>OY998159.1:14474439-14677516 GCA_963921925.1 Sphagnum tenellum | reverse complement strand
AGTTATCAAGGTTGTTTTCAATTTTTTGATGTAATGAATTTGGAAAAATTTCTCCAAAAAATAGCAAAATTAGTTGATAGGATAGAATGCTATTATTAATGCCATCAGAATCCACAAATCCCATCCTCTTCATTTACTATTGTTCAAGAGAAAGTTGCAACCTTGTTGCGACATGCCCAACAAGCTATACTTTTGTCCTTCTTTGCTATTTAATAGTTTTTTGTATGTGAATGTGATTCTATATCCTTTATACCCTTTATATCTCAAAGGATGAGCTTAGAATCTTGCCCTAAAATTGTTGTGGATATGTTCATTGGTAACAATCTTAATTGTAGTAGTAGACCATACTTGGTTGAGGACAACCTTATCCTCCTTTGAATTGTTTTCTCAACTTGGGTAAGTGTATCTTGGACCCACCTTGCATCCTTTTCATTTGCTTTCAAGTTTTCTATATTGTTTACAACCTCATTATCTAGTTTCAACATTATCAAATATTGGTATGATGTGATTATATGTGAGTTGGATTAGTGTAATAGTGGCTCATTCTCATTGGTTCTCGTTGTTGGTAGTCATGCCAATAACAATAAGTTAATGTTGGAGCTCTTTAGGTTTGATTTAAAATACTAAAGTTATTTGATTTTAGGATTAGGATCTTTCAAATTCACTACCAACTCATCATCTTCATGGTTGATTGCTAGGGCAACAAGGCTATGTGCACTTTTACGAAGTAACGAAATATTGGTGAAGAATGACATTTAAATGTGGTAGGAGTTCCCATAGGCATTGCTTGAAAAGTCCTTGCAATATTCAACAACTTTGTGGTAACTTCATTCTCAATGTTACTAGATTCATTTGTTGCATTTGAAGGGTAATTTTTGTGATTTTCTTTTTATTTCATAATGAACTTTTCACTCGGACTAAATTTTCCAACCTTAGCAATAGGATTCAATGGTCAAATGAAGCTTAAATTCCATGAATCTTAAACCATGATTTTCTTTTTTCTTTTTTCAAGGATTGTTGTAAAGTCTTATCCATCCATTTTACCAATATGACTTTGTTTGGTTCAAGTTTTTTTTGCCATAACAAAGTCTTGTTCCTTTTGAAGGAATTCTTGAATAATTTGAAACAAGTGACATCTAACTATTGGAGCACATGTGAAGGTATGGGAACATAGGGTGTCTCAAGATTTCAAATAAGGTTTTTAGTTGTATGAACACTTGTTGTGATTTCTTGTCATTGTTACTAATAGCATGTGGGAAATGACTTCCATTGTTATAATGCATATTCATGTTAGACTTCCAATTCCAATAATCCCCCTCCATTTTGTATTTTTTCTTCCCAAATATCTAATCTTGATATATTAGATTTTGTTATTTTGTTGACAAGTCCCTATACATCTCCACAAGTAACCATTAGACATTAATTGGGAGCATTTAATAACTTACAAAGTTACACCCCTTTAGGTGCACATAATTACATCTTACCAAAAGTTGGTGATTCCAAATAATTTCATGTGGGTCATTAAGAGTATCAAATATTTTAGTCAAATACTAAGATTTAAACTTCAATAATTTCAAATGGATGTGGGTCAAGTTGACTTTAAATTCATGTTATACCATATCTGCTTTAATTGTCACTACTAATTATCAATATTGTATGAAAAATAGTGAAATTAGTCAAATGTGAAAATGAAAATTTTTATAAAAACATTAAACACATAGTAGAATGTGACTATTGTATTTTGATCATTAAAATGTGTTTACATTTGCAAAAGAAAAGTTTCAAAACATCCTAATTACACAATGCATTTGTAGTTTACATGGAAATCTGAAAATTGAATTTATGAAAGGTAAATTTAGAAATAAATCACATGAAATTACACTTATAGACAAGAGAGGACACATAAACATGTTATTGTGTTATGGTTACAATGGCAATTGGAAACTAAATACATTCCATACTTTGTTGTCTAAATGGAATATAATTAATTGGAAACTTGGAGGTTTTTGATGCCCAATCTAGTGTACAAAAACAATAGCCCCTACAACCCCCACAATCCTAAGATCTTTCAAATGGTTTTTTTTATAAAAAGGTATGACCATGTGATATCAACCTGTTATGAAAATTCTTTCAATGAAATGTTTGGTTTGTCAAGAACAATTCAAAGAAAATAGACATTGAAGGATGAAACATACTATTTAGTCAATAGTGCATGTTTTAGTAACCTTTTTTTTGCCGTGTATGGAATGATGTGGAAGTTATATTCCTAAGAATTTGTAAACAATCTTAATTTAGGTTCTAAAGTTGCTTTAGAGTTTTGATAAATTCATAGTGTCCATCCTTTGGATCATTTTAAAAATTCCATTATATTAATCATCCATGTTACACTATATTAAAAATGTATAATGCATTCAATATTTATTTTTCATCACAATATTTGTTGTAAAGACATCATTGATGATTTGAAATGGATAATACCTTAAGTAATTCAATGCGAAAAACAGGGCAAAAACTTCGCAATGATTAGCCCATTTTTCACCATTCATACTTAACAATGATTTTCCAACTAATGCGGACAATGCAAAGGTAGATGGCCTTGCTTTATGATAATTCCCAACATCTAGCAAAATTTCCTTCACAAGATTTGGATTTGTCACCATTGTAATCAAATCGGGGCCCATGTTGTAGAAAAAAATATTTCTTACACAATAATCACAAAACCACAAGGCACTCATCAAACAAACAACAATTTGAAACAAATAAACATTTATTCATAATCCTCACAACCAAAAGTTTAAAAAAATACTTGTTTGATGGTCATATCTTGTTTGATGCACATGAATGGTCAAAATAATAATTGAAAGTAGGGTATTTGCATGTTGCATGAAAGAGTTTGAAATGTCTTTTTGTCATGTGCAACATGTAGGTTAATCCCTAGTATGCACTTCAAAAAAATCCTAGTAGATTTCACATGATTTGTTTTATTTTTGTTGTGTGAAATTGATGGTCACAATAAGTGTCAAATCTCTATCACATTTAATGTTCAAGATATATACTAGATCTTCAAAATGTGAACTTGAATTGGAAGTGAGTTCCATAAAACAAATAAACTAAAATGAAACCAAATTAAGTTCCATACACAAGGAAGAAAATAATTATGAGTTCCATGTCCGATGAAATGTGTTAATGAGAATCTTATTTGTTGATGTGAAAACAAAATTAGAGAAAGATTGTTCAAAATGGCCTTTACAATTATAAGGGTCAATGGTTGGACTTGCCATATTTCTTGGAGAAGAGAATGTATTGGGGATGGACTCGTGACATAATGTCAAAGTTTCGAATGCCCATATCTTTAGACAATTCTCCTTTTGTGGAATTTGAATATTTTAGGCTTGTTCCCCACAAAGATGCAAAATTTTGGGCCTTTCCAACCTTGTTCCTCCATGGTCTTTTGCAATTTTAGAGGTGTCCACCAAAACTTGGTCACCAAGGAATGGACCTTGTGACAAACTACCATAGTGATCAAAGTTGAAATTGTGACAAGTGCTAGCATCCACCAAATTAAAACCCCTTGAAACAACTCCACAACACTACCCATTTTGAAGGTGTTGAAATTCCTCACTATGGACATTGTTTGCACCAACCCTTGCCAAAACCCAAGAGGATGTGGCAGCATAATGATAGAGAAAGGTGTAACTTCGTTGGCATTTTTTTTTCATACTTGTGTCATATTTTTGGCAATATTTGTGTCATGCTTTTGTTGTGCTTGCAATCTTTGGATGCATGTACAAAAGGTTCATGGGTGTTTGTACCCAATGACGATTTTTAATAACATAGTCCTTTATGGCTATGTGCAAATTGGAATATTTCACATGACATTTATTCTAATTTAAAATGTGTACATTTCAATCTTGCCTTTTTGAGGTAACCCCATGTCATGTCGATGTTTACTTACCTACTTTCAAAATGTATACCCTTATATCATGAGATACCTCCCCACTATAATAACATGTGACTCCATTAAAGTTCCCATATGATGTTTGAGAACAAGATTTAGCTTATTGACAATAAATAAAACTTGGTGACCCACACATGAGCCAAAATCTCAAGATGCAATCATATTGTTGTAAAAAAGTTGATTTCATTGATTTTTATATTGTCCATTATGTGGAATTCACTTTAATCTAATTCTAGAATCCAAAATCTTATATTTTGAATTGGGTAATGTAAAGGAAGACTTAACTTGGAATCCAATAAGAAGGGGAATGTCATATGCTTTGCCCCTCTTAATGCTATAATCATTTTCATTGCATAGGAATCATTTTCTCGTATGGTTTTCCCATTTCAAGTGCTTAGAATTCATGGTAATTGGTCAATGTTTTTTGATGTGATATTTTTGATGTGACCTAATTGATAATCAGCCATAGGAAGATGTAGAAAAAGTGGTTATCATATTCCCTAGGAACATTTACCAAAATTTTGTTATAAACCAAATATGAAGTACAAGTTCTTACTTTGTTGGCATTATTTACTCATGCGTGTGTCATATCTTTGGCAATATTTGTGTCATGCTTTTGTTGTGCTTGGAGTCTTTGGATGCATGTACAAAAGGTTCATGGGTGTTTGCACCCAATGATGATCTTTAATAACATAAAGTCCTTTATGGCATGTGCAAATTGGAATATTTCACACGACAAAGAAGAAAGTCGAAGAAGAAGCTTGAAGAAGTACCGAAAAGGTGAGAATGAAATTTTATGTGATTGGGGTACATAACAATGTTGTCCAGTTCTTGATCTCAAAAAGAAACCAGCAATCTAAGAAGTACAGGTTCTGGTTATTTCAAAACCCTCAAAGAACCGCTGAGGTTTCATGAAAGATTTGATAGTTTTCTGAGCAATTATTTCAACTTTTTCAAAAAATAGTAATAATTGAGAAACATGGTTATATATCAAAACCAAATTGTTTTTTAATAACCAAAGTTAACAACCCTCAGAACTGCCCTGGTGCAGTTTCTAATAATCACCCAACACTGATACATACTACAAATCAAAAGGCATTGTCTTATAAAGGCCCTTACACTTACCTGGATTGGAATTATTGGAAACATATCTATCGGTGTTGGGCGGTTATCAAAACAAGGATTCCTTGGGTTTCATAACCAATGGCGTTCGAAAAATCAAAAGAACCAGTTCTGATATGTAACCATGGCTCTCCAAAATAATAATAAATCACATAAGAACCTTCATAACTGCTAATTCTTTACCAGTTCTTTCATGAAAACTTCTAATTCTTGGAGGGTTTTCAAGTTCTTTGATTATGATCTCCCATCCACAAACCTAAGGAGAAAAAACTGAAATGGGGAATTCTCTGATGCTGAAACATTTTAAATCAGAACCAGCAGTTATTGAAAAATCAAAGTATACCCAGTGCCCACCCAATATTGGCCTTCATGTCCTGGAATTGAAAATGTGGAGAACAAGGACATGGTGTGGACTTGATTATTAAGTACAAAAATTTCGATAATCTAGATCTAAACCTAGAATTCATCCTTAAGCTACCTATGACATATAAAATCTGTGAAGAGACAAGAGGTGAGGAGTTCACAAGTAGCCAAGATTGAGAGGTGGCCAATTCCATTGCTACTGCTTGACTTGAAATTGCATATGCTTGCATCTTTTGAAGTGTAATTGAACCCTGTTGTCTGAGGAAAGTAATTAGGATCTCTCAATCTTCATTAGCAGATGTCTCCAAAGAGACCTCAATCTTGATTAGTGTAATGCAAGGGTGTGTAGTTATCCTACAAAACTGATGAAAACATTGGTAGCAACACTTTGGTTCCATGCATGCCTTGGAAACTGGAATTAGGGTAGAGCACCCCCCCACCTTCCTCTCTAGTATGGGGATAGTACTTTCAAGGATCAACTTGCTGCCCATAATGAAACATGAAAGTCTACATGCGAGCTATTCTCCCCCAAGTCTTGTTGCAATAGAATTTTAGATTGTTAAGTGAGCTCTTTCCATGTCCATTGTTAGGGTCTCATCTCTCTTCCTCCCATGTGCATTGTGTGAATAGTGCATCTAATAGAACCAAAGTGGTTGTTGTTGTTGCCACCACTTGTCCTCCTTCCGGGTTGAGTTCTCTTCATTTCTATTGTCTCTTCCAAAAACCTCTTGTTAATGTTGCAATTAGTTAATGGAATATTTTAAGGAATAAATTATTTTATTTTCTCAGATTTTTCTTTCTGGGGGAGGTTCTTTTCTCAATTTCCCCAAAAAGAGTGCCTAAGAAGAAGAAGAAGAAGGTAGGACCATAGTACTCTGGTACCCTCCTCCATACTTTAGTGTCTCAATTCAGGCCTACATATCTTCCTTTCCCTGCCAACCAAATCCTGTAGTGACCTAACTAGATTTGTGACTCTTCCACCTCCTTTCTCATGTTTTGTAACTAATTGTCAGACAGTCCTGAGTTTAAAGAACTGATCACATTATCTTCAGTCCACCCACATTCACCATGTTTGGAGTTAGGACGAGTTTTGGGTGGCGGTTATTTGATAACCAGGTTCTTAAAAATCTATAACCATGGCTCTAAAAGCAATCAAAGAATTGCTGTGATTCTCAAAAATCTGAGAACTTATCAAATAACCACTCAACAGGGAGCTTGGACTCATCCATCCAGCTCAACTGAAATGCAATATAAGATGAATGTAGAGTTCAAGAGCGACCAAAATAAAAAAGTCCAATCAATAATTGGAACATAAATTAATGACATTACATTTTTCTTAATGCTCTCATTATACTCCAATAAAACAGGGTTCAGAAAAACAATATAGGTTCACATGTGTGCACTGAGAAAACCCCATTGGGGTTAATAAAAGGAAAAAGTGGATCCATCAAAGGTTTGTGATTGGTTGAAAGTTTTGTAAGGGTTTTGGAGAAAAAACATTTCATACTTGCAATGTAAGTTTGTTTCATTGCCCTAATATCCCAATGAAATATGCCAATTCTCATGAAAACTTATTCTTTAAGCATGGATGCCAAGCGATTGTGTTGGTACTTGGGGACATGCATATGTAAATGAGGGAGTTGATGGTAGATGCAAATGACACTGAATAGAAGCTAAACAATATAAAGTATTGTTTTACTTAAGGTTTGCCAACAAACAACCACTTCATTTCCACTCACATTTGAAAGCCTTTTTCCTACGAACCATATGTTCCTTTGTGTTAGCATATTCCACACTTATTTTCTTGCGCCTAAGTACTCTTTCCTTGAATCATCCTTTAACAACACATTGTCTTGTTAATAATTGCCTATAATCTTTGTTTGTTGTTGTAGTAACGACAAGAAATCCTTACATCTATAGTTTGAGTGTGTTGTTTTTATCTTTGTAGGAGAATGATACAAAATTGGTTCAATTGTCCTTAGTTGAATCAACAACATCTTGGTGTATAAATCACAATGAGAAATAATCTC
The DNA here is from genome assembly GCA_963921925.1 of Sphagnum tenellum. Lineage (NCBI taxonomy): Eukaryota > Viridiplantae > Streptophyta > Sphagnopsida > Sphagnales > Sphagnaceae > Sphagnum > Sphagnum tenellum. The sequence continues at coordinate 14,670,043 of OY998159.1, read as the reverse complement.
TTGAAAGATCATTGCCCTTTGCTATGTGCACAAATCTTGTGGCAAATTTCAATCTCCCCCTTAAGTTTCTCTCTTACTTGTATGAGCAACTAAGGCCTTCCAAGTTCCAACTACTGAATCAGTACCAAAAGTGGAAAAAGAAACAAGCACTAGTGCTGTGAAGAGGGGATCTTGTTTTCTGATGTTGAAGATGGGAGCATAGGCAAACAAGAGTTGTTTTGAAAGTTTTGGTATCTTGAGTAAGGGACTCAATTTGATCGGGGCTCGATTTTGTGTCAATCTAATTAAGTGATGCAGATGTTCACAAGGGAGATTATTATAGGTTCTTGAACATTGTTGGAACTCATTCTGGAAATTCGGGTTACACCCATGAACACAATGTATGTGGGAGCCAAGTAGCCTGTCTTTGTACATCTTTAGATAATACCAGCTTGTGAAGGATCTGAGCTAAGTAGCCTCAGATCCTCACCAAGCTGGTACTGGTACAAGGCTGGTATTGTCTCAAGGCACAGAAGTCTGCCCGAGTCTTTGATACAAGTGTTGAGGACTCCAGCGAGGGACTGCATACCCGACCAACACTGGTAAGTACTAAGCTTCTTGTGCACTCACTCATCAGCTGTTAAGTTTTATGAACAGGCTCAAGCACAGAATTATATTGGAGCAATTCTTTCCCAACTGTTAGGGTGCACAGAGAGGTTGTTTGGTGTCTGTTTTTTTCTCATTTGGGTATCCCATTGAGCCCAAACAAGGGGGTTTTCTTACTTGGACCTAGGCTACTGGTTTGATGCTGGATCCTGTAGCTAGCTAGGTGGCCATGGGTTCAAAACTGCCTGCAAGGAGCAGAGCAGACAGAAACAATTTTGTTTTGTTTTTGCTTTTCTAAGCAGTACATTTCTTTTCATCTTACAAAACATGCATGTGCAGAACCTCTGGGCACCACCACACACTGACACCTGCCACGTTTGTAAGGGTGTTTTACAGTACTCCAAGCATAAGCCCCATACAAACAGTAACACTTTCCTTCTTGTTTTGCATAGGGGGTTGCAAACTTTGAATGCAATAGGTGAATGATCCATCTACTTAAATAATATCCCTGGGTGGTCGTCCTTTAGGGGTCGAAGTGCAGTGATGGCTTTAGGTGACAAAACCAGTTTTCGTCCCCCTTTTGTTTTCTGTGTACTGGAGTTATCCAGAAAGTCACCTTGTCTTTGGGCCTGCTTCCACTCCCTATCCCCTCTTTCAGTGGTATCCGCAAATACATCTCAGTATGAAATGCTGAAACTCAGCATTTAATGCACAAGGTTCGAGAATGAAGCTTCTCTTCAATCTGTGCGTCCCGTCATCCGTCCCGTCGTGGCTAGAGAGAGAGAGAGAGTGTGTGTGTTCAAAGGACCACAACATTTCCTAAAAGAACCGGCGAATAACCACTGGTTGGCTAGAACCGGTACGTTTCTTGAAAACACCGGAAAATAATCAGCGGGTTCTTCGAATTTTTTCGGAGAACAATATTTATAGATTTGGAGAAAAATCGTCGGTTCTTTTCAATTGGACTGCGATTTACGAAGTCAGATCTTTGGATCTTTGAGAACCGTCGGTCCAGGACCCTCATACCCGATACTTGCCCGCCAGTTCCTATAGGGGAGGATCTTGGTACATAGTTATGGGCCTCAAAATAATGTCAAAGTCAAAGAACCGGCCAATGAAGTGGCAGTTCTTCCACGAAAACCATCAGCTCGGCAAGGTTGTTGAAATGAAAGGAACCGACGGTTCTTTTGTTCATGTTGGGTTCTCAAGAATAGGAACCAAAAGGTTAAAGAACTGGAGTGGGAAATGTGAAGGATCGGGCGGGGGGGGGATCAATGGGTTAAAGAACCGGAGTGGAAAATGTGATGGATCGGTCGGGGGAGATTGACGGGTTAAAAAACCGGAGTGGAAAATGCGAAGGACCGGGCGGGGGGCTCAACGAATTAAAGAACCGGAGTGGGAAATGCAAAGGACCGGGCAGGGGGGTTGACATGGTAAAAAACCGGAGTGGGAAATGCGAAGGATCGGGGGAGGGGTGGGGGGGGACAGGGTAAAGAACCGGAGTGGGAAATGCGAAAGACCGGGGGAAGGGGGGGGACCAATGGTTGTTTGAAAAGAAAAGTTTTTTTTAAAAACCAAAAACATCAACCAAACATTGTTGAAATAACACACCTGTGATAATGCACAGGGTTCACACTAGTAGAACATAATACATACTTGGAAACAAACATAAGGAAGAATTTGTGTTCAGGTGAATGGTGGGACCATTTGCACACAAAAGCGAAAATGTAGATTAGAGATCCCTGAAAAGATCCCTAAATCTGATTTATTAGTTGTACCGTTGGTAATCGAGCTAAACCTACTCCCACTTTCCACTTCCATTCTTGTTCACATTCTATTACAATAACAGCGTGAAGTTTACATCATTGGGGACCTACATATTTTATGAACTCAAGTTGACATTGAACAACTTGATGTGCATGATGACTTCACTTCCATTGACATTAGGCAACAAAAGACTAATAAGAGGCGCCTCACGACTTCAGTTCCACGATTGACTTTGTTGTGCAATTGATCAAGGATGCATCAAAGAACTTTGCAGATGATGGAACAATTCCCCCCCAATACAATTCTTAAAAAATAGTGGGAGAAGAAAAACCGCCCAAAAAAGTTTTTGGTTTTTTCAAATGGTAGAAAAGTAACCAATTTGACAATTGAGTTCAGTTGACAACTTTGGTGGCACCCAGGCCGGATGTACGCCGATACCTTGACAAACATCCTCATGTGACCTTCATCTTCATTTGTTTACGCAAGCTTAAAAGGGCCATTGAGTTGACATTTGAGCAAGGTGGGCACTTGGTGGTGGTGATAGATCTAACTAGTTCTAACAACTTTCCACAAGCGTCTTTGTTTATGACTTAATTGTATACTCAAGAAAAGAAGAAAAGAAGAAACCGAGTCTAATCTCTAATTTGCTGCAATGGGTTATGTAATACATTGGAGTTTGTTTAGAAGGATTATTCTGTTGGGAAGGACTTTGCTAGCCTATTCTTTTGGGGGATTCTAGTTGCTATCTCAGTCTGCAACTGGACAAAAGAGGAGCTTTGTAGGAAGTCTTTTGCATTTTCAATGAGAGTTATGACAAATGCTACCATAGTGTCTGGCCACCAACCCACGTGAGTGCCCAATAATTAATATGTTTTTAAAGAATTTATTTGTTGGCATATGAATTTTTCAATTCAAAAACTTGGGGTAGGCAAGGAATAAGATTATTAAAACCACAACAATTGTCATAAGCTTTTTTTTCTTTGTTTTTATAGTCTGTTCTCCTGGTTAGATTATTCACAAGTAGTATATCCTTAAAATGCGATTTTTATGATTTTGATTGCATTTCTAAAAAAATGGACTAGAAGCTTGATAAGTTTTCAAAAAATTGAAAAAAAAACAAAATAATGTAATTTATGCAGAAGCCACCCATGGACTACAGTAATAGTATTCTGACAAGTGAAAAAATTGCTCACACGGACCCACTTACTAGATAAGCCAGCAAATGTGGGCTTATCTTCAAAAAGAAGGCATTTAGAAGCATTTCTTGCATTGCTGGTCTTCATTTTGTGTGCATGATGCCATTTGGATTCTATACATGTTTGTAGTCAGTCACTCTCTCTATCTCTCTCTATATACAATTAGTAAAATTTTGATTGGTAGCGTGGTGTGGTTTGTCATGACTATTCTATCTTTATCTATCTATCTATCTATCACTTGTTATGTCCAATTATTTTTCTCAAGTTCTGTGGCAACTAAGTCTCTGCATGTGGTGGGTTGTTTTTCTTCAGTGGGGTAACACATGGAACATATCAATGTGAAATGATATCGGTGTGATGCAATCAAGCAGTCATGCTGCTCCACCATAAAAGACAAATTTAATCTATCACTTTGAGGTGGAAGAGAATGTAAGGTCCAAGAGATGTTGGTTTTTTTATTTATATTTATAAGGGGAAACAAGCTCCAATATTGCAACAAGGAACAAAAACAACACAAAGATCACCAGGGTGGAGTCAGCCAATATTTGACTTGTGGCGATTACGATCGAGTACTACTTTTCTTGGGTACTTGGGTAGAGCACCATCTAACCTTGAGAAGACCATCATGACCACAAACAGCAAAGTGAGAGCACCAAAGCCCATCAAATTGAGCCAACAATTCAGATCTAGTGAGAGGTTGAACTTTTCAGGGATGGCTAAAGAAAGTTCATCATCAGATTGCTTTCGAAAAAACCAACACTTTTTTTCCCCCTTAAAACAGTGGGGATGTTCTAGCCTAGGCTTTCAATATGGTGCATGGATTTTAGTCAGATTTTAGTCATTTTTGCACATGATCAAGACATAAGAAATAAAATGATTACAGTTTACAGAGTAAACTAATTCATGTGCTGTTCACACACTGAGGATAAATTAATAGGATTCAATGGGATTCACATAATTTAATATAATTGAATGGGATTCACTTAACCTTACAATGAGCAGTTCAAACCTAGGATGGAAATTTTAATTACTTAAATTTATTGACATCTACATCATACTAGAGGGGAGCATTTTAATCCTTTGAAATCAATGCGTCAAACTGACGTCCTTATTCAATTTAAACGTGAATTTGAACCTACAAAACATGAAGATATCTTATCTCAAAACATTTACCTCTCCTTAGGCCTTGAACAACACATCACTTGCCAATTATATTTTGAGGTTTGTTTTGTTTTTGTGTTGTGTGTGTGAATGAGATAGAGTTAATTCTTGATTTGGTGTGAATCCAACAATAAGAGCATCTCCACTCACACCTCTTATTTGGCCTCTACTAGTGTTGACCACATCCGACAAAAGTGTTAATTATTTCCCAGTCCCCACCCATAAAAACAAACTAATGAAAAATATAAATTGTAAAATAATTTTACATGTCACCAAATTGAGCTAATCATTATGGATGACAAATCAAAAGCAATCCCTTTCTTTTGCAACCCCTTTTCAAATTGCTTTATGTTGTGCCTATTTACAAGTCCAAACTCAATATCATCCTATTTGATAGTTGTACTTATCCAAAGTATTATGTTTAGGCCACTATATTACTTTGGTTCATTACTTTGGTTCAGATGCTCTACATCAAATTCATTTCACAAGTTTTTTTAATTAATCAAAAGACATCTTTCATTAAATGTAAACATGTCAAAAGGTTGGTTAACACAAAATTGTGTAAATCTTACTTGCCAATATGTATTGTGGGAACAAGACTCTACATCATCTCTTTCTTTGGGCCTAGGCCTTAAAAGGTTCTTGCCATAGTACCAATAAGCAACAAGTACCCATTACAATAACATGCAAGAGAAGACTTATGCTGAAAAATGCCATTACAAATGCATGATGATCCATCAAGTTGAAGATCGACTTTGGATGCATTGTTACAAAATTCATTTTGTCCAATGTGTTTGGATGACATGTCCACTTATGTTGCTACGATGGGGATATGGAGGGAGATCCAAGGTTGATGGATTTTAGTGTTCAAGTGTCTCATAACTTAAATGATAAACTACTTATCATATTTATTTAAATCACATCATTTGAAGGAATTGTGTTCAATGCAACCAAGAAAACAATAAGAAGAGGCACTCAACAACTTCAAAAATGATTATAAGCATAGAATACAATTTCTTACGAGTATAAAAAAAAATCATAAATTGGTCTTTCATGAAGTAATATATGATACTCCTATAAAAGGAAAGTACAAAATCTTATTTTATTGATCATATTTCATCCATAAAGGCTCAATTCACCTATTCAAAGAAAACAAAATGACTTGGTTGTCCAAATGTCATGTATGGACAAGGGGCAAAAACAAACATACCATCTATGATGATAAAACAATCAATATCGTAAATGACATGTATAAACATTTTCACAATGATGTAAGCAAGCTATTGCTTATGTATTTTTAACATTATTTTGTTCTTATGTGGATGGATTTTTGTGAAACTTGATGTCTAAAAAGTGAACAACCTACCATTTCATTATGACTATCAAATGATTTCAAAATGAACAACTTGATATCTTTTATGGCTATAAAATGACACATGTGTAATATGTAAGTAATTTATAAATGGATTGCAAATAGGTAGGGAGGTATGTAATAAGTGGACAAGTTGTAGGTGGGTAGATGTATCAAAATATAGGCCATCTTTACTTACAACATAATCATCTATTAATCACCTTTCTACCAATGTACATAAGAAGTGCAAGAAAATATGAAATTAAAATGTTCATAGTAATATGTTAACAATTTATTTTTAACAATGATGTTATATAGTGGTTAAGGACTTGATTTTTTCACATAAAGGCAAAAAGTTCACACCCTTTATTTACAACCTATTTATGTATTTAGGAAATTAAGTTAGATAGAATGATTAGGTTAGGTTAAGTAGGGTAGCTAAACTAGAATAACTTAATTAATTAGGCCAACAAGGGCTAGAAAGGTATGCTAGGTAACTAAGCCAACTACATTAGTAAGCAATTAGTCATTAGAAGGCCATAAGGTAGGTAGTCTACCAAGTAGTGAAATTGTTGGTTGTTATGTGTAGTAATATTCATGGAAATAATAATAATAATAATTTAAAAACCATGTACACCTATACATGTGAATGTTATGTGACATTAATAACAAAATGATTATCCTTTATGACTAGTAAATCGAGATAGTTAAATCATGTCTTACACAACAACATGTTTGATGCAACTTGTTCAATATTATTATCTTTTCATTAGCCATATGTGTTGATTATGATTAAAATGTTCGGCACAAATTGAATAAGATGTTTTGGAATTTCTAGTGATATTCATTATTTATTTTCTTATGTACATCAATTTCACATATGCTTATAATGTGATTTGCTATGCAATGGTTCATGTGACATGCAGAGTATGTTTGATTATATCTATGGACACATGCAACAGCAACATCATTCCAAGTGTCAAATTGCATATCTCTTTTAAAATAATTTATTTTTTTAACATTTATTTCATCTCTTTTCAAATTGGCAAATCCATTTTCATGAATTAAACCGTGTTTACATAAATTTCAAATTACTCCTTACAAGTGTCCTTTGAGCTTCAATTTTCATTTCATCCTTTTGTTCCTTTTGTTTTGTTTTCCTTACATTTTTGGGTTGTTATGTATTTTTTCACTATCTTTGCATATGTATTACTTGTTGTGTAGTATAACAATGAGGTATCCAAGTTGATAGTTCATTTAATCTTTTCTAAGAAAATCTTGTAGCCATATTAACTTTTGCTTAATTGAGATGGATAAACACCATGAAACTTTGAAGGCAAACACAAGAATACCTCAAGTTAGAACACCATCGGGATTGGTGACTAATTGGAAAGCCCAATGCCACAACCACACAAAAGTCATGCTTGAACAAACTTTTTTCTGAAGGGACTAAGTGGTACATATGGCATGAACATGTAGCCATAACATAGAACTGATGTACATGCAAGAGGACTTCGTAGTGACAATTATGATGTAAGGAAGCAATCAAAAGCAACACTTTGACATGGCTAAATAGTCCCTAACATGATGTTAATAAATTGTTCCAAGTTGTCATCTTTTGATAAAATTGAATTGTTTTTGGAGTTCATATTTTCCATTGTAGCAAATTCTTAGTTTTCAAATTCAGAAATTAGAATATAAGCATAAAGAGGTGTGGTATATGCTTGCCCAACAAGTGGTGGCTATCCATCAAGGACACCTTTTTCACGTTTTGTAAATTATTGAATTCAAACCCTTAATTAACTAGCCTTGATTCCAAGTCATTTTATATCTCCAACATTGGTTCAATTGAATATACACATGTTATACACATGTCATGCAATTTGCTTGATGGACATCATACCGTTTGATGAATCATTATTTCAATCTCAAACACAACTTTTTATCTCTTCCATATAAAACACACATATCATGCATTTCACCAAAGATATAAGATGTAAAGAATTCTCCAACATTTATGTACATCATCATGGATATATACATATGCATTCCATCAATACCTACACGACTACATAATTGAATTAGACAATTTTAACATAGTAGTGACTAGAGTGCTATTGTGATGTGTTATATTATTTGAATGTATTGGTGTGGGTTTAGTCTTTCGGTTGGTTCTTCATACCAACATTTTTAGCGATACCCTTACAAGGCCAGTAAGATTTGAGGCAATAACAATTTGATATTACTATAAGTCTAGTAGGGATTATTGTTGTCTAGTTTTTGATTTTAAAAAAAATCTTTGGTTTCGATTTTGAAACTTTTCTAATTTTTTTATGAAACCTTTGGTTTAATCTTGAGATTGATTTTTTGGATTTCTAAAACCTGTAGTTTGTAATCAATTTTTAACAAAATTGAAGCCTAGTTTGATTTAAGATCAGCTCTAAATTTCATTTTCAATTACACAACATTTATTATTATGAAATCCTAAACCCTAAACCATCACTATGAAATCAACTCAATACAACACAACTCAATGAAAAATTTCCAACAATACCAAGACCATGACAAAAAAAAACCAACTACCTTCCTTCATATTATGATTTAGAGATCTCAATGTGACAAACAAAACAAACAAACTACCTTCATATTTTGATCCGATTTCAGCGATAGTTCAACAAAATGAAAAACCTTTTCTCCAGATAACCTTGAACTAGACTTGAACTTGCTTGAAATCAACAATCTGCCAACACTAAATGGAAACATGGAGATAATATTTGTATCAAATTTATCACCTTGTATACAATTTGCTATGAATTTTGTACAAAATTGAAACAAGGTTGCTATGAATATTTTTTAAAGCTACCCAATACCCGGACAGGTGGGTATGTGCAAAAGGTGAGATCCGCAACCAACACTAGAGTCATAGAATGTACCCAATGCCTGACCACCTTGGGTGATCATCCAGCACTACATTAGTACCATAGTAAAAATCCCAAAATCTTTTGGGCAGCTTCAAAACATCCTAAACACATGGTCTCAGGAATATATGGTCCTGGAGATTAAATTTAACATTTCTGAGGACAAATATAGCCTCGAAGAGGCCTCACTCAAGAAAAGGTGATGGTACCAATGTAGGTGCGCTTTCATTGTGGCATGCCATACCAACACACAATGAAGTGAAGTTGTCAAATTATTGTCAAATTATCACCACTTGTCAATTGATAGATTCAAAGTTGTTTTTAAAAAAAATTAATTAATTAAAATTTTTCTTGAAAATCTCGATCTTTGATCATGTATGTATTTAAATGACATATTGTACTTAACAAAAAGAAAATCATCAGTTTGAGAGCAAATTTTAGTCTCCATAACTTGCAAATTCCAACATCATTATATCGAATTCATATGTTAGATTCAAGATGAATTGCTGATACTAAGGATATAAAGCAATGCTTGTGTTTCTTGCAGTTCAGCCACACAATTGACATTTTTGTTTGTTTTCGAAATGCCACACAAACAACACAACAAAAGCTTACACTCCATAAGGTGATCTCCAAGTACACTAGAAAAATTGGTGGAGGTCTTTACATCTTTTACTTCAAAAAGAAAGTTGAGAGAGAAAGTTGAGTGACGTCAAGGACGGGCGTTTCAAAAGCTTGAAGATAATATATCATTGCACATCTGTTTTTGCTTTTGGATTCATTGGGGATGTCAAACATACAGTCCACCAAACTTTGCTCGTTGTTGCCATCACAAAAAACACATGATGGTATGTGATACAAATTGTGATATGTGCAAAATGAATGTACCAAAGGAGCTTGCCACAAAATGACAAATGCAAACATTATCATAAAAAAAGTCTTTCTTTTTTTCTTATGGTACAATTTGTCACATATGCAAACTGATGTTGTGAATGAGTTGATAAAAAATAATACATGAAAATATGCTCATAAATCCATGATAGATGAAAAAAACATGCTCATAAATCCATGATAGATGAAAACAACATGCTCATAAATCCATTTCCTTGGAATGACATAAATTGTGACATACACAAAATCAAGTTTTATTTTGATTTTCAATTTGCAATGTTGTTCAAGTGACAATAATCCCTAAGAATATTTAGTCGAATTCGGCGACATTCAAAATGAAAGTAGAAAAATCTTAAGCATCCTTTTGTTTTGTTGGCAGCAGAGGCAACTTTTGGCAAATTTTTTATTTCTGTAATTTTTATACACAAAAGGGAATTTATGCCAAAAACAAATTTTGGGGAGGAGAAGGGGGCGGGGGGAATGAATGGCTAATTTAATTCGTCAAGATAAATCACTTGGGGAGAATGAATGGACATTGAATGGGTGGACCCAAAAATGACAAAATGAAAACATCATAAATAAATAAATCCATTTGCTATGCATTTTAGGGGAGAAAAAAGAAAGAAGAAAAAATAAAATAATAATAATAATAAATAGAAAACAATCAGTTGTGAAGAAGGAAGAAATGAGGGCTGTAAATGAAGCAAATGTCAAGTTTTCTGAATGGAGTTTAAAATTGAGTTAAAAGAATGAATGTTTTTGGATGTTGAAGTTAGGTAGTCATGAATCACGCTGCTGACGATCCTCCTCCTCCTTCTCCTCCTCCTTTTACATCTCACAAAGCAGCGCAACAAAATCACCACAAAATCGCTGCAAAATCACGCCTGCTGCCACACCCAGCAGAAGCTTTCCGGTGGTGGGTACCCAGCAGCAGAAGAAGGGGCGGGGCCTGGAGCACGAGGAGGAACTGGGGACGACGACCAAGGATTAGGACTTTCTGACGACGACTTCTTCAAAAGCGGGAGGAGACTCTCTTCTGTCCCCACTTCCAACTTGTACGAGCAGCAGCTGCTACATAGCCAATTTCACTTCACTACAACTAGTGAGTACCTGTGACCTTCGGACACTGTGAAGTCCCCCGTTTTCTTTAAACCCTGTTCATCTTTTAGTTTTTTTTTGGAAACTTTTATTTTATTTTTATTTTTATGTGTTTTGGTTTTTATTATTATTTTATTTCATATTTTTTGTCATCTATTTTTTTTAAAAGATTATTTTATTGTATTTCCTTTTCTGTTTCATGTTTAAATATATTTGTTTTATATTTATTTCATTTTTTAAGTGTTTAAAAAAAGTTTCTAATTGTTAAAGTGATGGCAGACGAAGAAGATTTTTTTTGAAACTTTTTTTTAAATTTTTTTATTTTAAGGCGTTTTCTATTTTTATTATTATTTTGTTTCATATTTTTTGTCATCTATTTTTTAATTTTCTTTTAATATTATTTTATTGTATTTTCTTTTTTTTGTTTCATGTTTAAATATATTTATTTTATATATTTTTTATTTTATTTCATTTTTTGTATTTCCTTTTTTTGTTTCATGTTTAAAGAAGAAGAAGAGTCGGAGAGGAGAATCTGTCCGGGCCGAATCCCGTTTTCGGAATCCGACTGTCCGGGCCGGTTCCGCCGGCGGATTAAAACGCGGAACCGTGGTGTCAGACGGACGGACGGACTAAGTGACTTTATATATAACATTCCACGCCCAGCTTCCAAATTCTCCACCCACAAACAAATTCAATTTCAAGCCAACAATTCTTCTTCTCAAGTCTGCACATCTATCTATCTATCGGCAACCGTTGTTGTTGTTGTACATGAGCTCCTGCAGCTGCTGCTGCTGCTGCTGCTCCTGCAAGAAACTGAACTTTCGAGTTTGAATATTGTGCGTCATAGCTTTACTGATCTGTCTGCACGGTTGTACATTATCACAGAGTTCCGTAGACAGTTTTCTCAAGTGAGTGAGTGAGTGAGTGAGATATTAGCGTACGTACGCGGCCCTGCAACAATCACCATGGCTACGGTTTCCAATGATGTTCCAACTACGGAGCCAACGAAGCCACGGACTGCGCCTGCGGTGAAACCGGTGACCAACACAATCAATCCTGCGCCGCTGGGATTGATTGCGTTTGGGCTCACCACTTTCGTGCTGTCGTGCTACAACGCTGGTATATGGGGAATTCAAGTGGATTCACCGCCGAACGTGGTCATTGGTCTCGCGGTTTTTTACGGAGGATTGACACAATTTATCGCAGGCATGTGGGAGTTCGCAGCCGGGAATACCTTCGGCGCCACCGCTTTCACTTCCTATGGCGCTTTCTGGCTCGCCTTCTCCGCGCTCTACATCCCGTGGTTTGGCGTGATTGAGGCTTACGAAACAGCGCCGGCTCACACCAAGAACATCGACCCGGCGCTGGGGATTTTCTTGCTTGCATGGGCAATGTTCACCTTCTTCATGTGGTTTGGTACCTTCAAAAGCAACATAGGATTTGTTGCGCTCTTCTTCTTCCTCACTCTCACGTTTGTGCTCCTCTCCATCTCCGAATTCAAACGCGACAATCTCATTGGCAACAGAGTCAAAAGGGTAACCTTCGCAAATCCTCCAAATCCTTCCACCAGTGTTGAGCTTGTTTGTTGAGTTCTTAGATTGAAGATGATAATGATGATCATGACTAGTAAGCACAAATCCCCCAAATTCTTCCACCAGTATTGAGTTTCTGTGTCGAGTTCTTAGATTGATGATGATCACGATCATGACCAGTAAGCACAAATGCCCAAATTTTTCCACCAGTCGAGATTGTTTGTGGAGTTTTTGGATTGATGATGATGATGGTGGTGACTGCGTGATGCACAAGGAGCTCTCGGATTGATTGCCTTGTGGGAAAATTGTCTAACTTTACCTCCAAGAACAGACTAAAAATGCAGAGTACAACAGGTTGCAATTCTGCAACATTCCCAAGGAACCTCAGAGGGAAGAAAGTTCATCTAGAAGGGTTCATGTACAACTCTACCATATGACTATAAGCTCTAGGGAAACTTGTCAGTCATTTTTCCTTGGTTGGAAATGCTCATTTCTTGGGGGAAAGACCAATTTTCTCTTTGACATTGGTTCTAAGAGCCCTGGATTTCTGAAAAGGATAACTCAGAACTTTCCCACACATGTGAGTTGTATGAGAACTCCTTGCGATGGCAGCTGATGATGAGATTGTTGTCTGTGGTGGTGGTGGTGTGTGTCTGGGTGGGTGTGCAGGCGGGAGGGTTCATTGGCATCTTAACTGCTTTGATTGCTTGGTACATAGGACTTGCAAAACTCTTGACACCTGAAATTTCTTACATCACTCTACCTCTAGGAGACTTAGGTAGAAAGCATTTGGATTTAGAATAGGCCCCACACCTGCTGGATTTAGAACTTGAAGAATTTCTGCTCTCTCATCATGAATAGTTAGATCACTTCTTATACATAACCAAGCCAATCAGCTAGCTAGCTTCCTGCCTGCCTACCTGCCTGCTTTCCCAATGCTGCTGGATCTGAATCTGCTGCGCCTGCAAGTCTCTATCCTCCTCAATGTCATCAAGCTTGCTGCTGCTGCTGCTGCTGCAAGTCTAGTCTCTCTCCTCAATGTCATCAAGCTGCTGCTGCTGCTGCTAATGTTGTACTACTACTATTAAGTTAAGAAATTTCACAATTAGTTGCATGATCAGATGGGTACAGCGTATAGTCATGTCCATGATCATCATCTTGGACATTTCAAGTAGTCTCTCCTTCATCATGTGTCATCAAACTCTGCGGCTGCTGCTGCTGCTGCTGATGATGATGATGTCTAGTACTCTAGCAGTACTAGTCTAGAAATTTTAGTTGAATTTGATTTCATCATTGGGTGTGATCCTGCCCTGCATCATGAGATTCCTATATCATCCCCAGATTTGTAACCTTTGGAGAATTACCTATATGTTCTAATATATTGTACAAGTTTTTGCACATCAATCTCTCTAGCTCAGATAGCACTTTATATTTCAGTCTGACTCCAAAACATTTGAGCTGATCTTAGACTTCCAATCTGCTTCTAGTAGCTAGCTCCATCACTAGCTAGAACCCCAACTGTTTTGTGTTCATGAGATTAGGTCCTTGTTTACAACACTAGTCTAATTATAAAAAATGCCTTGAATCTAATACTCTGGAGGCATGATTAAATTATGTACTGTATAAATAATGTATTTTTAAAAAGAGGACAATTGGGTTGTGGTTGAATACCCTAATGTCATGTTCTTGTACACCTCAGGTTGTCATAATTGTACATACATGTAGATAATCATAAGTTTTTCTTTTTTCATATTGTAGCCATTTTGGCATTGTATTGTTGGTCATACGAACTCAATATTTGTCAATATAATTTATGTGTGTGATTCACCATCTAAAGTTATTGCATATGTATCAACAACACTTAATAAGACATGTTTCTCTAAACTTGACTCAACATGTATTCCAAAATTTTAGTGATTGTTTGATTCCATTTTTCATTGGTTAATAGAGACCAATAAATAAATAGGACATTTTCCTCTGTTTTTACATGAACCATGTATAATTCCTGAAATAAACAATTAGCTCAAAATAAGGTGACGCTTATCCCACTCAAAACTTGCCCAAACTTGGTTATCTTGGCACACCGGCTATCTAACTTTACATAATGAGCACATCTTACAAAATGAATTACCAAATAGGATGCATGTATATCACTAACTTGATACACCACTACATGTGTTGTTTATAAATGCACATGAATACAAATCATTGTTGCTTGACCATGTACAGCCAACGACATAAATTACACTTGTGTATATAAGCTATATGTGCCCAAAAGGAAAGGATTTACAACTTTGCCTAGTTACCTCTTTGGGACAACTTCAAGAAAAACAAAGCAAAATTAGGTTCTGCAACTTGATTTTGAGGGTGTTGTAGTATTAGGTTGAGACGTTAATGTTGGCATCTATTGTTGTTTTTTTTTGTGATGATGGGAGGATCCACCTTTAGGCCACATCTTATCATGCACAAGTTGCACATGACGAGCACAAATGATACATTCTTGATGAGCATCTTGTGATACAGTATTTACCCATATAGTAGGTTGTAGGGTTTAGTGGTATACTCATAGGATTTGTAAATTGTGTGATCCCCACCATCAGGCGTATGCAACAAAATGAAGGACTTGGAAGCACTTGTTGCATGGTTATAGCAAGTAAGTGCTCAAGCACCTCATAATCAGTAGCCATATTGATCTTCAACTCCTCCACCAACACGTATTTATCAATGCACTTTGGGGATGGGTGGGGGAGGCCAACCCCAAAATTTTGCAATCGGAATACATGGGGCTAATGCTTTTGTGCTTTGTAAAAGCATCTCCATGGAAAATAAGCTTTTGGCTTTAGAAAGTCAATATACTTCATGAATCCATCCATTTGTACACGCAACTTGGTGGCTGAGTTTGCCCCCCATTAGGGGTTTTTCTTTGGGGGTGGTCCACCTCTTCCCTTGTCCCAGATAAAACCCAAGGGGAAAAAAAGTTTATTGTGACGTGTTGTGATGAGCTGATATGCTGCCCATGCATGCCCATGATGATGCCTTTTGATCCTTCATGGTCCCATTTGTTTGAGAAAGTATACGACTACTAATGTGCTTCCAAACTTTTGCTACTCTTCTGGCACAATGTATTGCGCAATCTAAGGAACAAAATGGAGCCAGGATTTATATTGAAGAGGTTGGGCCAACAAGTCTTCTCTTCCCTAAAACAAATTGTAATTTCTTGATGCACTTAGTTTACAATTAGTATATTATGTCATCCTTTTGAAAGGACCTTTTGAAAGGAGAAGAACATGAAACCTTTGTAGTTTTCTCATAACACATGACTTTTGGATGAAGGGTTTAGGTACCTTATTGCACATGTAATGGAAGTTTGGTTTCAACTGGATTTGGAGTAGACATTATTATGTTTAAAATCTAACAGGAAACCCACAAACTATAAAATGTTATAATAAACATGGAGAACATTATATAGGTCACCACCTTCAGGTTCATATCAAGTTGAAAAATCTCCATTCCTGCTAAAGTGACCTTGTGAAAGGCTCACTTTTGGGGCCAATTCCCACCCCCAAGAACTTTTAAACCTATACAGTTTTCCTCCACCCCCAAAGACACCTTTGAAAAATATCTAACATGAGACCTTATTCTTGTGTGGGATTTGGGTTGATGATTGGAATTAGATCATACCTTGGTTAGTGTGCAAGTAACATCCAAGCCTTTCATGTAACGGAAGTTTGGGTTGGTTT
This sequence comes from Sphagnum tenellum, assembly GCA_963921925.1. Lineage (NCBI taxonomy): Eukaryota > Viridiplantae > Streptophyta > Sphagnopsida > Sphagnales > Sphagnaceae > Sphagnum > Sphagnum tenellum. Next base: position 14,653,804 of record OY998159.1, on the reverse strand, counting down.
CTTATTGTGGGTACCTAATATTGAACATGAGACCTTATTGTGGAATGGGATAGTTTGTGTTGATGATGGATTTGATCATACTTCACCTTGGGTAATGTGTAAGCTTTGTGCTATGTAATTTTGGTTTGTTGATGGATTTGGGTTGAACATTCATTTGTGGGTAACATGTTACCTTAAATGGAATGGAAATTTGATTTGGTGATGGATTTGGAACATCAATTGTTGTGCTATACTTTAAACATGGGTTATTTCCAATGTGGTGCAGTATTTTTTAACCTATATTTACTTGTTGGATATATATTAGGGTATATCAAATAATCTAATCTATTTTCTTTGAATTAATATATCTTAAAGAAACACATACTCTTTTTTCATGTGCAAGGCATTTTTATAAGCTATGTGTATCTATTTTTGCATGTGTAGAACTTTGCATAACCAGCATGGATATAATTGGGAGTCAGGGTAAATAAGAGCTGCATCTATGTAACCTAATTATTACCCAAATTATAAGCTACAACTTTAGGTAATTAATTTAAACTTTAGATTGGAAACATCGAGTGATATATATTGCATTAAAACGTATTATGTTTAGTTATATCCATTGGTAGATAGCCTTCCGAAGATAATATATGGTTTGGCTTGTTGGAACATAACCATTTTCAATGTCTCATTCACAAATTATCTATTTTTATGTGAATCGATAGTGGGGAACACTATAATGACATGAATTATCAACGGAGAACATTGGTCGAGTATATTTCTAAACTTTTTTCTTGGTGCAACAAGTGGTCATTGGATTTGGGGTTTTTTAATCACTTTGATAATTTCAAAATGTAGACAAATTTCTTGATTATTTTAATTGGAAAATATATTAATATTCCTTTTTAACCCCAAAAGGGGGTATGTGGTAGGGGTTTATGGACCCGACTCTAAATCCTTAGCATTAAATATATATATACTTGGATCCTACGCTAGTGGAAAAATTTGGGCGATAATATACCCTTACCCACTTTAAAATATTATATATCCTATTCTGAAGCTATATGCATGACACAGGTTATTTCCTCTTTTGGTTATGGTTATGGGATTTTAATCATACTTCAATTATTGTGTGGGTAATGTCCAGTACAAGAGTCATTGTTGGACAGACTTGTGTTCCAGTCATGGATATGGAATGTAAACACATGAGAATGGTTATGGAATGGAAGTTTGAGTTGGTGGTGGATTCAAATCATACATTAGCTATGGATATATAACCAACCATCATGGTCAATTATGGGACACAATGCAAAACACAGTATCTTGTCCACACATTGTCCATCTTGTGTGGTGTGCTACTTACTAGTGTTAATTTACAGTGGAGCTACGATAATGAAACATTTCACTATTTGTTCTATTTTGTGCAAAACAAGTTTTTTTAACCATAAAACACAACAACAAACTTGAATTGACAAGCTGTTGTCACCCCCAAATCAAGCTCAATGGTGGAGGGTTGGCAAGAATTTCTCCTGCACACCACTAGGTTTGAACCAAGGACCTCTTGTGTTTCCAGGTCCCCAATAGAGGCTTATATGTCACTGAACTTAAATCCCTTTTTGGGTTAAAACAAAAAAAAAAAACCCCAGGTCGAAACCTAGGCAAACCAATACAAGACTGCCACAAATGGGTGGGGGAGGGTGGCCAGAGGTCAACACCCAAGCAAAAAAAAACCAAGAACCAAAGAACAAAGCAGAAAAACCCTGAGAAATCCAAGAAGAGTAGGCAAAACCCAAGTCATAAAGACAAGGAAAGATAAAGATCCTTGAAGACCAAAAATATCACATAACCAAAGAAGGCAAATATTACCTCTTAATTCTACATGTGTAAACTTTCAAAGCAGGATTATTACGAGGAAAACTTTTGGGCTATTGTGAGCCATCGCAACGGAAAAGAGACCCCAACAAAGACAAATATTACCTGTTAGCTCTACGTGTGTAAACCAGTGTTGGGTGGTTTTCATTTTGTTTGGGAGAACTTTTAAGGTTTTTAGTCTGATTCTCAAAATGAAAATCAGAGGTTTTCACATAATGTGATAACTTTTATGGTAACCTATGTGTCAATTCTTTCCCAAGTGAGAATCAGCTTTTTGAAAATCTTAAAGGTAATCATTTAGAAGTTGAAGGTGATAACCTTTTAGGGTATTAAAAAAATGTGTTGATTTTCAGTTTAGATTTAGTTAGGTTTAGGTTTAAGTTTTTAGTCTAGGCTTTGGGCAACACAATCTCTCAATGGCTTTTTCAACGCCTTCTTTGGCGGCAGCTTCACAAAGAAGCTTCCCGCTCTTCTACAAAACGAGGCCAAGTTGGCCGCACCTTGCGTTCCTTTGTGACCCTTTGATCTTTCACTTCTCCTCATGTTTCGTTGCTCTTGTGCTTTGTCACTTTTCATGCTTCGCTATTGTTCCTTGTGTTTTTGCTACTCTTTTTTCATGAGTTGCTATTGCGTGGTGCTTCATTGTTCCTCTGTGCTTCACTACTCCTTTGCCCACCCAAATACTTTTTTGTCCCTTGTTGTTTTGCTCCTCTTCCATGGTAACATTTTAAACATCTTTCATAAGTAGCCTAAATCTATAGTCAACCAGTTTTAGAAATGTCTCTAAAGGAAGACTTTGCACTATGGTTTGCCAAGATTTGTATAGAGTTATTTACAAATGAAAGTGACCTTCTTTAAAATTGTGTTTGCATTTTTGACATCAAATAAATCATAGCAAAGATCTCAAAATTAAATATCCCACAAGGTCCTCATCGATTTGATGCACAACTTTCTAATATCCCATTCCATCTCTTCATCCACTAGTTCATTATGACATTGGTGTAATTCCCCCAACAAATTTTTTTCCCATGAGTAATATTTTGCTAACAATAAACTTCCAATTTTGAAATCTTTAAAGTTGCACCACACCTCTTGAATGATTGCATATCATATTAATCCATGTTTTGTGGTTCCTAATGAACTTTTAGTATATAAATTGCAAATTCCTTCTTGACCTATTTTAATATGTCATGCCCCAATTGGAAGCCCTTCAACCATAATGAGTCAAACCATAGTTAATTTTCCTAAGAAGCCATGGGTGCCACACCCACTAGAAGATCTTGCTTCTCTCCTTGTGAGTAAAGCCCTTGTCCTAAAATGCGACATCTATCATCATGCATTTAAATTTTTTTTATTGCAACTGAAAATCCCCTTTAATAATGTAATTGAAAAAAGTTCTAAGACCATTTCCCCCTACTTCTACCAAGTCCATTCAATAGCATCCAATTGTAACTCTTGAATGAAACCAAATTGAATTGCCCAAAATGATTCTTCATCCTTTAATTGACTTTTAGGATTGAATTCCACACATGTATTATCTCCCCTATTTTTTAGCATAATTCAAGCTTCTTTGATCCTTTGGTTCAAATTATTTCTTAAAGATTGAAAGACATTCCTAAAAAGTTTTATATTATTTGCTCTTCTATACACAACAACAAACATTTTTCCATTCCTTTCATTGTGCACATGTAAAAACTTTTGAATTTGAATATCTACTTGTGGTAAGGCTAAGACCTTCCACTGTCTAGCTACAAGCTTAAGAGGGAAATTAGGCCTTGATAAGTTCCAAGGCATATTACCAATTAGTGAAAATCTTGATCCCCCCAATAGCTAAAAGGTAAAAACACACATAAAGGAGTCACCCAAGTGACTGAACAATCCTTATTTTTTCAAATGTTTTTTTTTTCTACCAAAATGTTTACCATTCTTTTTGAAAATTGAAAAGAATTTTAACATTGATGATTAGAAAGGCAAACATATTTGAACTAATGAAAATTATTTTTATAACTGATTGAGCACATTTGGTTCAAATGTACTTTTGACCTTGAAAATGATGGATTTTGATAATGTGGCCTTAACTGAAATTGTTCATCTCTATGTGATAAAACACATGAATGCATAATATATATGATATATAATCAATTTTTACTCAAAATGTATCTATATCTAACATGTAATGTTAAACTAAATATCCAAAACATAAAATTTTGAGTTAAAAACCAACCCAAAAATGACACATGTCATGTGCAGTCCTTGAAAAAAGACTTTTACTTGTGTGCCCCTAGTTCCTTTGACCATGTTTTCACCCTAAAAACAATATTGTTGTATCCCATGCCACCTTTAATTTGCATTTGTTTTACCATTTGTGTGGTCTGACTAAACAAAATGCCTAATCAAAATTTTCACCTTTTTCATAATAAAAAGTGATAGGTTTGCACATGAAGTTACATACCATAGAAACATATCGATCGTTTGGGGGTGAATGCAAGTTATTGTGCACCACTTTTGGAGTCACTGTAATAATTTTTATAGGGTGATTTGTGTTCGAATGCTTATGGTGAATAATTTAATCTTAAATACATTAAATGATGACTGATTCTAAATTAACAACTTGATTATGAAGACAATTTCAAAATTATCTTTTGAAAATAATGCATTCATTATCAATAGTGGATTTTTGAAGTTCAAAATATGGATTGGTTAATTAGCTGGATTGTTAAGAAATTCAAGAATTCATATTTAATTTCATTCCAAATTGTTTATAGGGACTAAACATGGGTTGAAGAATGAAATGATAACTTGTTAAATGTGAATTTTGTTTTTTTGAAACCTAACTAAATGATAGTTATGAACTTTTGAAGGTTCGAAATTCGACCTTATTTTCAGAAGTCCTTTTGAAATGAATTTTTGGTGTTTGTCAAAATTTATGCCCAATGGGTACATAAGTGAAATATTCTTATGGACATTATGGGGGTTTTTTTTTAGGATTTCTAAAGTGATTTCATATTATCAACTAACAACAAGTTTTTTCAATATGGGTTTTGACTTAGTTTTAAAAGGTTTTATAAGTGAATGAAACTGTAGTAGTCAAAGATTACATCAATGGTCTTGGAATTTAAAACAATATCCATATGGATAATTTATACAAACATGTTGAGGATTTTTATTTGTTCTACATCTACTTGAAATGAACCACTAGGCTTTGCATACACCCTTGGTTCACAACCAAAATTTTTACTTGTAAATGATAACTTCTTAGACCTCCATATTGTTAAATTTCCTTGTATTAATCATAAAATTTGTTATTTTTTTCCTTTTGTGGCATCTTATAGTTAATGGGGAAACCCAAGTACTTGCTTACATTATCACCAACCAAACTAGGCCTTAGTTGTCACAACCCTAACTTGGCCAAGTGTGGGGGTGAAGCCCAACACTTGGAAAAGTTGGGGATTTGGAGTCCTTCGGGACTCTTGAATGTTCAAAGCTAAACAGGAAGGGGCAAAACACCTTGCTTTGGAGTGTTTTTAGTGTCATTGAAAAGGTCTTGAAACGTAGATATCGAAAATGCCCTTGCATTTTCAATTTGAACATTTGTAGCTCAAGTTATGGGCAAAAGAAGGGCCGGGAGTCAAATTGGCAGTTTGACTCCCGACCACTAAAAGTCAACAATCAAGCAGCTCCTGATGTCCGATTCAAAAGTGCGATACGTCGTTGAAAAGATCTTGACAAGGGCTACAACTTCGGTTGAGACCTCATTGCAATCAGAGGTCAGGGCGAGGAGCTATGATCTCTCAAAGTCTCAAGAGTCCAGAACCGGGACACTTGGGTGGATTTCGGGACTCCAACTTGGGAGTCCCGGGAAAAAGAGCCATTTGGATGTAGCCACGGCGGAGCGTCGCAGAATATACTATATGGGGGATGGTGGTGGCATCCCCCGAGTCCGGGCCGTGGTGTGTTTTGTGGTCCGAAGTGCCCGTGGCTTGTCCCAACACCCAAGGGTGTCCTGGAAATGTGAACTAACCACTTTGTGGTTTGTTTTGATGCAGATTCAAGCTTGATCAACTAATACCTCTTCCTAGTCTAATCCCTGGGCTCCCAATTGGACCCTCTACCCCTTTCTAGAGTTGGAAGCCGGGAGCGTGCCTCTAAGTCTCAACTTCCACAACTTGACTTTGTGAAACCTTCAAGTGGGTTTCACCTCGTGACTTGAGAGCGCGTCATTAGTCCTCTCCCCATGACCACTCTTATGGTTTCTTGAATGCCCATCTAGCACAAGATTTATGCTACTTCATCTTTCCTTTTGATTCATCACATAATGTTTGCAAAACTCAAAAAAAAAAAATTGTAAACTATTTGGGATCCCTTTTTTAAATATTGTAGTATCATTTGTAAACATCTTATCCAAAAAAAATCTCCATCTAAAAGATCCGATCAATCCTTCAATTCCATATGTTGGATCTGAAATCATGTACACCCCAAAACATCTACTACAAATAGATACAAATATTTGCGTTAAAGTGCATCTTGATGGACTACCTTTTGCATTGTGAATGCACCTTCTCTCTCAATGCACCACCACTAAATAACCTACATGTACCATGATGTAATCCAATTAATCCATTGATATGAGAAGCCATCATGTTTTTTTGAGAAAACATCCAATTAATTGTCATATGATTTTTTAAAGTTTGGGAGAAGCATGACTAAGTCTTGTTTGCTTTCTTTAACCCATTCCATAGTTTCAAAGGCCATAAACACATTGTCCAAGATACACCTACCCTGTACAAAACTAGTTTATATTCCAACCTTATCCACAAAAGTAAGAATTGTTGAAGTCTATTAGCCAAAGTCTTTGAAGTAATTTTGTACATTAATTGCAAAATTAATATTGGTCTTTAATTGACAATAAGGTTCCATTCCCCTAGCTAAGCTTTGGTAGGCTTACTTTAAGTTCCCTATGCATAAGCCCTTTATGGAAGGTTTCCTAAAGTAGGTTTTTGATACATCATCCCTTATGTCAGACAATGTTGCTTGGAAAATTCCATTGGGATTCCATCTATGCTTGTAGCCTTGTGTTTAAGTAGGTCAAAAGTTGTTTTGTGTATTTGTCCTTTTGTGAATTATTGTTGCAAAGTCTTGTTATATTTTTTTAGTACCATTGTGGGCACACTTCTGAGCACTACTACCTAGCTTGGACATTGTTCTCCACTTTTAAATCCTTAATGTATAAGAGGTGGTAGAAGGATTACACATCCTTGGCTATGTCTCCCTTTTCAATGAATGTTTGCTCTCTATGGAATAATCCATTTATTACAATTCGTAGCTTATGACCCTTGTGGAATTCAAAGAATTCCTTTGAACACTTATCTCCAACCAAAGTCTATTTAGTTGCCATTGAATTCCTTGTGGACTCTAGCTTGTCCATTTTGTGTTTTCCAAAAGCTCAAGTGTGCTATTAAGTTTGTCCCAAGCTTGAACATTTTCCCAATTTGACATGAGTTCTTCCATCTACTCATATGTCTACAAACTATTTTTTGTAAAGTTCTTTGCTTTGTAATTTGAGTTGTTTAGTGATTATATCACTTTCTTTTTTAATGAGTGCTTTAGTGTGTGGAAGTGTTCTAGCCACTTGAAAACCAACCCCTTGGTTTGCAGCCTTTGCCATCCCCCACTTCCACACATCAAGTAGATGTTGCTTGGTTTTTTTTGTTTGTAAAGTTGAAGGTGGAATCTCATATGAATTTTACTTTTATGGGCCTTTAAAAAAAAATGTAAAAATATTTGACATTAGTAAAAGATGCAAGTGCTTGTACACTAGATTTCATGATCATGCTTTTGTGTTGTTAAATAAAGGCATCACCATAAAATCTATCCAAGTGAAATTAAATGGGAATTGTAGATCTCTTGCATCATGTGAAATTCTCGCTTCTTATCCTCCTAAACTCTTCAAGGTTCTAGGCATCCATTTAACCCAAGTTCAATAAAAAAAATTCCATTTATTAGAAACATTCCCTTCCTCCCATTGTGCTACCAAAGTAGCTTTGACTTTGGTCTTCTCCTAATTCCACATGATTAAAATCACTTCCGATAACACAGTTAGCATCCAGTAATGGCATATTAATTATGGTATGCCATAGCCTTGCCCACCTTGATGTGTAGTTGGATGCGTATACATTCATCAATATCCCTATCTTCACTAATGGCTATAGCTTAATTGTTATTTATTGAATCTGACCTAGAATGAACATTCCATGCTCTTGTATTAGTGGTGCAAGTTTGAATGATACAATGATTGCAATTCTTCTTTAAACTGGTTAAACTTTGCAAAATATAATTCGTTGTTCCAAATGTTCATGCCATTTGTGAAATCCATCTAGCTTGTTTTCTTCAAATAATCTTACAACCCCATGTGACGCTCCTACAATAAATTACCTCAAGTTGAGTTAATACTTTCCTAAGAAAATCACAAATGTCATAATGTTGTTTAACACCTTAAACACCTTGGCCTAAATTCTTAATGTTCAAAAAAGCAAACACCAAACCTTACTTACTCATTGAGTGGACTTGAATTTTTTAACTAAACTTTGAAGGCTTGCCCTTTATGTTTAGCCATAATTTCAAAAGAATTTTGTTTTTTTTTGTGGTGGGGAGATATCTATGTCAATTACCTCCCTACCTACCATTGGATAAAGAAGAATAATTGGGTTTTGAATTTGCTTTTACCTTCGCCTCCTTGCACCTCCTATTAGCATTAGTAAATGTTATATTCTAACACAATTTTATTCTTGAATTTTTTACTTTCACATTATTTTCAAACATACAAATTTTGTAATAAAAATACTTACAAAAATCAAAAGTCAAACCCAACACAAAATATATTCCAAAATGCATATTTGCACAATTTTGTAGCTTGCCTCTATAGTGATCTTGAAAATAGATTCAAACCATATCATATTGAAAAAACTAAGAAGAACAAACAAAAATACCATGTAGTATCAATGTTTTTTTACATTAAAAAAACTTATTTAATTTCTATCATGAACTTTTCTCTTTCAAGACAACTCAATGTTTTAATTTGTTAATGTTTAGCCATCTTCAGATTCCCTTTAGAAATCCTTTTCAAGTTTCCACCACAAACCTTAATTCAAACTCCTCATAAGTTTTAATTTATTTAGCCTACTCTGTCTTGCTAATGTAATGTCCACCTAATCAATATTGACATTACATTTTTTTCTAGTCTATCCAATAGGAATAACATAGTTTTGCCATTAATTTTTATTTTATTTCAATTTTAATAGAATTGGGAACCATCCAAAGCTATTTAATTTTTGAAGAAAAAATTCCTCCCTTTTCACCAAAATGACTATTACCCACACATAATGTTGGGTCCTTTCAAAACTTTATAGCCAAATATACTAGCAAGAAACATAAAGCAAAGTTTTCAAGGGGTTACACTTATTTTGATCATTAATGATCGTATAACATAATTGTAATGAAGTTTCACTCTTATATGTTGTTTAGCCGAATTCTGGGGTCCATTGTGTTTTCCTTCAATGATAGAAACTTGTACCACTACAACTGGTTTTTTTTCCTGCCATTGAATTGATTTGAAAACATGCATCTTCTCCTCACCATTTTCAGTCCTTCCAAAGGTCATAATGATTAGGAAGACTCTTGCCTTATGATTGATGCATATGGGTATTCCCTAAAGAGGGCTCACCAAAAGTCTTGAGGTAATATAGTGGTTTTGTAACCTCTTTTTCTTGAGGTGGGCACTTCTTGATTACTTCCTAAATTTGCAAAAAAGATAGTTCTATTGCCTTTCAACCTACCCCTTTGAGTCTACCACATAAATTCCATTTCATTTTTCTTTTCAAAAGAGACAATTGGTGTTTTATATGACTTTTTAGAATTGGGTTTGGTAAAAGGATTTCATGTGGCTACTTTTTTTTTGGTGGAGTTTCAAAGTGCTTTAAGTTTATTTGTTTAGGTTGAATTGCATCTATTGGTGTTGTTGGAAGGTCAGCTAAAATTGTAACCTTGGTAACTTGAGGAGATGTGTTTGCCTTAAGGGTTGTAGTATAACCATTTTTTAGCATTTGACTAATTAAACTACTATGATGATGATGGGTTTAAACAAAAGTCCATTTTGCCTTGGGGATTTATTGGCACCTTAGATGCCTAAAAGGTTGGGAAGTTTTATTGCACTTCCTCCTCATGTAGTTTATTTGGTTACCATCCATTTTTTCATTTGTAACTACCTTTGAATGGTTCCCAACTTGCATCCTTGGATATAAAGTTAACAACAAATATGAGAGCCTATTCACTTGTTTTAGTATTTCCTTGATGTTGCACCCATTTAGATCCTCATGTACACCCATTAGTTCTTCCAACCATGTTACTAATTTTGAAGATTCTTGCTTTTTTTTTCCTATTATTTTCCTCCTAAGCTCGATTTTAAAATCATACTTGTTCATGTTGTTCCTCAACCTCCTCTAGTGGTTCAAGTCTTTCTTGAGGCCTAATAACTTTGGGTCACTAATTTTTTTTAAAAATACCTTTGGTTTATGATCTTTATTACTCCTATGGGTAAGTGAAGGACCAAATTGTTTGAAATTGGAAGGTTCTCCCGATTCTATAGATTAAAAAACTAGGGCATTTTTCTTAAAAAGGTGAAACTAAAAGGATTCGCTTCTACTTTCTTACTTCATTCTATTTTTTCATTTTAGAAGCTTTAGCTAGATGTCCCAATGCACAACAATAGTTGCATTAATTGGGAAAACTACTAAAATAATTTGTATTTTAAGTTTTTGTGAAAATCTGATTTTTTTTTAAAGTAAAATTTTTATATACCCTACCAATAGTCTAATTTGAAGGCCCAATGTTTTAAATGCATATGTGTCTAACAACTCCACTCGAAAAAACTGGCCAATCTTCCCCATTATGATGTACAAACATGTCTCATTCTTTAAATATTAACTCAATCCTTAGAATTGAACCCATAGTAAGTATTGTAATAGTGTAATTGATTTTCCTTGTTTGAGTACAATTTAGGGTGCCAATTTGAAAACGCAACGTTCATTCCTTCATAATTGAAAAAAAATTCACGGGCATGTTTATTGCCTATTTCAATGGAAAATGTTGTTTCAAAGAAGCCATTTCCTACATGAGCAAAATTAAGGAGAAATTCATGCAAGTTCATAAAGACCCAAGCTCATAGAACTTTGGAACCCATATTTGTACCTTGCACTTGGCCTAGAACTAACTATTTGAAAATATTGCCGTCTCCTTTGGTTAAAGCTACGATGATGACCCTTCCTTCATACTGTGGTTGTGTTGCAAAGTTGAGAGGTTTTGTTCCAACCACATTTTATGCATCTACCTATCTAAACATTTGAAGTGTTTTATTTTCAAATGGTGTTGACAACAACGGTGGAATTATGCCCTCATATGAAGATTTGACTTGTGTTGAAGTTGCACTTTCAGGGTTTTCTTTTTTTTGGACAACTTCCATCTCCTCGTCATTACCCATTTTAGGACAAAAACTCAGATCATGATTCATAAAAACTAATTTAACTTGTATAGATGTTTTAGAAAGAAATATTTTTGAAGAAAAAAAAGGTGAAATTAGGGTGTTTGTACTCAAGTTGAGAGTAGTAGGTGTTGTTAATATGTTGTAGAACTTAGCGTCATTGCACTCCCAACCATTTATGATTTCATTGCTCTTCCACCTCTTCATTATCATTGTTCCACTTTACTAATTGGGCTTTTTTCTAGATCTTTTAACCAACTGAATTAGGACAACTTGAATGGTAAGCCCTACCAACTACTCTAAGGTTAAATCACTAGGTTGTACCATTAAGCTATCACCTCAAGGGTTAGAAAAAAAATCAATACAAACCATAAGGAGGTTAAGTTTGTATTCATCTTATATATAATTACAAATTGTGTGTGTGTGCGTCCGTCCGACGACGTTCTGGGAGCGTTTTCTGTGGCGGAATCGGCCACAGAGACCATGACCACCGGCTACCAGCGACCCAGGTGCAAAGACTCAGGTCCTGAGACCCAGGTCCTGATGAATGATGCGCACTGGACCAAGAGGCACGTCGCCTCTTGTCGCGTCGTTCCTGAAGACCAAGAGGCGCGTCGGGGAGGGCAAGGCAGGGGCAGGGGCAGGGGGGGAGGGCAGGGCAGGGGAGGGGCAGGGCAAGGCAGGGAAGACAGTAGAGCTTAACAGAGCGTTCAGGGTGGCTGGAGTGGCGTAGCCACGGGTTACCCACTACTCGTTAAATATAATTACAACATGGTGTGTGTGTGTGTGTCTATCTTTTACTTATTTCTTTTTCTCTGACGTCGTTTCGCTTTCATTACCTTTCTGGCGTAATCCCATTGGCTCCCGTTCCCTGTGGAGTGTTTTGGGGGGTGGGGGAAGGGAGAGCCCGGTGAAGCACGGGGCGGGGGGGGGTCCAGCAGGCGGGGGCCAGCACGGGCCAGGGGGGGGGGCACGGGTGAGGAAGGACATGGCGGGGTAGGGCAGGGCAGGGGGGGACCTGTATCTAATCAAACAAAAATACAATTTTTTTAAAAATTATTTTCATTATAGAACATATTAAAAAAACTATAATCTTTTTAAAAAGAAAAAAAAGAAAAAAAAAACATAAAAACAAAAAAAATGAAGATAGACAAAACAAGAATAAAGACATGAAACAAATAAAAAACTATAAAAAAGGAATGGAAACAAATGAAACAAGGAAAGGGAAATACAATAAAATAATTTTAAAAGAAAAAAATTCCAAAAATGAAAAAACCAAATAAAGAGTAAAAAATAAGAAAAGCCCTACTTGAAAAAAAATGAGGTGTGTCTTCTTTCTCCAAACTTCAAACTTGCATCCAAAAAAAATAAAAATATAAAACAATAATAAAAATAGAAAATACATAAAAATAAAAATAAAAAAGTTAAAAGTTTCTAAAACATGAACCAAGGTGGCCAAAGGCCACGAGCACCCACTAGTTTATTAAATATTCCTTGCATTTGTAAAATATTATTTGTTACATATATATAATGGATCCAATTGCAATATTATTTTTATTTGTCAATAAATATGGTAATTTTTTGGCAATTGATATTTATTTCTATTTATAAATGAAAAATATATATTTAATTGATTTTCAATGTTCGATCATTCTTTGGTATGTAAGGTACCTCTAAATTTAAAAGGTATTGTTTTATTACCTAATTATAAGTGGTGTAATTGTTATTATTTACTTTTTTATTTATAAATATATTAATTTGAAAAATTGAAAATATCTAAAACTATTTATGAATCAAATATAGATATTTCAATATATATTTCAAATGTGGTTTTTTTGTAAACATTTTCAAAAAAAAAAGTGGTTTTAAATGATTTTACTTCCAAAGCAACATACCAATATTATATTTTGACAAACCTGAAGTCATTTTAATGATTGTGGATACCTTTTCTTTACTATTGTTTCTAAAAATCGCCATACAATACCTATATCTTCTATTAGTCTTTGGTCACCAACTTTCCTTGATGACCTCACATACCTTAGATAAATATATACATATATCCATTTCCTTGTGTATGTGGGAGTTGATGAAGTTGGAAGGTGAATAATTGTAACTTGTCATTACTAGTCACGATGAAATGAAAATGATGGATGCTATTTTGTTAGTGATGTTCACAACATTATGAGGTTTCCCTTTACCTATTCTTGTTTGTTTTTTTTTGGGTTTGATTGAAATTGATGCAACATATATTTGATTACCTATATCCATGTTCTTGTGAATTTTGATATTTGTTTAATATTTCCAAGGCTCATGTTTAAAACCTAATAAAAGTTAAAGCAAATGTCATAGTCTTTTAAGCATGTAGAATCCATAGAAGATTGAAAAGTTCAAAGTTTGAAGATCAATGCATTTTTGAATTCTCCTCCAAGTTTATACAACAAAATGCTTTTGAATATTTTCAAAAATTAACTACTAATATAAACTAAACACATTTTGTTGGAACCTTTATTTATTGTTAAAGTCTTAGTGAAATAACTACAAATGAAACTTACCACATTGCCCATCACAAGGCATAAACGATATAGGTTGTATATGTTTGCTCCCACAAGTGCATCATGACCTATGGTGCAGTGTGTCAATTATTGGCAAGAAAGTTTCATCATCCAAAAAGACCCATGCCCATAGAAATTTTTGAGAGTGATGGAAACGTAATATCCACTATATTTATAGCAAAAAAATAGTTAATACAATATTCACATAGAGACCTTATTTATAAGGGATTGGTTTAAGGCATGTTGTACAATAACTTGCAAATGAAATGCAAAACATTGGACTTACAAAATTGCAAATGAAACTGAAATCAATACAAGTGTTGTTGCTACACTTTGATTTTGTTAATGACCGTTAGTTCTAGACATTAAAACTTTAGTAATAAAAGAAACTCTAAATTTTAATTTTGAAAATTTTGAAAACCCCAATGCCTCTAGTGCTTGATTTTTGAATATTAAAATCACAAAACCTCCAATTCAATTTTTTTGAAAATTTTAAAAAATTGATTGTTTTAATTTATGAAAGAATTGGCAAAAACTAGTAGTTTGGGGTAGGTTTTTGACCAATTTTGTTCATTTTTCTAAAACCCCAATTAGCGATCAAAACTAATTCTATGGGAACTATTGGTTGGGGATTAGAACTTGTTCTTCAAATTTTTTGAGTGTCACTTGTCATTTTCCCTAACCGTATCCTCTTCGTCTTTCTTAGAGCTTGTGGGTTCTTTAAAAAGAGCGAATTGCCCAACACTAGTTATATCTCACAATGATGTTAGTGACTTTTAACATTAACAATAATATTTTATCCCAAGACAAAATTTTGACATTTAAAAAAAGCTTGGATAAGATGATGATTGCAACACTTATAAAAAGGATTTAATTGCTTCTGTAAGCCAAAGTTTTCAAAACATACAAATGCCACAATTCCCTCAAGACATTAGTAGCATCAAAGGTTCTTTTTCCATTAGCTTGTTATTGTCACGATTGCACACGAGTTGATAATGTGATGATAACAAGGTATTGAAAGCAATTGAAGTCTTGCTAAGCACCTTGCTACACAATTTGACTTTCTATGTTGGAGAGTTTTAAAATTTTATAATTAGGTTCAAATGTTGAGAATGTTTAAACATTTTTGATGAAAATAACAAACTTGGTTAATGTAGGCAACATTAGCAAATATGTATGTTGTTATGGTGAAAGATGACAAGTATTGTTTTGTGACATTTCACAAATATTTATCGCACATCAAGATCATAGTTCTACATTTCAATCAATGCTTGACTTGTAGAGTTGTGAGGTGGGTATGGATATGACTAAAAGGAAAGATGTAATGAAAAGTTGTTGTTTAGCCAAAATCTTTTGTCATAAAGGCTTCATGAAAAGAGATATGAAATTTTATAATTCCTAAAAATAATATTCTCAACATTCACAATGCCATAAAATACCACGTTGAAACTTTTAATTGCAAATAAGTACATCAAATTTGTTTCCAATTTTAAAATGACATTTAATGTTGACATGACTTTTAAAAGAAGTTATTAAAAAAGAAAACCTAAATGTGATCTAAATACCCTTGAACTAACCCATTTATAGTTAATCACCTATCATCTTTTAATCATCCAACAACAATAAGAAAAATCAAATGTAGTGTGACGCGCTCCCAAGTCACGGGGGTGAAACCCACTTGAGGGTTTCACAAAGTCAAGTTGCGGAATTGAGACTTGGTAGAACGCTCCCGGCTTCCAACTCTAAAAAGGGGTAGAGGGTCAAGTTGGGAGCCCCGGGATTAGACTAGGAAGAGATCAAGCTTTTAGATCACACGACCCTGCATCACAAACCAACACGAGTTGGTTAGAATCCATTTGCACACTCTTTTGGTGTTGGGACAAGCCACAGGGACCCGAACTCACTTGGACTCACCACATCCTTGGCTCGGGAGTATGCCACCACCATACTCCCTATAGTATACTCTGCGCCACGTTGTGGGGACTACACCCAAATGGCACAAATTCTCGGGACTCCCGAAATGGAGTCCCGAAGTTGTCCCGAAATCGTCCCGGCGGGACTCCCGGAACTTTGAATGGCCATAACTCCCGACTGCGGAGTTGAATCGCAACGAGGTCTGAACCAAAGTTGTAGCCCTCGTCAAGATCTTTCCAACGACGTATCGCACTCTCAATTCGGACTTCGGGAAGAGGTCGATTTTCCGACTTTTAGTGGTCGGGAGTCAAATTGCCACTTTGACTCCCGGCCCTTCTTTTGCCCATAACTTGGGCGACAGATATCCAAATGGCCAATGCGAGGCCATTTTCGATATCTAAGCTTCGAGACCTTTCCAATGACACCAAGAACACCCCAATGCAAGGTGTTTTAGGTCTTGCTGTCGAGCTCTAAACATTCGGGAGTCCCGGAGGACTCCAAATCCCAACTTTTCCAAGTGTTGGGCTTCACCCCCACACTTGGCCAAGTTAGGGTTGCGACATAGTGCATGCATGCATTTGAATTTTAAAAAAAAAGTTGCCAAATTTACTTGAAAACTTGTCCAAAGGAAAGGCACATACAACAATTTTCCTCAACATGTGTCAATATTAGAATGTCCCAACATAGGTAATAAATAAGATAATATCGTTCACTTTTCAATAAGGGTTGAATTAAAAGAGATACACATTAATTTGTGACCTTTTGCAGCAGGCAATATAAGAGACAAACACTAGGTTTGATTGTCTTCAATTTCAAATTACTTAGTGGCACATAGAGATGTGATTAAGTGGAATAAATATGCAACATTTTAAAAAATTGATTAAACAAAATATTTCATTTATAAATAAAAATTATTTTAGTTTCAACTCCATTTTCTTCATGCAAATGTTAATTAACCTTCAATTATGGGACTATAATTATCAGAACTATACTTTATTTTATTTTTCAACTCAATTTTTTTCAAATGTATCAATTAACTTGCAACTATGGGGTGAGAATTATAAGAACTATATTTTAAATTTTAGCTTCAATTCAATTTTTTTCATGCATTAATTAACCTTCAACTATGGGGTTAGAATTATAAGAACTAGACTCTACAATGAAACTTCAAATATACATACTTATCATTCGGTCTACTATTTGAATCATTTAATAAGACAACGATATATACTTACATCAATTTTAATTTTATAATTATGTCACGTGTACAAATTGTTTTCAAATCACAGTTCTTTTAATAAATCATTGATCTCGAGATTGGTTTTAAGTTGATAATTAATGGTGTGTAGAACTAATGGAGAAAATTCAATGCTACAAAAGTTCCAGAATTCAACATAAATGATGAACACAATCACATCTTCCAGTGCCACTAAGTGGTTTGAACTTTAAGACTATCAAAGAGTGTTTGCTTCTCATATTGAGTTGCAGTTAAAGATAACACATGTTGATGTATTTCTCCTTGTAGGTCCAGATGATCATCCACTTGTAGTACTTGGAACTCATCAATTTGCCATTGGACCTCTAGCACCAGACCCCATGTGCTGATCTGCAATCCTGGTATTGATCCATAAATGCGTGCACCTAGCTATAGGAAAAATTGATTATGTCATGTAAAGGACTCCCAACTGATATAGCAGAATATCACGAAGCAGAATGAGAGATAATTAGAACTATGCATTAATTCTAGATCTTAGCAGAATATCAGTAAGCAGAAGAAGAGATCAGACTTGGTGAGTTTGCTACTGCTCATGAGTTTCCTGCAGATGTACACATACAGATAAGATATATACAACAGATCATCAGTCTACTTGGGACAACACATTGTTCTAAAGCTATCAATGGATTTGTTATGAAATACCTTATGAGCTGTGACTGTAAGTGCAAGCTGATTTTGAAACTGGATATATTGCAGCAAAGATCACAAGCAAACGTGACAAGCAGTAGGCTAGTAGTACTCTCGTATTTCTGAACTCTGAAGACTCTGAAGATCATGAACTTGAAGTTTGCTGCAACTGAAAGGGGAGGAGGAGTCCACACAGTGGTGGACTCTATTATAGCATTTCTCAGCACATGACTAGTCGAGTGATGATTTAATAAAAATAGTCATATAGTTTGGGTTCCTTGAATCTGGTCTCTATGTGAAAAGAAAAAAATGAGTGCGGCTTCTTCATGGTCTCTTTCTATTAGCTTGCTTGTCATCACAGTGTCCCATGTTTAGATTCATGTATCTCTCTCTAATTGCATCTGAGATTCTCATCCCATTTAGTTGGCTGCTAGCTCCTGAAGTCCACTGTAGACTAATAATAACAATAATATCCTGATTCCCAATCTAGCTTCAACGCAAATTAAGCAATAAACAGAAAATAAAATCCCATTATTGGACCATTTGGTTATGAATGAATACATCAGAATTATATTGACTGATCCTGAAGTTCTTATTCAGTGCACAACTGTAGCTTAAACCTCTAAATCTAGCTGCTGCACCAGTGCTTAAATTTTTTGTAGCCAAATTTTGCAACTTGGCAAAAAAACCAAAAAAAAATCAAAATTGAAAAATCAAAACTTCTTTCTTGATTTTTTAAGGATGTTTTGAATTCTTTTGGAAATAAGAATAATTAAGTTAGTCACATCTAGTCCTAGGCACTTCCTGGGTTACCACTTTGTAACAGCACTTTTGTAAAAATGCTACAGCCACCTAGGACAGGACTTCATGGTTTTAATGCTAATATCAGTTGGGGATCCTCGGCAGTGGACCTACTACTTGAGGAACTTGAACAAAAGAACACTCTGATGAGCTTTACACCCAAAAGCATATTAAAAACCCCAGGGTTGATGGCTCAGTGGTATAGCCTATCTGAGAGGCTAGGACCTAAGAAAAGGTTCTGGGTTCTCAAACCCACTGGTCTGCAAGTGAAAGCCCTACTGGACCTCTGCCACTGAGCTTGACTTGTGGGTGCCAAGTGCTTGTCAGTTGGCTCTGCTGCTGCTGCTGTGTTCCCTAAAAAAATAAATCCCATAATCGAAGGAAAAGTCTGATTAATGGAACATGCTTGTAAGGTAAACTTGCAGATGACTTGAACACATAGTGTCTCACTCAATCTGCCTCCCTTCGAGTTGGGGTCTGAAGATAAAATGTAGCCCCCTAGAAAGTGTATCCATGATGATCATTTAAATCGCTCAAAACTGGTCCACAATGAAAAAAATACATTCCTTCAAAGTTTTGGGGGTAAAATTTGATTATAAAAAATGGGTCCTACACACGGCAGCCCATGATGACTTGTTTAGTGATAATGATTATCACATTAGGTACTGAAGTTTTTGATTTTGTGATGTTGCTCAAGTGTTCGATCATCCATAAGTTGATTTAGCCAATTTTTTGCAACATTCAAAACATGCAAGTCAAAAATCTTAAGCATCATCTTCTATTGTAGGCAATTTTGGATCACTGATCACTGATAACTTAATAATAGTATAATTAATTAAAGAAAAGGGTTTCTATTATAATATTTAAATTAGGGTTTTTTCTTTTTTTGGCCTCTTAGAGGATATTGATTATAGCTAATTTTGTACCAGAACCCTCGACCTTCTGCAAGTGCTTTTAGGAGGTAGGTAGGTAGGTAGGATGATGGGGGAGTAGCTCGATATGCAAAGGAGGTCCATTCAATATAGCAAACAATGAACCTGGTCCTGTTACTGGACATTACCTTTCCCTGAATTTATGGCGTGAATATTGTTAATTTGATTGGGATTTTGTTTGCCATTGAAAGTGGCCACCTCTAATGCGTGCAAGTAGCCCTCTAGGGTGACTTATTTGGATTTATGGGCAGTCACAATGTTTCCCCCTTAATTTAGAAACTAAATTTTTTATTTAAATTTAAAATTTAAATTAAATTAAAATTAATTATTAAAAAAAAACTACTAAGGACATTTCCAGGCCACAGTGAACCAGCAGCACCTACACTGGTACCCTTCACCTTCTTGAGTGAGGCCTCTTTAAAGTGGCCAATAAATTTTGAATTTGGACTAAGTATGGGTTATTCATAATATTTTAGAAGCAATTCAAGTGAATTTTGAGGTTTTGACCATGGTTCCAATTGTGGGTGCTGGTGGTTCACCTGAGGTCATCTTTCCATGGGACTGCTGTTTGGAACTACAATCAGAGCAACCTAACAGAAAGCCATTGATATAGGGCCTTGTTTTTTTTTTGGTTGCATGTCAGTTGCTTTCCATTGGAGAGTTGCAAGTCTGTTGCAAATGTGTAGTTAATCATGTTAAGAATTTAGGAACGCATGATCTCATTGAAAAAAAAGACAGATGTCCTTAATGGATACTTATAGTTTGACTCATAGTTCTCACAACTCTTACAATTGATCAATGCTTGACCAAGAAAGTTATATGAGATGTGAGATGACAGTGACACAACTCGTTACTAAAACATATGGAAAGTTGTTGTGATTGTAGAATCTATATTTACATGAGCTTAATGAAAAGATGTCAAGAGCAATGTGTGTGGGTATATCATTTTTGATATATCTCAAGGTAAAGGTGTGAACAAAATTTGAATTTCTTTATTCAATGGGTAAGGGTAAATTATGATTTTTTTTTCATTAAGGTAAGGTTTGAGTACTTCTATCATATACCCTTTGTTAGGATTAAAAAGGATAAGTTTTTTATCTTATTTAATGAAAACGAGATTTTTTTTTCATACTTTGTAATTTATTTAGACAACTCTTTAAAGGCTTAAATCTAGTGGGACAATGCACAAATGTGATGTCAAATTACGATAATAAAGTTGCATAAAAATATTTCAATTTTTTATTCCTAAACATCTATAAAACGAAAGGCCATTGAGTTCAAATTAGACTACATGCCACTTGCCCTACTAAACTTAAATGCAAATTTTAAAATCAAAATTTGCCATATAAACAAGTTTATTTGTTTTTTATTCAAAGTCGACATCTACAAAGCCATATCAAAGTCCCCATAATAGAAAAAAATCATTATGCTTCAGTTTGGCTTTTCACAATACTTAAAATTTAACAAGCCAAAGATCCAAGTACTATAGGAAATTAAGCTTCATGTGTTTTCCACCACTTTTAAAAACATGCAATTTCTTGTTGCATCTATAGTCAAAGAAAAATTGTTAGCATTACAGATTTGATTTATATATGTTTTATTAAAACGCATGATTGTATAAATTAAAAACTTACATGTGATTAGGAAAATAAAAAAACTTGCATGTTCCGTATAATAGTAGGTGGTAAGCACAATCTATCAAGGGAGGTAGCTGGTTATAAATGGTAGAGAATAAAGGAGGGATTTCCTGAGGTGCTACGAGTGACAAGCAGGGCCACAAGACTTGTAGGTGTAAAAAAATAAAGACAATAATGGTAAATGGTCGATAGATCCCCTAGACAACATCTAGGGGTGTTGAAGGTACTATAGAAGTAGGGAGACTAATTATTTTTAGGTTCTAACCATTTTTCATGTTTCCACTTTCTATTTTTTCCCCCTTACCTCCAAGTTTATACTACTTATAAAAGGGTAGGTATGGTTGGAGATGAGAGACCTTCACCTATTTCATTCCTCTTTGTATGACTTCTTATTTACTAATTAAGTAGTTGTAGTAATGTAAGTTAATGAAGGTAGTTCTTTTTGTGAAGTAATAAGGTGTTGACCTTGTCCCCTAGTTTTACCCCCTAGAAAATAATAATGATTGGGGCAACGATTTCACCCCTTAACACAAATTTTTAGTCCCATGGAGCACAAAATTTTGCTTATTGCAATAGTGTAACGAATTGTTGACAAGATCCAAAAGCAAATTTGGTTGTATTAGATTTACTAGTTGATGAAAAAATAAAAACAACAATTGTGGATGAAGGTGCATCACCATTTGAAAATGCAAACTATTTTAGGTTGTTGGGGCTTTGTTCACCATTTCAAACTACAAGGGAAAACATATATTTGAGATGAAAACACATTAAGGTGGCTAAGTTTTAGCATATTAAAATCCCTTTTCAAAGTCCTTTTCTTGTGTAGTTGAAAACTAATTTTAAATATGAATGTTTAGATTATATTGAAAGTAACATTTTTCTCCATTTCCAATTTCAAGTCATGATGTTATAAGACATATAAAATATCATAAAAGAAAAATTCCATTTTTTATAAAATAATTATATTTTTGGGATTTTGAAAAGTTCATAATATAATATATTAAAATCACATTCCATTCATTCAATGGATCCTT
This sequence comes from Sphagnum tenellum, assembly GCA_963921925.1. Taxonomy (NCBI): domain Eukaryota; kingdom Viridiplantae; phylum Streptophyta; class Sphagnopsida; order Sphagnales; family Sphagnaceae; genus Sphagnum; species Sphagnum tenellum. The sequence continues at coordinate 14,631,648 of OY998159.1, read as the reverse complement.
AGTTTTTTTAAAATAATTCATCTAATATCCCAAAATTTCAAACACATAAAACTAGCACATTGTAAGATAAAACTCCATATCCATGAGTTTTGCAAGGTGTGACAAAATTTGTCACCAAGATTCAAAAATCCATTATTCATTGAATATTTAGGATTTTGATGTGTTTTTTTCACTCTTAAAATGCCAACTATATTAGCATTGCATATGTGAATCCGTTTTTTGGTATTTCAATGAAAATATCAACATTTTATATTTAAGCTTCAAAGAAATGCAAAAAAAATTACAAGTGTGACACTTAAAAAGGGATGGTGAATTGTGTTTTCACCTATCAATTTTTTCTTTTTACATTCCTCTTTTTAAAAAGTTAATTTTTCACGCAGACACAAATTTTAATTTGAAACCTTAATTATTTGCCCACTTATAAATGCTGGGAAACCTAGTCTTGTTGTTGGACACACACACATCTTAACTAAAAGCCTTAGTTGTTTACTAACCTATAGTTGTTGGAAACCCAATGTTGTTGTTACTAGTTAGAAACACCACCTTAACTAGAATCCTTAGTTGTTCACCAACCTATGGGTGCATTCATAGTAAAAGGAGCCAAAAGTGCCAAGGACTCAATGTTTTGTAATGATTGGGTTTAATCATATTATATACCATTCATTTTGAAATATATAAAAGCTTTCAACCAACTTTTGGCAATGTTATTTTTATATGTATGTTAATGAATTTCAAGTACAAAAAAATTAAATGTGTAGACAAAATGACTATCCTTTGAATATAAGAAATGATTACATCTCCAAGATAAACTACACATCCCAAAATTGTATATTAAATTAAATTTTACATTATTTGGAAGAAGTTTATCACATAAAATCATTTTTTAAACATAAAAAAGTTGAAAATTGAACATAATTTATGCATTTTTCAAGACAGCATGATAGAAATCAATGAAATAAACTATTTAATTAATATTTTTTCCTCCATGAAATTTATCCATGCCCTTCAACATATAAAAATGAACAACTTTTGTTAAAGAAACATCATCAAATTTTGTAATTTAGAGGGCCAAAATCATGTTTGAACCAAATGTGTAAATATGTGTAACAAATAATTTTTTAATTAATTTCAACTCCTTTTGCACTTTTAATCATCAATATGAATTTCCTCTCAAATTTTTGGAATGAATGGTGCACATTTGATAGACAAAAAGGACATTCAAATCTAAAAACACTATTTGACGACTACATTTTAAATGCTTTATGTGCATGAAAGGACTTTTAAAACTTAATGAAATGACTTTAAATTTGTGGAAGATCAAGATCATTAACAAATAAATATAATTGCAAAAAGTAACAATAATTTGAGTAAATACATTACGCAAACTTGTCTTTCAAAGTAGACATGGTATAGTATCACACTACATTTGACAATTACTTTTGCTCATGTTACTATGAATGCACCCTTATAATTACTAAAATCCCAATGTTGTTGTTGGAAACAACACTTTAATTAAAAACAATTCTCCACACACATAGGAAACACACACACACACACAACAATAAATTGGAAACACAAGTTGGAAATGAAACCTACTTTATTTGTTGGGGTTTTAGAACTTATTGATGGATGAACTAGAGACCTACTACAACTCGAACTCTTGCTGACATGTTGACCATTAAACCTTACTGCAAGTCCTACTCAAGTTGTTATTGCCATTCGATTTGTTACAAGTCCAATTTGAAATGTTGTTGGCACTCAATTTGTTGCAAGTCTTGTTCAAATTGATGTTGCCCCTCAACTTGCTATTGTAACTCATTGTCGTCAATTCATTATTTGTTTGACAACTTGGTACACACCCATAGATAAAGATCATGAACTTGGGAACTTGAACATGAATTGCTAGAATCTTACTTATTCATGAACTATTTGGATCATGAACTTGGAACAAACTAGAAATTTGAGCACAATGAACACAAACATGGAGCACACTAAAAACTTAAGCAAAAACTTGGAACATGCTAGAAAATTGGAAACTTGAACAAGAACTCTGAACACACAAAAGACCTAGAAACTTGAGCATGACCTTGAAAACTTGAACATGAACTACTTGGAGCACATTGGAAACTTGAAAACCTAAACTAGAATTTAGAGCACATTGGAAACTTGAAAACCTAAACTAGAATTCAGAGCACATTAGAAACTTGGAAACGTTGACATGAACTTGAAGCACACTCGAAACATGGAAGCCTAAACACAACCTTGGAAACTTAAGCATGAATTACTTGAAGCACATTGGAAACTTGAACACAAACCTTGGACCACGTTTAGAAATTTGAACACAAAGCTGAAAACTTGAGCACAACCCTAGAAATTGAACACCTTGCACAATGATCTTTAGAAACAATAGCAATGATTTTAGGGTTTAAGCATTGATTTTAGGGTTTGGGTGATATTTATCCTAAATAATTTACCCAAGTTTGAAATATATCCAAACGAGTATATTTTTTCAAATTTATATGTTTTCAAATATGCATTGAATTAAGGTATATCAATCTTGAAAAAAAAAAGGTAAGATAAATAATATGCCTCATTTGTAACTGGTGGGTATATTCAGGTAAATGATATACTTGCACAACACTGGTCATGAGATCTCTATTTCAGAGTCACCTCTTTTTGGCAGGGTGCTTGGGATAGGGGGGTTCTTGGTTTGATGTCCTGTCTATGTTCAGAAAACGGTGCGAGGGAGTAAGGGCGGGGGCGTGAGATAATAGGGTTTACGGTTTACAGGGAATGACTGGGAATAGTGTGGAGAATGGGAATGGCAGGGTATTAGGAAGAATACTAGAATATTGAGGAATGCCGGGGTTTTTTTCTTTTCTTGAACTTTGGAAAAGTTTAATCTGGAAAAGCTTTTTTCTTTTCTTGAAACAATTCGATTTTTTCAAAAGTAACTATGATTGCTAGAGATGTCGGGAAAGACCTTGGAAATGTCTTGAAACGTTCATAGGAACATCTTAATTAGCCATCTTAATCCCTAACTTGACCTAGGGACAGTCCTTTTGGCAACCTTACTTTTTTGTATTGGCAAGGGATTATTAGGGTTTATGGTGAGCTACAAACACACATCCATACATACAAATGTTGTGCAATTTGTATAAAGGTGTGAAGCAAGAAATCAATCCACTTGAAAGACGTGGATTTCTGTAACCAAAACCAAAACCCAATTACGACATCAAGAAAAAGGGATTACTGTAACCTCTCTATAAATTATTCAAGTAAGTGTGCACAATCACATCATCTGATAAAATTACAAGCTTGTGCAAGCATCTATCTAATCTGGTGCTCCAGCTTGCTTACAAACTGGCAAAGGGGAGGTGCGCAACTTCTTGATTTCAACTTTTTTAACTTATGTCTCCCTTTGCTTTCATTGTTTTGCTGCATTCCGTCTCGCATCAAGCCATTCTTCTCTCAAAACACTTTCTTGACCACTTGAATCATCTTCCTCTGAAACTTGGACCTTCAAACATTGGCAATTTTGGGACAAAGGTGACACACAATTTTTCCCTAGGCTTCTGTCAATTGCTAGAGAGGCATGTCATGTTGCAAAAATAATACAAAAACGAGGCCATCCCAATTACGAGGATCCACTTATCTATGAAATTGGCGAGAAATTTCCCACAAAAACAATTTGACCATAACAGAACAATGAGTGCAGTCATAAACTTATGAGAGTTACTCACAAAGTGACAGACCATACCTTCATCAGTGGGTACTCATAGCAGTGACAATCTGCCATGACTACCTAACCTCTAACCTTCACCAGCTCCCAGCGGTGGGTGCAGATAGCAATAAAATAATCAAGCCTTAATCTGGGCAAATCATTATACAAAATGTGCATCCTGAGTCTCTGTCACATTTCCAGAAGGAATGTGTGGAGGCTCAGTCATGATGTTGGATAGCACTCAAGAGACATAGCTGATAAAAAAAGTCCTGAATAGTATCCTCATTCAAGATGCAACAAGCTTGCAAGGAGACAAGAATTTAGAAGGGTCAAATGCATATGGAATGATGAATCAATGGGTTAATTCAAAGCCAATTCAGGAGAGGGCAAACACATACCCTTGGTGAGAGTCATGTGTGACCAACAAGGGAGGCCATTCGCGGCCGCTGCACATTACCTTACATGCTTCCATTGTGCCCTTGTCTTCCTTCCCCATAACCTGATGAGACCCAAATTCTTCCTGTGACTCTCCTTTCTTGCAGTGCACTTCATCTCTTGTGTAATATAGTATGCTTCACAGAGGAGAAAGAGATACCAGTTTTATCAAACACCCCAATCAAGGAAGCAGAAGGGAATGACTAACCTGCATTCCACCTTTCTCTAGCTTAGCATTGTTAGCCATTCGATGAGCTAAGCTGTATAACAACTTATCAGTGACCACAACACCCACAGTAGTGAGGGCAGTAGCCAATGAGGGTCAAAGCACAGGGTGTATAGCAACAACCGCCAGCTTCTCTTTTGCCTGCACAAGCTTCCTCCACTTTGTCTATGCCACTTCCCTACCTCCCCACATCCTACCTCTGAATCCTCAACACAACAAAAAGACAGGAGATCTCAATCATACCTGAATCCTTCAGATTCAACTTCCCCATGTAAAAAAGTAGCAGTCTTTCTTTCTAGCCAACATCATGCCAAGTATGAGTGAATGGAGCATTACCTGGAGAAATTTGAAATGGATTTAGAATGCGAAAAAAGTTATTAATTTTTTCCTGCACCTTTGGAAATTCTGCATTCCAAGAAGAATCATGTAAAAGATGCATGCACCACCTGCCCTGTCATTAGGGCCACTGAAAAAAGTAGCTGGATTAATTGCATTACACTACTACCCTTACCCATTACACAGAGAATGTGTAAGTAGTATTTTCAGATTCAAAGCCAAAAAGATCACATGATATCTGGTTGACTTGTATGGATTCATACCCATTTAAGAGATAAAGAAAAAGAGACTCAATTAGCCTTGCGTGTTGAAAAGCAGGCTTGAGTCTTGACCCAGTCCTAACGATGTTGACCACTGAAACACATGAAACTTGAATTCATTTGTTGAGTATTATTTCATCTAGGAACTGTGGAGTCAAACTTGTTTGCTTGATCATGGATTTGTGAGTATATGATATTGAATCAAATTCATGAGGAGAAGCTTCAAGTTTCCTGAAGAGGACAAATGATTGGAGATAGGGCAAGTGCATTACCACAAACAAGAGCAGCAGGAGAACAAAGAGGACAAAAGCAGTATCCAAGAGGCAGTGTCACAAGGACAGGGCAGAGACAGAACATGTGGAACCCTTTGTCACAGCCATCACAGAGAAGCATTTCTTGCTCATTGTCACTGCGTCCACATTTCTCACAAACTGTTCATTCATACTTGTCATCATATGAATCTGTGCAACTCTCTAATGTGGGATTTCTCCTTGCGAATCCTTGAAACCTCTTCTCATCACCACTAGCTGGTTGATGTGCTCCTGGTGAGCAGCAATTGTGCCAGCCCGAGCAGCAGACAGTCACAAGCTTCACCCTCTTCCCTCTCCCAAACTCCATGATCTCCATCATGTGTTACCTTACATGAAGCATTAGCATAAATAAATAAATAAATAAATAAATAACATATATATATATATAAAAACTTAATGAATAAGGGTTTAAGTAAAATATAATGAATCATTTTTCAATTTTTCATTATGGTAAATGATAACTTAAATTAATGCTAATTTGTTTTTGGATGAATTTGTATAATAATATTTTTAAGGCATTATGAAAATACTGAATAAATTTTAAGTAAATTCAATAAATATGAAATATTCATAATTTTAAGAACAATGAAATAATAAAATTTTATCATTAATTTTTTAAAAGACTTGAAATTATTTGTAAATGAAAATTTGAACTTTTATGAGCTCATCACATGTACGTAAAAATATAATGCAACATATTTTTGAGGCATACAGATTCTTTAATTTATTTAAAAATCATGATTTAAAAAATATTTTGATTGAAATTTTAAAATATTGTTCTTTCACATTAGTTTGATTGGTTAATCCATCATTTTCACATCATTGGCTCATAATATTGTGAAACACCCATACCTGGCTATTGTTAAAATATCACAAGATAAAAGAAAAATAAGAAACAATGAGTTTCAGAAAGGAAATTGACCTGCTCCAATGGGCTTATCATTCATGGAGGACAAATTTCATTTGATAATAGAGACTAGTGTGTGAACCCATTACACACAATAGGGAAACTCAACATGTGAACATTGTTTTGCAATATATGTATCGATATTTTTGAAAAGCCAAATATGAAAGGAAATCATGCTTGAATTGAATGATTTTCAAGTGTTACCATGTCCTCAACTGATTTTCCCTTCCAAAACCTGATTTTCTGAAATTTATTTGAATTTTCATTAGCAAACATCACTTTAAAATCAATATTTCCCACATTCTGAATCCAAATCTTACCAAATAAATTATGTTAAATCTTGCTCATCAAGATCTTTCCAACACCAAAGGCACATTCCAATTCCTTCAAAATTTTCAGCTATGATTTAATATAATTCTCAGTGAAAAAATCATTCAATATTCAAAAACTTTTGTACCACAAGTCCTAACATCATGGAACCACCACACTCATGCACCCCTCCTTGTCAAGAGGGTTTGAAAGACACCAAAAATACAATCTAAAGCATCCCAGTTGGGGGGATTTCATGACTACAAAATAAAACAAAACGAACTACCTTTCTTGATAGATAGATATCTGTAAAATGACCCCCCTTTTAGCCCTTCTTTCATCCCCTAACCCCTTTTTCAACCTTTAAGCATTGTTATCGACAAAATAATATAATTTTATGAAATATGGCTATAAAATTTTTTAACTCATAATTAAATGCACAATGTCCAAGAAATTTTTAAAGATATAGTACATGCAACAACAATAATGGTTGAAAACAATTAACGAAAAAAGACAAGATAAAATTCATATTTGGCCAAACTTGGTGTTAATTTTAATTTCAATTCCTATTGAAATTCAATGTATTTTTTCCACTATTTTGGGAGATTTCGCCCCCTTTATGACCAAACAAATGGTATTGGTGCTGTGTTTTCCTTAGTGTGCAGATATTTCTAATTTTTTTTTTCAAAATTAAGATTGAAAAAAATTGTTTAAACTATAGGAATATAATTTCAAAACAAACCCAAAAAAAAATGGTGCGCAGGTTTTCATGTGTGTAATTTTGTTAGTTTCAATAATGTTGGGTGTTGATCTTGAAACGCGTAACATATTGATTTTCATTTTTTTGAGTTCAATGATGTGGTAAAATGTTTGAATATTTATTATCATTTTTTTTCATCCAATGATTGCTAATGTGTTTTTTTGCATGGAATTGTTTTTTCAACATATTGATAAAGACATGAAGTTTTTTTCTCAAGATTTTCACCATTTTAATTTTAATGATTGGAATTATTTTGCCAAAAATATAAAAAACATGCTTGAGAAACATCTACAATTTGAATAATTCATTATGCCAAAATCTAGTTTTCCAACTACATATACATGATTCTAAGTTTGTAAAATTGTTTATGACATTTTGATTTGCATGATTAATAGTCAATTCAAACTAGTTGTTTTTAACATTAATTGTTTCCATGGCTGTATTCATAAATATCATATTCATGTTTTTCATAACCATAATCAATGGGGATGCAATCATGGAGGACATATCAAACCTAAATACCTAGCCTAACCTATTCACATATGCCTACCTATTAACCTACCCTACCTCAGGGTTATTAGTGTGACACCTTGTCACATTGCTTCAGGTTAAATGCTAATGTTAACATCATGTTAGTTTAGGATCAACTTAAGTCAAAGCAATAAATTTTTGCAAGGGCAAAGTTTTTATTTTAATGGTGACCAAAATTTAATCATCGCATAATTTTGGGAAATAATAATGATTAACTAAACTTGGGGTCTTGGTCCACATGGTGATTGAAATTTATTTAAAAATAAAAAATCCAAACTATTAAGATGTGGTAATTAAATTTCAATTTTCATTTCAATGGTTTTTTTTGGTTGTTTTTTCCCCAAAGTTCATTTCAAAAATTTGGTCATCATAAGGATTGGGGTGTGCACAATGACTAAAACCAAGTCCACCTTGGTCATAGTCTTGTGGCAATTGGATTCCAATCTTGACCATCAAAAATAAAAATAAATCCACGATGGTCAAGATTGATTTTATGATTTTTTTAATCCAAGATTGAACCCTCTTCACCTTCGGTGACCAAACTCTAATCACATTTGAATTAATAGTGAATAAAAATATATAACTTATTTAATTATTTTTTAAAAATAAAATTATGAAAATTAATGCTCAACATAATCATTGATTTGACAAATTGATGCATTTGTTACGATGTTGACAAAATGGGTAACATAAAATAACAAGGGAACACATTTATGAATTTGTTTTTCTTGTTTTTTCACAAATGAATGGATGATGAGAATGCTATGGCACATTATGCAATGCTAAGGACACGTAAAGGGATGTTAGGTAATGCCAAGAAAATGTTAATGGATATTGAATTATTATTTTAAATAAAATGATGAGGGGACAATGGGAAAACATTACGGGATGATGAGGACACATGCAATGTCAAAAGATGTAAGGGGATGCTAAACAACTTTTTTAAAAATGAAGGAATGTTGATTTTTTTTTTGCATGTGATGAAGGAAGATGTTAAAGGTTGATTAGAACATTAAGCAATGTCAAGAAAATGCTAAGGAAATGTTGAGGGATGCTAGGCAACATTGGGAAAACTCTATGGACACTATAAATGCAATTAGTTGACTTTTGTGTCCTATTCAAACATTTATATAGGTGTTTTCTTAGGTGAGATAAGTAGCCCATTCACTAGCTATATTTTTTGGTATTGTCAATGTTAGTTTTAATGCAAATTGTTTGAAATGTGAATTGACAATTAAAAAATTGATTACATTTTGAAATGGGCTTCAAAAGAATCCTTTATCACCTAACATAATGGTGATTCACCTTATTAGGCTTGTCATGTTTCTAGGTGAAACGATAACAAGCTTATTCCATAATATGTGACAACAACAACAACAATGGCCTCTTGTGAATTCCTAAGTGGAATGATATTGGGCTTCTTCCATAATATGTGACAACAATAACGATTTATGGCGATGAGGTGCGGTTATGATGCAATAATTGACAAAAGGTTATCAACCATAATTTACTGTTAGAGAATCAAAATGTCTTTTTTTCATCCATAAAAAGAGTGACCATGACAATTTTCATCAAAAAATGAAGGTCATGTATTCAGTGGTAGGCCAAGGAAAGTTATTGTTGATACTTTGTGCTAACTAGTTAGGTTGCTAATGGCACAAAGGTTGCCAAGTATTATTATTGGGTATAACTCACAACTTGATAACCAATTAGACCATGGTTGAAATTCTCATTACACATTCAAAAATGGGCACACCCTTAACCATTGTGTCAAGGTCACTTGCAATAAATAACACCTCACACAATGGTCAAGGTTTCCCCATTCTTTTAAGTAGAAAATTTTGCATCACTTTAAAAAAAATAAAATAAAAATTAAATGAAAAGAAAATTCCATTATTTACCCATTCTCTTACGTGAAAGATTTTGCCTCACCTTTAAAGGTCGCTTGCCCTTTGCGTCGGAAGTCTGTCGTCGTCGTCGTCGTCGTCGTCGCTTGCCGGTGCGTGCGTGTGCGTCCGTTGCGCGATTTTGCGTTTTGTTTTTGCGCTCTTTGGTTTCTGAATTGCTGCACTTGTTCGCTCAACTTTCTATTCTCTGGCTTCTTTGTTTTCTTTCTTGTTCCCCCCGCCCCCACCCCCCCCCCGCCCCCTTTTTGTGTACTTCAAGAATGGTCGTTGCAGAGGTTTTGGGTTGTTTTTTTGAGTTTCCCTGTGTCGTTTTCTGGATTGTGATTGAGGTTGCTGTGTGAGGACGGAGGGGAGGGCAGGGTAAGTGGTAGCATTTTGTTTTTGGAACTGTGCACCTGATTTATAAGCGGAAACAAGCTCCAATATTGCAACAAGGAACAAAAACGACAGAAAGATCACCAGGGTGGAGGCAGCCAATATTTGACTTGTGGCAGCCAATTCCGATCTAATACTACTTTTCTTGCGCACTTGGTGGTGCGTAGCATCATCTAACCTTGATAAGACCATCATGACCGCAAATAGCAAAGTGAGAGAGCACCAAAGCCCATCAAATTTTTGAGCCAACAATTCAAGATCTAGTGAGAGGTTGAAAAATTTCAGGGGTGGCTAAACAAAGTTCATCAGTATCTTTAAGAAAATTCATCAGATTGCTTTTCCAAAAACACCAACACATTTTTTTTCTTCTTAAAAAAGTGGGGATGTTCTGAACAGCAGTAGCCTAGGCTTTCAATCTGGTGCATGGATTTTAGTCAGATTTTACTCAAATTTGTACATGATCAAGACATAGGGAATAAAATGATTAAAGTTTACGGAGTAAACTAATTCATGTGTTGTTCACACACCGAGGATAAATTTCATATAATTCAATGGGATTCACACAATTTAATATGATTTGAATGGGATTCATTTAACCTTTACCATGAGCAGTTCAAACCTAGGATGAAAGTTTTAATGACTTAAATTTGTTGATATCTACATCATAGATAGGAGCATTTTAATCCTTTGAAATCAATGGGTTGTCAAACTAACGTCCTTATTCAATTTAAATGTGAATTTCAACCTACAAAAATTGAAGATATCCTTTTATCTCAAAACATTTACCCCTCCTTAGTACTTGAACAACACATCACTTGCCAACTTATATATTTTGAGGTTTGTTGGTTTTGTGTTGTTATGTTTTGTTTTGTGTTGTGTGTGTGAATGAGATAGAGTCACAAATTGTTAATTATTTCCCTGTCCCCACCCATAAAAACGAACTATTGAACAATAAATATTCAAAAATAATTTTAGATGTCACCAAATTGAGCTAATCATCATGGATGACAGATCAAAAGCAATCCCTTTCTTTTGCAACCCCTTTTTTGAATTGCTTTATGTTGTGCCTATTTACAAGTCCAAACTCAATTTCATCCTATTTGATAGTTGTACTTATCCAAAGTATTATGTTTAGGCCATTATATTGCTTCTGTTCAGATGCTCTACATCAAATTCATTTCACAAGTTTTTTTAATTGATCAAAACACATCTTTCATTGAATGTAAACATGTCAAAAGATTGGTTAACACAAGAGTGTGTAAATCTTACTTGTCAATGTGCATTGTGGGAACAAGGCTCTACATCACCTCTTCCTTTGGGCCTAGGCCTTAAAAGGTTCTTGCCATAGTACCAATAAGCAACAATTACCCATTACAATGATGTGCAAGAGAAGACTCATGCTGAAAAATGCCATTACAAATGCATTATGAGTTATCCATCAAGCTGGAGAGCAACTTTGGATGTATTGTTACAAAATTCATTTTGTCCAATGTGTTTGGATGACATGTCCACTTCTATTGCTATGATGGGGATATGGAGGGAGAATTAAGGTTGATGGATTTTAGTGTTCAAGTGTCTCATAACTTAAATGATAAATTATATATCATATTTATTTAAATCACATCATTTGAAGGAATTGTGTTCAATGCAATTGAGAAAACAATGAGAAGAAGCACTCAACAACTTTTTAAATGATTATAAGCATAGAATACAATTTCTTTTGCATACAAAACAACAATCATAAATTGGTCTTTCATGAAGTAATACATGATACTCCTATAAAAGGAAAGTACAAAATCTTATTTCATCGATCATATTTCATCCATAAAGGCTCAATTCACCTATTAAAAAAAAACAAAATGACATGGTTGTCCAAGTGTCATGTATGGACAGGGTGCAAAAACAAACATCCCATCTATGATGATGAAACAATTAATATTGTAAATGACATGTATAAGCATTTTCACAATGATGTAGGCAAGTTATTGTTTATGTATTTTTAACATTATTTAGTTCTTATGTGGATGGGTTTTTGTAAAACTCGATGTTTAAAAGTGAACAAGCTAACTTTCATTATGACCATTAAATGATTTCAAGATGAACGACTTGAAATCTTTTATTACTATAAAATGACACATGTGTAATATGCAAGTAATTTATAAATGGGTTGCAAATAGGTAGGGAGGTATGTGATAAGTGGACAAGTTGTAGGTGGGTAGATGTATCAAAATATTGGCCATTTCTACTTACAACATAATCATTTATTAATTATCTTTCTATCAATTTACATAAGTAGTGTAAGAAAATATGAAGTTAAACATGTTCATAGTAATGTATTAATAATTTTTTATTAAATGATGATGTTATACAATGGTTAAAGACTTGATTTTTTCACATAAAGACAAAGAGTTCACACCCTTTATTTACAACCTATTTACGTATCTAGGAACTTAAGTTAGATAGAATGATTGGGTTAGGTTAAGCAGGGTAGCTTAATTACACTAGCTTAATTAATTAGGCCAACAAGCCTAGAAAGGTATGCTAGGTTATTAGGCCAACTACACTAGTAAGCAATTAATCAATAGAAGGCCAGAAGGTGGGTAGTCTACCAAGTGATGAAATTGCTCATTGCCATGTGTAGTAATATTCATGGAAATAATAATAAAAATTTGACCATTTATGCCTATACATGTCAATGTTATATGACATTAAAAACAAAATGATTATCCTTTATGACTATTAAATGGAGATAGTTAGGTTACGTCCTACACAACTACATGTTTGATGCAACTTGTTCAATATTACTATCTTTTCATTAGTCATATATGTTCATTATATGACTAAGATGTTAGGCACAAAATGAATCATATGTTCTGGAACTCCTAGTGATTTTCATTGTTTATTTTCTTTTGTACATCAATTTTACATATGCTTATAATGTAATTTGCTATGCAATGCTTCATGTGACATGGAGATTATGTTTGATTATATCTATGGACACATGCAATAGCAACATCATTCCAAGCGTCAAATTGCATAATTATTATTTTCATTTCATTTTTTAAACATTTATTTCATCTCTTTTTCAAATTGACAAATCCATTTTCATGAATTAAAGCATGTTTAGAACATATATTTCAAATTACTCCCTACAAGTGTCCTTTGAGCTTCATTTTTCATTTCATCCTTGCATTTTTGGGTTGTTATGTATTTTTGTATTATCTTTGCATATGTATTACTTGTTTTGTATTATAACAATGGGGTATCCAAGTTGATAAGTCATTTTATCTTTTCTAAGAAAATCTTGTAGCCATATTAGCTTTTGCCTAATTAAGATGGATAACCACCATGAGACTTTGAAGGCAAACACAAAAATACCTCAAGTTGGAACAACATTGGGATTGGTGACCAATTGGAAAGCCCAATGCCACAACCACACAAAAGCCATGCTTGAATTAACTTTTTCTAAAGGGTCTAAGTGGTACATATGGCATGAACATGTAACTATAACATAGAGCCCATGTACATTCAAGAGGACTTGGTAGTGAGGCAATTATGATGTAAGGAAGCAATCAAAAACAACTCTTTGACATGGCTAAATAGTCCCTAGCAAGATGTTAATAAATTGTTCCAAGTTGTCATCTTTTGATAAAATTTAAGTGTTTTTGGAGTTCATATTTTCCATTGTAGCAAATTTTTTGTTTTCAAATTCAAAAATTACAATATAAGCATAAGGTGGTGTGGTACATGCTTGCCCAACAAGTGGTGGCTATCCATCAAGGACACCTTTTTCATGTTTTGTAAATTATTGAATTCAAACCTTTAATTGACTAGCCTTAATTCCAAGTCATGTTATATCTCCAACATTGGTTGAATTGAATATACACATATTATACACATGTCATGCAATTTGCCTCATAGACATCATAACATTGGATGAATCATTGTTTCAATCTCCAACACAACTTTTTATCTCTTCCATAAAACATGCATACCATGTATTTCACCAAAGATTTGAGATGTAAAGAATTCTCCAACATTTAGATACATCATCATGGATATATACATATGCATTCTATCAAGACCTACATGACTACATAATTGAATTGGACGCTTTTAACATAGTAGTGACTAGAATGCTATTGTGATATGTTATATATTTTGAATGTATTGGTGTTGGTCTACTATTTAGGTTGGTGCTTCATACCAACATTTTTAGCGACTACCCTTACAAGGCTAGTAAGATTTGAGGCAATAACAATTTGATATTAATATAAGTCTAGTTGGGATTAATGTTGTCTAGTTCTTGATTTTTTAAAAAAATCTTTAGTTTCAATTTTGAAACTTTTCTAAATTTTCAAGGAACTTTTGGTTTAATCTTGAGATTGATTTCTTGGATTTCTAAAACTTGTAGTTGTAATCAAATTTTAACAAAATTGAAGCATAGTTTGATTTAAGATCAGCTCTGATTTCATTTCAATTACACAACATTTTTTATCATTTTGGTGTAGTATAAGATTTTTGAATTAGTCCACACAATCCAAGATAGAGATAATATAATATTAACTAGTATCTATGTGTGTGTTAATGGACTTAATATGAATTCATTACCCAAATATTTTTTCCTTCCAAAGTCATCTTTTGTAATTTAATTGAATTTATATTTTAAAAAACTACTCAAAATTCAGTATCTCTTGGACCTTGTGTCTAAAATATTCCAAATTATCTTCATCAAATTCTATATTCACGAGGGATTTCCAAAAGAACAAGAGTGTGTTTATATTTTCCTTTAGTTTTTAGTTTTGATTTAAATAAAATTTCAGAAAAAAAAGTTCAATATCCAATATTCAATAACCTTTTCACTATATGTCAAAACATTATGAAATCGACTCAATACAACGCAACTCAATGAAAACTTTTCACCAATACCAAGAGCATGACAAAAAAAAACATTGTGATTTGGAGATCTCAAAGTGACAAACAAAACAAAGAAACTAGCTTCCTTCATATTTTGATCTCGCTTCAACAATAGCTCGACAAAATGAAAAACCTTTACAACAAATAACCTAGAACTTAAACTTAGAACCTAGACTTGAACTTGCTTGAAATCAAACAATCTGCCAACACTAAACAGAAACATGGAGATAGTATTTGTATCAATTTTATAACCTTGTATACAAGATGCTATGAACTTTGTACAAAATTGAAACAAGGTTGCTATGAATTTTTTATAAAAAAAGCTATCCAATACCCAGAGAGGTGGGTATGTGCAAAAAGTGAGATCCGCAACCAACACTAGAGTCATAGAATGTACCCAATGCCTAACCCACCTTGGGTGATCATCCAACACTACAATATACCATAGTAAAAATCCCAAAATCTTTTGGGCAGCTTCAAAACATTCTAAATACATGGTCTCAGGAATATATATATGGCCCTGGAGATTAAATTTAACATTTATGAGGACAAATATAGCCTCGAAGAGGCCTCACTCAAGAAAAGGTGATGGGTGTGGCATCCATACTAACACAATGAAGTGAAGTTGTCAATTCATTGTCAATTTATCACCAATTGTCAATTGATAGATTTAAAGTTGTTTTTTTTAGAATTTTAATTAAGTTAAAACAAAATTTAATTTGGTCTTTGATAATGTATGTATTTAATTGACATATTGTACTTAACAAAAAAAAATTCATCACTTTGAGAGCAAAATTTAGTCACCATAACTTGCCAACTCCAACATCATTATATCGAATTCATATGGCAGATTCAAGATGAATTGCTGATACATTAGGATATAAAGCAATGCTTGGGATTCTTGCAGTTCAGCCACACAATTGACATTTTTGTTTGTTTTCAAAATGCCACACAAACAACACAACAAAAGCTTACACTCCATAAGCTGATCTCCAAGTACACTAGAAAAATTGGTGGAGGTCTTTACATCTTTTACTTCAAAAAGAAAGTTGAGAGAGAAAGTTGAGTGACGTCAAGGATGGGCGTTTCAAAAGCTTGAAGATAATATGTCATTGCACATCTATTTTTGCTTTTGGATTCATTGGGGATGTCAAACATACGGTCCACCAAACTTTGCTCGTTGTTGGCATCACAAAAAACAGATGATGGTATGTGATACAAATTGTGATATGTGCAAAATGAATGTACCAAAGGAGCTTGCCACAAAATGACAAATGCAAACATTATCGTTAAAAAAGTCTTTCTTTTTGTCTTATGGTACAATTTGTCACATATGCAAACTGATCTTGTGAATGAGTGGATCAAAAATAATACATGAAAACATGCTCATAAATCCCTGATTGATGAAAAAAACATGCTCATAAATCCATGGTAGATGAAAAAAGCATGCTCATAAATCCATTTCCTTTGGAATGATACAAATTGTGACATACACAAAATCAATTTTTATTTTTATTTTCAATTTGCAAATGTTGTTCAAGTGACAATAATCCCTAAGAATATTTCGTTGAGTTTGGCAACATTCAAAATGAAAGTAGAAAAATCTTAAGCATCCTTTTGTTTTGTTGGCAGTTGAGGCAACTTTTGGCAAAAAAATTATTTCTTTTTATTTCTGTAATTTTTATATAAAAAAGGGAATTTATGCCAAAAAGAATTTTTTTCTTAAAAAAAAGTTTGGGGGGGGGGGGGGGGGGGGGGGAGAGGGAAATGGCTAATTTAATTCGTCAAGAAAAATCACTTGGGATAATGAATGGGTGAATGCATGGACATTGAATGGGTGGACCCAAAATGACAAAATGAAAACATCATAATAAATCCATTTGCTTTTTAAATTAAAAAAAAACCTGAAAAACCCTTTAAAACCCTAAAAAACACGTTTAAAAATTATTTTAAAAATTAAAATTAAAAACAGTTGTGAAGAAGGAAGAAATGAGGGATGTAAATGAAGCAAATGTCAAGTTTTTCTGAATGGCAAATGTAGTTTAAAATTGAGTTAAAAAACGCTTTTGGATGTTCAAGTTTTTGGATGTTGAAGTTAGGTAGTCATGAATCACGCTGCTGACGATCCTCTGCCTCCTTTGATTTACATGTCAGAAAGCAGCGCAAACTCACCACAAAATCCCTGCCAAAATCACGGAATGGTCGATCCAAGCGCGACGGATCGACTCAAAGGTCTGCTCGTCGATGTGTCGCAAATCGATGCCGCGCAACTCGCCAGCGACCGCCCCAGTGGGCTCAAGTCGCAACGCCATTGCCTCGCTCTAATTTCCTATGTACAAATAAATAGGAAAGGCACGTGGAAATCAACAGACCAAAGGTGTAATCTGCGACCTCTAAGATGCCGTTCAAACTCGCGGCATCTGATTCCTTATCTAGATGTGTTGCTGCTGGATATATATCCGCAGCTGTAGTTTCTGCCTAAAGTAGAGATCTAGCTAGATATATAGAAAAGGAAATGGAACTAGAATCTTAATTATGTGCTTGATCTAAGCAACTCTAAACTTGGAATCTTGTATGTAGAACACAAATTGTATAGAGCAGTGACTTTGATCTCTCATGATCAACCTGAAATTAACAAAGCTTAAGTTTTACTAAAAGATGCGCGCACCCTCTAACTGCACTTGTAATGATAAATCCAGTAGCTCACATGATCCTCACTTCCATCAAGCACGAACCTTGCACCTCTAGTCATCTGCAATGCCGCCATAAAGATTACCTGATCAGCCAAGGACCGTTCTCATGTGCAGCAGCCAGGAGCATATAACAAAGAATTAAGTCAGGAGATGATTTATGGATTGACTTACAATTATGCTTGTTGCTGCTTCTGGGAATTTTTTCCGCTCACCCAATTCACCCAATTCTTGAACTATCCCTGGCAGCTTTACCCTCGGTCACCACCTCATGCTAGCGATTCTTTCACGCCTTAATTAATCGCGTTTTCTTCCTAGGGCTAAACTCCATCTGTCGTCGTCGTTTTCGCTTCATAGTGCAATTTAGTTTCCTCAAAACCAGCAAATCTCAACATTTTTTCCAACAAGGCCCATTATTCGTCGGCAATTTGAGATGCCTGAAAAGTGTGCAAAACATCTGCTCTCCAAATCCTAAATGTTTTTCGCCAAAACTAGATCAAATGAACATTATTGGGTCCGCAATTCGTGTTTATGCTCAGAAATTGAAATACATTGTATGTGGTCACGAGTACTGAATACGGTTGCGTATTTTGCTGGCTCTCTGGCCTGGTGTCACAGACAGACAGGGAGAACAATGCAAGGTTCATCTGGTCCCACATCGTGAGCAATGTTCAGCATCAGGGTTTTCTTAAATTTCCCAATTTTGTGGGCTAAAAGTTGGACTGGCCATCCATCATCTACAAGAGGATCTAGAGGATTTAGCCAAATTTGTGAAGAAGATCAAATACATTAGAGTTATCTGTAAAGTACCTCAAACTGGGGCTATGGGGCCTGTTTGGTGTCAAAACTGGTGACGAAATCAGAAGTCAAGATGAAAAAAATCCCAAGAACAAATTGGAACTAGAATGGTTTAAATATTTGCATCTAAATTGGTCCTCATGGGATTTCACCCCCATTTTAAGATTTTCTTTACCTGCAAATTAACTGCTGCTGCACATACTCTTTATTGAATCAAGTGTTCTCAAACAAAAATCCTCTAATTCTTTGAAATTGATACCCAATTTCATCAAATGATACTCAAATTTACCAGTACAACAAAAGTGTCTCTATACTTAAAGTGATTTCACTAGATTTTAAATGAATTCCCAGGTTATAGTGAATCGAGACTAGTGAAAAAGCAATGAATTCACTGATCTAGTGAACAAGAACTAGTGAACTGCATTCACATTTTGTAGTAGTGCACTCAGTTTCCAGCTACACTAAAAATAGGATGGAATAGGGACTAGAGGGTCAAGCTCTGGCCCAAAGATAAGGTGAATCACAGATAAGTTTATAATCTGATCAATGGGTACAAATTATTAATTTTGTTCGAAGTGACAATTAAGTAGCCTTCAATTTGCAATTCATGTTCTTGCAAAGAATATCAAATCTGTGGTTTACAGATCAATAATTTTTGCTTTCATAATGTAGTAGGAATTCAGAGGGCCTACTCAACAAGTTGTTTGTCAACTACATTGTCATGATACTAAAGCTTTTAGCAAATGTTTCTAATGCAACAAACTTATCTGAGTATTGGAAGTTGGAACTTAGGACTGAAATAAGGATCTCACATGGCCTTCCTTTCTCCATTTTCTTTCTCTTGTGGTTAGCTATGTACTGACCATCCACATGTATGTACCAATGTTGGGAAGTTACCAAGTTTGGCCTGTTAGAATCATCAATTTCGGTTTCCATTACTTGAAATCAAAATCAAGTTTGATTTTTGGAGCTACAATTGGCTTTAAAACCAAACCCAGTTTTGGAATCGAAACCAGAACCCAGACATGGTTCTAGAATTGGAACCAAAAATGTTGGAAAATAATTGTTTTGGGGAAAAAGTGGTTTGGGATTGGCTGTTTGTTCCAAACCAAGGTACCCAGAATTGGGTTTAATTCCTAGAATTGGAATTGAAACTAGACTTACTTCCAAAATATTTTAAGAACTGGACTAGAACTAGACTTGGGGTTCCAATTTTCTTGGAACTGGATCCATTCTAAATTTTTTTCAAAGAATTGAAACTAGAGTTTCTTCATAAGAGGCAAGAGCCACTCAAAATTGGTATCCAACCAGTGTTGGCCAATTCCCTCGTTCTAGGAGGAACCATCAATTTCAATTCCCAACTTTTTTTCAAGGGACCAATTTCAATTTGATTTTAGTTCTTTTTATTCCAAACATGGGACTTGATTTTAATTCTGATTTTTTCATTAAGGGGGTAATTCAGTTTCTGGTTCTTTTATGTTTTTCAATTTAGGCTAGTTCCAATTCCCATAATCTCTTTGTTCCAATTCCAATATTCAAAACATTAAAATGGACAATGCAAAAAAACACAAATTTTGAACTTTTATTCCAAATAAAAAGAGTACATTTTTTTTTTTAAATGTCCAAATAATAAATACCAACTAACCTAATTTCTAAACTCTTATTTACACTAAATGTTTCTAGAGATTTAGTATTGTCATTTTTCATTGCCATGTGATTTCATATTTTAAGATCTTTGCAATTGTAGCTATCAATTTGATTGACCTCTTATCACTCTTGAATTCAATCCTTGAAAACCCCTAATTTTGTTATGTTTCAAACCCCCAAACACCTTATTTCATCCCCTACAAAACCCTATTTCAGACGTGTCCCTTCAAAAAACCTTTTAAAATTATTTTATAATTAAAATCAAAATTAAAATTAAAAACAGTTGTGAAGAAGGAAGAAATGAGGGATGGAAATGAAGCAAATGTCAAGTTTTTGTGAATGGCAAATGTAGTTTAAAATTGGGTTAAAAGAATGAATGTTTTTGGATGTTGAAGTTAGGTAGTCATGAATCACGCTGCTGACGATCCTCCTCCTCCTCCTCCTCCTCCTTTTACATCTCACAAAGCAGCGCTCTACTCACCACAAAAATCGCTGCAAAATCACGCCTGCTACCACTCCCAGCACAAGCTTCTTCTGGTGGTGGGTACCCAGCAGCAGACGAAGGGGCGGGGCGGGCGAAGGGACGGGGCCTGGAGCACGAGGAGGAACTGAGGACGAGGACCAAGGATTAGGACTTTCTCACTTCTTCTTTAGAGTGGCAGGAGACTCTCTTTCTGTCCCCACTTCCAACGTGTACAAGCAGCAGCTGCTACAAATAGCCAACTTCACATCACTAAAATTCCACGCCCAGCTTCAAAATCTCCTGCACCCACAAATCAACATTTCTTCTTCTCAAGTCTGCACATCTATTTATCTATCTGCAACCGTTGTTGTATGTTGTTGTTGTTGTTGTTGTACATGAACTCCTGCTGCTGCTGTTCCTGCAAGAAACTGAACTTTCGAGTTTGAATATTGTGCGTCAGAGCTTTACTGATCTGTCTGCACGGTTGTACATTATCACAGAGTTCCGTATTTCACAAAAAGCTGTAGACAGTTTTTTTTTTCAAAGTTCGGCACGAGTGAGTTCGATCTTCCTTCCTTTCTTGCAAGTGAGTGAGTGAGTGAGTGAGTGAGTGAGTGAGTGAGTGAGTGAGTGAGTGAGTGAGTGAGTGAGTGAGATATTAGCGTGCGTACGCTGCCCTGCAACAATCACCATGGCTACGGTTTCCACTGATGTTCCAGCTCCGGAGCCAACGAAGCGATGGACTGCGCCGCCTGCGGCAGCACCGGTGACCAACATAGTCAATCCTCTGCCGCTGGGATTCATTGCGTTGGGGCTCACCACTTTCGTGTTGTCCGTCTACAACGCTGGTATATGGGGAATTCAAGTGGATTCACCGCCGAACGTGGCCATTGGTCTCACGGTTTTCTACGGAGGATTGACACAATTTATCGCAGGCCAGTGGGCGTTCGCAGCCGGGAATGCCTTGGGTGCCATCGCTTTCTCTTCCTATGGCGGTTTCTATCTCGCGTTGTCCGCGCTCTACATCCCGTGGTTCGGCGTGATTGACGCTTACGAAACAGCGCCGGCTCACACCAAGAACATCGACCCCGCGCTGGCCATTTTCTTCCTTGCATGGGCACTGTTCACCATCCTCTTATGGTTTGGTAGCTTCAAAACCAACATAGTGCTTTCTGTGGCCCTCTTCCTCCTCGCTCTCACGCTTCTGCTCCTCTCCATCTCCGAATTCAAACGCGACGATCTCGGTGGCAACAGAGTCAAAAGGGTAACCTTCGCAAATCCTCCAAATCCTTCCACCCGTGTTGAGCTTGTTTGTTGAGTTCTTAGATTGAAGATGATAATGATGATCATGACTAGTAAGCACAACTCCCCCAAGTTCTTCCACCAGTATTGAGCTTGTGTGTAGAGTTCTTAGATTGATGATGGTGGTGGTGGCGGTGGTGGTGGTGACTGCATGATGCACAAGGAGCTCTCGGATTGATTGCCTGGTGGGAAAATTGTCTAACTTTACCTCCAAGAATAGACTAAAAATGCACAGTACAACAGGTTGCAATTGTGCAACATTCCCAAGGAACCTCAGAGGGAAGAAAGTTCATCTAGAAGGGTCTATGTACAACTCAACCATATGACTATAAGCTCTAGGGAAACTTGTCAGTCATTTTTCCTTGGTTGGAAATGCTCATTTCTTGGGGGAAAGACCAATTTTCTCTGTGACATTGGTTCTAAGAGCCCTGGATTTCTGAAAAGGGTAACTTGGAACTTTCCCACACATGCGAGTTGTATGAGAACTCCTTGTGATGGCAGCTGATGATGAGATTGTTGTCTGTGGTGGTGGTGGTGGTGTGTGTCTGGGTGGGTGTGCAGGCGGCAGGTTTCTTTGGCATCTTCACTTCTGTGCTTATTTGGTACATAGGACTTGCAACACACTTGAACCCTGAGAATTCCTACTTCACTCTACCTGTAGGAGACTTAGGTAGAAAATAGATTAGATTATATATATATATATATCAAACTCTGCTGCTGCTGCTGCTGATGTCTAGTACTCTAGCAGTACTAGTCTAGAAACTTTAGTTGAATTAGATTTCATCATTGGGTGTGATCCTGCCCTGCATCATGAGATTCCTATATCATCTCCAGATTTGTTACCTTTGGAAAATTACCTATATGTTCTAATATATGTTCTAATATATTGTACAAGCTTTTGCACATCAATCTCTCTAGCTCAGATAGCACTTTATATTTCAGTCTGAGTCCAAAACATTAGAGCTGATCTTAGACTTCCAATCTTCTTCTTCTTCTTCTTCTAGTAGTAGCTAGATCCATCATTAGCTAGAACCCGAAATGTTTAGTGTTCATGAGATGGGTCCTTGTTTATAACACTAGTCTATCTAATTATATTAAAGGCCTTGAATTTAATACTCTGGAGGCATGATTAAATTATGTACTGTATAATTAATGTATTTAAAGAAAAAGGACAATTGGGTTGTGGTGGAATAGCCTATTGTCATATTTTCGTACGCCTCAGGTTGTCATATTTGTATATACATGTAGATAATGATAAGGTTTTCTTTTTTTTTCTTTTTTCATATTGTAGCCATTTTGGCATTGTGTTGTTGGTCATACCGACTCAATATTTGTCAATATAATTTATTTGTTGTGTGATTCACCATCTAAAGTTACTGCATACGTATCAACAACACTTAATAAAACATGTTTCTCTAAACTTGACACAACATGTATTTCAAAATTTTAGTGATTGTTTAAGACCATTCATCATTGGTTAATAGATACCAATAAATAAATAGGACATTTTCCTCTGTTTTCACATGAACCATGTATAATTCCTGAAATAAACAATTAGCTCAAAATAAGGTGATACTTATACCACTCAAAAGTTGCCCAAACTTGGTTATCTTGGCCCACCAGCTATCTAACTTTACATAATGGCCACATCTTACAAAATGAATTAGCAATAGGATGCATGTATATCACTAACTTGGTACCACCAATACATGTGTTGTTTATAAGTGCACATGAATACAAATTAGTGTTGCTTGACCATGTACAGGCAACGACATAAATTACACGAGCGTATATAAGTTATATGTGCACAAAAGGAAAGGATTTACAACTTTGCCTAGTTAACTCTTGGGGACAACTTAAAGAAAAACAAAGCAAAATTAGGTTCTACAACTTGATTTTGAGGGTGTTGTAGTATTAGGTTGAAAACTTAATGTCAGCATCTATTGTTGTTGTTTTTTAAACGATGATGGGAGAATCCACCTTTAGGCCACATCTTACCATGCATAAGTTGCACATGACAAGCACAAAATGATACATTCTTGATGAGCATCTTGTGATAAAGTATTTACCCATATAGTAGTAGGTTTTAGGGTTTAGTGGTATACTCATAGGATTTATATGTTGTGTGATCCCCACCATCAGGCGTAGGTTAGGCATATGCAACAAAATGAGACTTGGAAGCACTTGTTTGCATGGTTATAGCAAGTAAATGCTCAAGCACCTCATAATCCCTAACCACATTCAACTCCTCCTCCTCCACCACCACGTATTTGTCAACACACTTTGAGGATGGGTGGGTGAGACTGACCCCCAAATAGTTACGAATAAGATTTTGCAATAGTTACGAATGGGGCTAATCCTTTTGTGCTGTGTAAAAGCATCTCCTTTGAAAATAAGCTTTTGGCTTTAGAAAGTCAGTATACTTCGTGAATCCATCCATTCCTACATGCAGGTTGGTGGCCAAGGTTGCCCAGGATTAGGGGTTTTTCTTTGGGAGTCGTCCACCTCTTCCCTTGTCCCGGATAAAACCTAAGGGGAAAAAAAGTTACTTGTGGCCACGGTGCCCAGGATCAGGGGTTTTTCTTTGGGAGTGGTCCACCTCTTCCCTTGTCCCGGATAAAATCTAAGGGGAAAAAAAGTTTATTGTGATGTATTGTGATGAGCTAATATGCTGCCCATGCATGCCCATGATGATGCCTTTTTATCCTTCATGGTCCCATTTGTTTGAGAAAGTGTACTACTACTGATGTGCTTCCAAACTTTTGCTACTCTTCTGGCACAATGTATTGTGCAATCTAAGGAACAAAACAGAGCAAGGATTTATATTGAAGAGGTTGGGCCAACAAGTCTTCTCTTCCCTAAAACAAATTGTAATTTCTTGATGCACTTAGTTTACAAGTAGTATATTATGTCAACTTTTTGAAAGGAGAAGAACATGAAACCTTTGTAGTTTTCTTATAACACATGACTTTTGGATGAAGGGTTTAAAGTACCTTATTGATGATGCACATGTAATGGAAGGGAAGTTTGGTTTGTACTGGATTTGGAGTACACATAATTATGTTTAAGATCTTACAGGAAACCCACAAACTAATAAAAGTTATAAAAAACATGTAGAACATTATATAGGTCACCACCTTCATCTTCATATCAAGTTGAAAAATCTCCATTCCTTCTAAAGTGACTTTGTGAAAGGCTCACTTTTGGGGCCAATCCCCCCATCCCCCCCACCCCAAGAACTTTGAAGCCTATACAGTTTTCCTCCACCCCAAAGACACCTTTGAAAAATATCTAACATGAGAGCTTATTCTCGTGTGGGATTTGGGTTGATGATTGGAATTAGATCATACCTTGGTTAGTGTGCAAGTAACATGCAAGCCTTTCATGTAACGGAAGTTTGGGTTGGTGATGGAATAGGAATAATACTTTCTTATTGTGGGTACCTAATATTGAACATGAGACCTTATTGTGGAATTGGAAAGTTTGTGTTGATGATGGATTTGGGTTGTACATTCATTTGTGGGTAACATGTTACCTAAAATGGAATGGAAATTTGATGTGGTGATAGATTTGGAACATCAATTGTTGTGTGATACCTTAAACATGAGTTATTTCCAATGTGGTGCAGTATTTTTTAACCTATATATACTTGTTGGATATATATTAGGGTATATCAAATAATCTAATCTATTTTCTTTGAATTAATATATCTGAAAGAAAGACATACTCTTTTTTCATGTGCAAGGCATTTTTATAAGCTATGTGTATCTATTTTGCACGTGTAGAACTTTTGCATAACCAGCATGGATATTATTGGGAGTCAGGGTAAATAAGAGCTGCATCTATGTAACCTAATTATTACCCAAATTATAAGCTACAACTTTAGGTAATTAATTTAAACTTTAGATTCAAAACATCGAGTGATATATATTGCATTAAAGCATATTATGTTTGGTTATATCCATTGGTCGACAGCCTTCCGAAGATAATATGGTTTCGCTTATTGGAACATAACCATTTTCAATGTCTCATTCACAACTTATTTATTTTTATGTGAATCGAGAGTGGGGAACACTATAATGACATGAATTAACAATAGAGAACATGGGTTGAGTATATTTCTAAACTTTTTTGTTGGTGCAACAAGTGGTCATTGGATTTGGGGTTTTTTAATCACTTGGATAATTTCAAAATGTAGACATTATTCTTCATCATTTTAATTGGAAAATATAAATATATTCCTTTTTTACTCCCAAAAGGGGTATGTGGTAGGGGTTTCATGGACATGACTCTAAATCCTTAGCATTAAAAAAAATTATACTTGGATCCTACACTAGTGGAAAAATTTGGGCGATAATATACCCTTACCCACTTAAAAATATTATATATCCTATTTTGAAGGTATATGCATGACACAGAATTATTTCCCTCTTTTGGGATGGAACTTGGTTTTGGTTATGGGATTTTGATCATACTTCAATTATTGTGTGGGTAATGTCCATTACAAGAGTCCTTGTTGGACAGACTTGTGTTCCAGTCATGGATTTGGAATGTAAACACATGAGAATGGTTATGGAATGGAAGTTTGAGTTGGTGGTGGATTCAAATCATACATTAGCTATGGATGTATAACCAACCATCATGGTCAATTATGGGACAAAATGCAAAACACAGTATCTTGTCCACACATTGTCCATCTTGTGCAGTGTGCTACTTATTAGTGTTAATTTACAGTGGAGCTACAAGAATGAAACATTTAACTATTTGTTCTATTTTGTGCAAAAACAAGGTTTTTTTTAACCATAAAACACAACAACAAACTTGAATTGACAAGCTGTTGTCACCCCCAAATCAAGCTCAGTGGTGGAGGGCTGGTAAGAATTTCACCTGCACACCACTAGGTTTGAACCAAGGACCTCTTGTGTTTCCAGGTCCCCAAAAGAGGCTTACATGTCACTGAACTTAAATCCCTTTTTGGGTTAAGACCAAAAAAAAACCAGGTCAAAACCTAGGCAAACCAATACAACACTGCCACAAATGGGTGGGGGAGGGCGGTAAGGGGTCAACACCCAAGCAAAAAAGAGGCAAGAACCAAAGAACAAAGCAAAAAAACCCTGAGAAATCCAAGAAGAGTGGGCAAAAACCAAGTCATAAAGACAAGGAAAGATAAAGATCCTTGAAGACCCAAAATATCACATAACCAAAGAAGGCAAATATTACCTCTTAACTCTACATGTGTAAACTTTCAAAGGAGGATTATTATGAGGAATTTCTTTAGGCTATTATTATGAGCCATTGAAACGGAATAGAGACCCCAACAAAGGCAAATATTATATGTTAGCTCTACTTGTTTAAGTCATTGCTAGGCGTTTTTCATTTTTTTGGGTGAGAAACTTTAAGGTTTTTAGTTTGGTTCTCAAAATGAGAATTAGAAGTTTCCACAGGATGTGATAACTTTTATGATAACTTACGTGTTGGTTCTTTCACAAGTGAGAATCGACTTTTTGAAAATCTTAAAGGTAATCACTTGGATGTTGAAGGTGATAATCTTTCGAGGTATTAAAAATACGGATCAGTTTTTAGTTTAGGTTTATGTATGTTTAGGTTTTAGTTTTGAGTCTAGGCTTTGGGCAACGCAACCTCTCAATGGCTCCTTTAGCGCCTTCTTTGGCGGCAACTTTAGAAAGAAGCTTCATACTCTTCTACAAAATGGGGCCAAATTGGCCCCACCTTTGTGCTCCTTTGTTACCTTTTGTTGTTTCATTTCTCCTCATGCTTCGTTGCTCTCATGTTCTCTTTAACATTTTTAACATCTTTCATAAGTAGCTTAGTCTATGGTCAACCATTTTCAGAAATGTCTCTCAAGGGAAGACTTGCATTGTGGTTTGCCAAAATTTGTATAAAGTTATTTCCAAATGAAAGTCACCTCCTTTAAAATTGTGTTAGCATTTTTGACATCAAATAAATCATAGCGAAGAAGATCTTAAAATTAAATATCCCATGGGGTCCTCATCAAGATGATGCACAACTTTTTAATATCCCATTCCATCTCTTCATCCACTAGTTCATTATGACATTGGTGTAACTCCCCCGACAAAACTTTTTTCCCATGAGTATTATCTTGGTAACAATAAACTTTTGATCTTGAAATCTCTAAAGTTGCACCGCACCTTTTGAATGATTGCACATCACATTAATCCATGTTTTGGAGTTTCTAGTGAACTTTTAGTACATAGATTGCAAATTCTTTCTTGACTTATTTTAATATGCCATGCCCCAATGGAAAGCTCTTCAACCATAATGAGCCAAACCATCATTAATTTTCCTAGGAAGCCATGGGTGCCACACCCACTTGAAGATCTTGCTTCTCTCCTTGTGAGTAAAGCCCCTTTCCTACAATGTGACATCCATCATCACGATTTTTATTTTTTTTAATTGCAACTTGAAATCCCTTTTAATAATGTAATTGAAAAAAGTTCTAAGACCATTTCCCCCTACTTTTACGAAGTCCATTCAATAGCATCTAATTGTAACTCTTGAATGAAACCAAATTAAATTGCCCAAAATGATTGTTCATCCTTTAATAGTCTTTTAGGATTGACTTCCACACACATATTATCTCCCCTATTTTTTAGCATAATTCAAGCTTTTTTGATCCTTCAATTCAAAGTCTTTATAAAAAATTGAAAGACAATCCTAAAAAGCTTTGTATTGTTTATTCTTCTATACACAACAACAAACATTCTCCCATTCCTTTCATTGTGCACAAGTTAAAACTCTTGAATTTGAATATCTGCTTATAGTAAGGCTAAAACCCTCCATTATCTAGCTACATGCTTAAGAAGGAAATTACGCCTTGATAAGTTCCAAGGCATATTACCAATGAATGCAAATCTTGATCCCCCCCAATAGCTAAAGGGTAAAAACACAATCAAAAGAATCGCGCAAGTGAATGGACAATCCTTAAAATTGCATTTTGGTATGTTTGAAAAATCACAAGGGAAGCATAATAGTTTGGATTGTCATAAAAAAAATTTGAGTATTTTTCATTAATCACAATTTTTATATGCTCAAAGCTTAACACAAATCAAAAATGTTTTTGCATGTTCAAAGCACTCAAACTTTATGAGTGGAAATTTTTTTTTTTTTCAAATGTATTTTTTTCTACCAAATGTGTACCATTCCTTTTGAAAATTGGAAAGGATTTTAACATTGATGATTAAAAGGGCAAAAGGACTTGAACTAATGATAAATATTTTTATAACCGATTTAATTTATTTGGTTCAAATGCATTTTTGACCTTGAAAATTTATGGATGAGGATAATGTGGCCTTAACTGAAGTTATTCATATCTATGTGATACAGCACACGAATGCAAAATATATATTATATAAAGTCAATTTATACTCGAAATTTATTTATATCTAACATGAAGTGTTAAACAAAATATCCAAAATATAAAATTTTAGGTTATAAACCAACCCAAAAATGACACGTGTCATGTGCAATCCTTGAAAAGAGTCTTTTACTTGGGTGCCCCTAGCTCCTTTGACCATGTTTTCACCCTAATAGAAATTTTTTGTGTCCCATGCCACCTTTAATTTGCATTTGCTTTACCATTTGTGTGGTCTAACTAAACAAATTTTCATCTTTTTCATAACAAAAAGTGATGGGTTTGCACATGAAGTTACATACCATAGAAACATAAGGATCATATGGAGGTGAATGCAAGCTATTGTGGGTCACTTTATAACAATTTTTATAAGGTGATTTGTGTTCAAATGCTTATGGTGAATAATTTAATCTTAAATACATTAAATGACGACTCATCCTAAACTAACAACTTGATTATGAAGAGAATTTCATAAGTATCTTTTGAAAATAATGCATTCATTATCAATAGTGGACTTTTGAAGTTCAAAATATGGACTAGTTAATTAGTTGGATTGTTAAAAAAATTCAATAATTCATATTGAATTTCATTCCAAATTATTTATAAGGACTAAACATGGGTTGAAAAATGAAATGACAACTTGTTAAATGTGATTTTTTTTTGTGAAACCTTAACCAAAATGGTAGTTATGAAATTTTGAAGGATCAAAATTGAACCTTATTTTCAAAAAACCTTTTGAAATGATTTTGTTTGTGTTTTTCAACATTTTTATGCTCTATGGGTACATAATTGAAATATTTAAATGGGTTTTTATTCTTTTGGACTTTAAGGGTCTATTTTTTATGATTTCCAAAATGATTTCACAATACCAACTAATAACAACATTTTTCAATATGGGTTTTGCCCTAGTTTTGAAAGGTTTTATAAGCGAGTGATACCATAGTAGCAAAGATTACACTAATGAAATCTTGGAATTTAAAACAAAATCTATATGGATAATTTATACAAACATGTTAAGGACTCTTGTGAGTTCTACATCTACTTGAAATGAACCATTAGACTTTGCATACACCCTTGGTTTACAACCAAAATTCTTACTTGCAAATGATAACTTCTTCGACCTCCATATTGTTAAACTTCCTTGTATTAATTGTAAAATCTTGTTATCCTTTTCCTTTTCTGGCATCTTGTAGTTAATGGGGAAACCCAAGTATTTGTTTACATTGTTAGTTACCAACCAAACTAGGCCTTTGACCTCTCCCCATGACCATTCCTTTGGTTTCTTAAGTGCCCATATGACACAAGATTTATGCTAGTTGACCTTTCCTCTTGATTCATCACATAATGTTTGCAAAACCTAAATTTGTTTTTGTAAATTACTTGGCGCCCCTTTTAAAAATAATGTAATGTCATTTGTAATCATCTTATCCAAAAACAATCTACTACAAATATATACAAATATTGGTGTTAAGGTACATCTTGGTGGACTACCCTTTGCATTATGAATGCACCCTCTCTCCCCATTCACCACCACTAAAATCTTGCCATAAACACATTGTCCAAGATACACCTACCTTGTACAAAACTAGTTTATATTCTAGCCTTATCCACGAAAGTAAGAGTGATTGAAGTCTATTAGCCAAAGTCTTTGAAGTAATTTTGTACCACAAAAATGATATTGGTCTTTAATTGACAATAAGGTTTCATTCCCCTAGCTAAGCTTTGGTAGGTCTACTTTAAGTTCCTTATGCATAAAGCCCTTTTTGGAAGGTTTCCTAGAGTAGGTTTTTGATACATGATCCCTTATGTCAAGCCATGCTTCTTGGAAAAATTCCATTGGAATTCCATCTATACTCGTAGCTTGTGTTTAAGTAGGTCAAAGTTGTTTTGCATATTTTTCCTTTTGTGAATTATTGTTACAAAATTTTGTTATATATTTTTTGTACCATTGTGGGCACACTTTTGAGGCATTACTACCTAGCTTGAACATTGTTCTCCATTTTTAAATCTTTAATGTATAGGAAATGGTAGAAGGATTATTTATCTTTGGCCATGTTTTCCTTTTCAATGAATGTTTGTTTTCCTTGGAATAATCCATTTACCACAATTCATAGCTTATGACCCTTGTGGAATTCAAAGAATTCATTTAAGCACCTATCTCCAACCAAGGTCCTATTTAACTACCATTGAATTCTTTGTGGACTCCAACTTGTCCATTTTGTGTTTTTCCAAAAGCTCATGTGCACTATTAACTTTGTCCTAAGCTTGAACATTTTTCCAATTTGACATGAGTTCTTCCATCTATTTATATGTCTACAAACTATTTTTTGTAAAATTCTTTGCTTTGTAATTTGAATTGTTTAGTGATTATATCACTTTCTTTTTTAATGAGTGTTTTAATGTGTGGAAATGCTCCAGCCACTTGAAAACCAACCCCTCGATTTGCAGCTTCTGCCATCCCCCATTTCCACACATTAAGTAAATTTTGTTTGGTTTTTTTGTTTGTAAAGTTGAAGGTGGGATTTCATATGAATTTTACTTTTATGGGCCTTTAAAAAACTTTGTAAAAATTATTCAAAATTAGTTAGAGATGCAAGCGCTTGTAAACTAGATCTCATGATCATGCTTTTATGTTGTTAAATAAAAGCATCAACATATAATCTATCTAAGTGAAACTAAATGGGAATTAGAGATCTTTTGCACCATGTGAAACTATTGCTTCCTATCTTCTTAAACTCTTCAAGGTTCTAGGCATCCATTTAACCCAAGCTCATCAAAGAAACATTCAATTTATTGAAAACATTCCCTTCCTCCCATTGTGCTACCAAAGTTGTCACAACCCTAGTCTTGGGTTCATGACCAAAGCAAGTGCTTGCGAAGGTGTGGGCCAAGAATGAAGCCCAAGAGTCACATTTCATGCTCTTAAGAATGTAAAACAGTGTGGGAATGAACCCCCACACTCCCAAGTGAACTCCCACTTTGGGAGTTAAAGTCTTGATGGACTTTGGAATCTTCAGAAGGAAATTTCAAGGGTCAAAACTCATTAGAATGAAGAGTTACTTATACCATTGGAAATTTTTTGAAATTTAAATGTCTAAAATGGGCTCACATGACCCATTTGGGTACTTAAAACATACGTTATGGCCAAAAGAAGGGTCGGGAATTGAATTGGCAGTTTGATTCCCAACCACTAAAAGTTGATAATCACGCTGATTTTTTTTTGCGTGTAGGTGGTGTGCCACATATCGTTGAAAAGCTTTCTATGAGGGCTATAAATTTGCTTCAAAAATCACTTTAATAATAGGTTTATGCACAAAGTTATGGGCCTCCAAAGTTGTAGAAGTCTCAATTCCAAGAATTTCAAGACTCCAACTTGGGAGTTCTAGGACAAAATGACATTTGGGTGTTGGCCCCGTGGCCAAGCATAGAGAATAATATAACGACGAAGGTGATGGCTTCCCCCAAGTACAAACAGTGGTAAGTCTTGTGAGTTTGTGTTTGCCTATGATTCGTACATACACCAAAAATGCTCCAACTACACATTAACCAACTTGTTGTTTGGTTTGTGCAAGTCCATGTGAGTAATCGACTTGTTTATCACTGTTCCTAGTCCTCATCCCAAAACTTTAGCATGTTGTTTTATCCCCAAAATGTTACAAGCCAAAGAGCGTGCCCAACTCCTTAACTTTATGTTGTTTTCATGTTTTGGACTCACAGTTGAGTCCATCAAGGAGTTTGGGGTTGCATCAAAAGTAGGTTTGATTTTGGTCCTCTCCTAATTCCACATGATTAAAGTCAATTTTTACAACACAATTAACATCTAATAATGGCATATTAGTTAGGGTATGCCATAACCTTGCCCACCTTGATGTGTAATTGGATATATATACATTCATTAATATCCTTATATTCATTAATGGCTATAATCTAATTGTTACATATTGAATTTGACCTAGAATGAACATTCCATGCTCTTGTATTAATGGTGCAAGTTTGAATGATGCAATGATTGCAATGTTTCCTTAAACTGGTTAGACTTTACAAAATTATAATTCATTATTCCAAATGTTCACGCCACTTGTGCAATCCATCTAACTTTTTTTCTTCAAATAGTCTTGCAAACCCATGTGATGCTCCTACAATAAATTACCTTGGGTTGAGTTAATACTTTCCTAAAAAAGTCACAAATGTCATAATGTTGTTTGACACCTTAAACACCTTGGCCCAAATTCTTAAAGTTCAAAAAAACAAGCACCAAATCTTGCTTACTCATTGAAGGGACTTGAATTTTTTGACTAAGCTTTGAAGGGCTGCCCTTCATGTGTAGCCATAATTTCAAAAGAATTTTGTTTTGTTTGTGGTTGGTCTTGGTGAGGAGATATCTATGTCAATTACTTCCCTAACTACCATTGGATAAAGAAAAATAATTGGGTTGTGAATTTGCTTTTACCTTCCCTTCCGTGCACCTCCTATTAACATTAGTAAATGTTAATATTCTAACACAATTTTCTTGAATTTTGTACTTTAACATATTATTTTCAAACATACAAATTTTGTAATAACAATATTTACAAAAATCAAAAGTCAAACCCAACACAAAATACATTCCAAAATGCATATTTGCATAATTTTTGTAGTTTGCCTCTATAGTGATCTTGAAAATATATTCAAACCATATCACATTGAAAAAACTAAGAAGAATAAACAAAAATACCATGTAGTATCAATGTTTTTTTACGTCAAAAAAATTAATTTAATTCTAATCATGAACTTTTATCTCTCAAAACTATTTAGTGTTTTAATCTTGTTAATGTCTAGCCATTTTCAGAACTCCTTTAGAAATCCTTTTTAGGTTTCTACCATAAACCTTAATTCAAACTTCTCATAAGTATTAATTTCCTTAGCCTACTCTTTCTTGCTATTCTAATCCACCTTGATCGATATTGACATTACATTTTTTTCTAGTTTGTCCAATAAGAACAACATAGTTTTGCCCTCAAAAAACATCCTTTTTCAATTTAAATAGAATTGGGAACCATCCAAACCTATGTAACTTTTGAAGCAAAATTTCCTCCCCTTTCACCAAAATGACTATTATCCACACATAATGTTGGGACCCCTCAAAACCTTTTAGCCAAATATACTACCAAGAAACATAGACCCAAGTTTTCAAGGGGTTAGACTTATTCTGATCATTGATCATCATGTAGCATAATTATAATGAAATTTCACTCATTATATGTGGTTTAGCCAAATTATGGGGCTCATTGTGTTTTCCTTTAGCGACAAAAACTTGTACCACTACAATTGGTTTCTTTTTCTACCATTGAATTGATTTGAAAACATGCATCTTCTTTTCACCATTTTCAAATCCTTCCAAAGGTCACAATGAATAGGAAGACTCTTGCCTTATGATTGATGCATATGGGTATTCCCTCAAGAGGGATCACCAAAAGTCTTGAGGCAATGTAGTGGTTTTGTAACTTCATTTTCTACCTTACAAATTCCATTTCATTTTTCTCTTCAAAAGAGATAGTTGGTGTTTCATATGACTCTTTAGAAAATGGGTTTCATAAAAGGATTTCAAGTTTGTTTTTCTTTTGGTTGAGTTTCAAGGCATTTTAAGATTATTGTTTAAGTTGAATTGCATTTATTGGTGTTGTTGGAAGGTCAATTAAAATTATAGCCTTGGTTACTTGAAGAGATATGTTTGCCCTAAGGGTTGTAGTATAACCATTTTTTAGCATTTGATTAATTAAGTTACTATGATGATGATGGGTTTAAACAAAGGTCCATTTTACCTTGGGAATTTATTGGCACCTTAGATGCCTAAAAGGTTGGGAAGTTTTCTTGCACTTCCTTTTCATGTAATTATCTTGGTTACCGTCCATTTTTTCATTTGCAACTATGTTTGAATGGTTCCCAACTTACATCCTTGGATATAAAACTAACAACAAATATGAGAGATTGTTTATTCACTTGTTTCAACATCTCCTTGATTTTGTACCCATTTAGATCCTCATGTACTCCCATTAGTTCTTCCAACCATGTTGCTAATTTTGGAGATTCTTGCTTCTTTTTTTGCTATTATTTTCCTCCTAAGCTCCGTTTTAAAATCATACTTGTTCATGTTGTTCCACAACTTCTTTTAGTGGTTCAAGTCTCTCTTGAGGCCTAATAACTTTGGGTCACTAAGAATTTTTGAAAATACCTTTGGGTTTATGATCCTTATTACTCCTATGGGTAAGTAAAGGACCAAATTGTTTGAAATTGGAATGTTCTCCCTATTCTATACATTTAAAAATTGGGGCATTTTTTTAAAAGGGTGAAACGAAAGAGGATTTGCTTCTAGTCTCTTACTTTGATCTATTTTTTTCATTTTACAAGCTTTACCTAGATGTCCCTATGCACAACAATAGTTGCATTAGTTGGGAAAACTATTAAAAAAAATTGTGTTATAAGTTTTCATGAAAATTTGAATCTTTTTAAAAGTAGGATTTTTATATACCCTACCAATAGTCTAACTTTAAGGCCTAATGTTTTAAATGTATATGTGTCTAACAACTCCACTTGAAAAAACTTGCTAATCTTCCCCATTATGATGAATAGACATGTCTCATTCCTTAAATATTAACTCAATCCTTAAAATTGAATCCACAACAAGTATTGTAATAGTGTAATTGATTTTCCTTGTTTAAGGAGAATTCAGGGTGCCAATTTGAAAACACAACGCTCATTCCTTCATAATTGAAAGAATTTTCAAAGGCATGTTTATTGCCTATTTCAATGGAAAATGTTGTTCAAAAGAGCCCATTTCCTACATGAGCAAAATTAAAGATAAATTCATGCAAGTTCATAAAAGTTCAAGATCATAGAACTTTGAAGCCCAAATTTGTACCTTGCATTTGGCCTAGAACTGTGACCTCATTGTTGTTTATTGAAACTATTTGAAAATATTACAATCTCCTTTAGTTAAAGCTACAATGATGACCTTTCCTTCATAATGTGGTTGTGTTGCAAAGTTGGGAGGTTTTGTTCCAACCACATTTTATGCATCTACCTATCTAAACATTTGAATTGTCTTATTTTCAAAAGGTGTTGATAGCAATGGTGGAACTATGCCCTCATATGAAGATTTGACTTGTGTTAATGTTGCACTTTTGAGGTTTTTTCTTTTTTGGACAACCTCCACCTCCTCTTCATTACCCATTTTAGGACAAAAGTTCGAATTAGGATTCATAAAAACTAGTTTAACTTGTTTAGATGTTTTAAAAGGAAATGTTTTTGAAAAAAAATAACAGTGAAATTAGGGTGTTTATACTCAAGTCAAGAGTAGTAGGTGTTGTTGATGTGTTGTAAAACCTAGTGTCATTGCACTCCCAACCATTTATGATTTCATTGTTCTTCCACCTTTTTGCTCTCATTGTTCCACTTTACTAATTGGGTTTTTTTGTTAGATCTTCTAAACAACTAAACTAGGACAACTTGAATGGTAAGCTCTACCAACTAAGTTAAGATTAAATCACTAGGTTGTACCATTAAGCTATCACCTCAAGGGTTAGAAAAAAAACTTGATATAAACCATAGGGAGGTTAAGTTTGTATTCATTAAATATTCCTTACATTTGTAAGGTATTATTTGCTACATATATATAATGCTCCAATTTCAAAAATAAATAAATTTGTCAATAAATATGGTGTTTTTTGGCAATTGATATTTACTTTAATTTATCAATGGAAAAACAATTTTTAAAAAAATTGATTGTCAATGTTTGGTCATTCTTTGGTATGTAGAATACCCCTAAATTTAGAAAGTATTATTTTGTTACCTAATTATAAATGGTGTAATTGTTACTATCTGCCTATTCATTTATAAATATACTAATTCAAAAAAATTAAAATATATAAAATTATTTGTGAATCAAATATAAATATTTAAGTATTTTTAAAATGCCTTTTTTTTATCAACATTTTCAAAAAACATTCAATGGTTTTAAATTATTTTACTTCCAAAGCAATATACAAATATTATATTTTGACAAAGCTTAAGTCACTTTAATGAGAATGTACATTATTTTCTTATGACATTGCAAACATTTGGGGCAATATCACTTACCTCCTTCATATAACTAAACTTCACTATTCGCAATCTTTTTTTGCATGCCTCTTTTTTACTATTGTTTCTAAAAAACACCATACAATACATGTATCTTCTATTAGTCTCTGTTCACCAACTTTCCTTGATGACCTCACATACCTTGAATAAACATATACATATATCCATTTCCCTGTGTATGTGGGAGTTGATGAAGTTGGAAGGTGAATAAGGGTAAATTGTCATTACTAGTCATTACTAGTCATGATGAAATGAAAATGATGCATCTTATTTTGTTAGTGATGCTCACAACATTATGAAGTTCCCCTTTACCTTTTTTTTTTTTTTTGGTTTTGATTGAAATTGATGCATTATTTGATTACCTATATTCATGTTCTTGTGAATTTTGATATTTGCTTAATATTTCCAAGGCTCATGTTTAAGACCTAATAAAAGTCAAAGCAAATGTCATAGGCTTTTGAGGATGTTGAATCCATGGAAAATTGAGGAGTTCAAAATTTGAAGATCAATGCATTTTGGAATTTTATTCTCCTCCAAGTTTGAACAACAAAATGTTTCTGAATATTTTCAAAAAGTAACCACTAATATAAACTAAACACATTTTGTTGGAACCTTTATCTATTGTTAAAGTCTTAGTGAAAGAACTACAAATGAAATTTACCACAATGCCCATCACAAGAGATAAACAATATAGATGGTATATGTTTACTCCCACAAGTGCATTATGACCTATGGTGAAGTGTGGCAATTATAGGCAAGAAAAGCAAGAAAATCTCATCATCCAAAAAAACCCATGCCCATTGAAATTGTTTAGAGTGATGGAACCACAATATCCACTATATTTATAGCAAAAATATTAGTTAATATAATATTCACATAGAGACTTTACTTATAAGGGATTGATTTAAGGCATGTTGTACAATAACTTGCAAATTAAATGCAAAACATTAGACTTACAAATTTGCAAATGAAACTGAAGTCAATATGAGTGTTGGTTTTGTACTTTGATTTTATTAATGACTTCTAGTTTTAAACATTAAAATTTTAGTAATCAAAGAAACTCTAAATTCTAATTTTTGAAAATTTTCAAAACCACAAGCCTTTGGTCCCTGATTTTTGATATTAAAATCACAAAACTTCCAATTCGAAAATTTTGAAAAGTTTAAAGAATTGATTGTTTAAATTCATGAGAGAATAAGCAAAAACCAGCAGTTTGGGGTAGGTTTTTGACCTATTTTGTTCATTTTTCTAAAACCCCAATTAAGGATCAAAACTAGTTTTATGAGAACTATTGGTTGGGGGTCAGAACTTGTTCTTCAATTTTTTGAATAACACTTGTCATTTTCCCTAATCTTATCCTCTTCATTTTTCTTAGAGCTTGTGGGTTCTTTAAAATGAGATAATTGCCCAACATTAGTTGAATATGGCGATGATGCTAGTGATTTTTAACATTAACAATAATATTTTATCCCAAGACAAAATTTTGACATGTTAAAAAAGCTTGGATATGATGATGACTCCAACATTAAAAAAAAGGAATTAATTGTTTTTGCAAGCCAAAGTTTTCAAAACGTACAAATATCACAATTCTTTGAAAACATTAGTAGCATCAAGGGTTCTCTTTCCATTAACTTATTGTTGTCACATTTCAATCAATGCTTGACTTGTAGAGTTGTGAGGTGGGTATAGATATGACCAAAAGGAAAGATGTAATGAAAAATTGTTATTTAGCCAAAGTCTATTATCATAAAGGCTTCATGAAAAAAGATCTGAAACTTTATAATTCCTAGAAAGACTACTCACAACATTCATTATGCCACAAAATACCACATTGAAACTTTTAATTACAAATAAGCATCAAATTTGTTTCCAATTTTAAAATGACATTTAATGTTGACAGGACTTTTTAAGGAAATTATTAACAAAAAAAACCTAAATGTGATTTAAATACCCTTGAACTAACCCATTTATGAATAATCACCTATCATTTCTTAATCATCCACAACAATAAGAAAAATCAAATATAATGCATGCATGCATGCATTTGAATTTGTTGTTTAAATGTTGTTAAATTTACAACAATAAATTTATTTGAAAACTTGTCCAAAGGAAAAGTACATCCAACAATTTTTCTCAACAAGTGTCAATATTGGAATGTCCCAAAATAGGCAATAAGTAAGATAATCTCACTCATTTTCTAATAAGGGTTGAAATAAAAAAGGTACACATTAACTTGTGACCTTTTGCCGCAGACAATATAAGAGACAAACACTGGGTTTGATTGTCCTTAACTTTCAAATTACTTAGTGGCACATGGAGATGTGATTAAGTGCAATGAATATGCAACATTTTCAAAAAAATGGTTAAACAAAATATTTCATTTTATAAATTAAAAAAAATAGTTTCAATTCAATTTTTTTTGTGCAAATGTTAACTAACTTTCAATTATGGGACTATAATTATAATAACTAGAATTTATTTTATTTTAGTTTCAATTTAATTTTTTTCATACATTAATTAACTTGTAACTATGGGGTGAGAATTATAAGAACTACATTTTTTATTTTAGTTTCAATTCACTTTTTTCCATGCATTAATTAACCTTCAACTATGGGGTTAGAATGATAAGAACTAGATTCTACAATGAAACTTCAAATATACATACTTATCATTTGGTCCACTAATTGATTCATTTAATAAAACAAATCGTATATACTTACATTAATTTTAATTTTATAATTATGTCATGTGTACAAATTTTTTTCAAATCACTGATCTTTTAACAAATCATTGATCTCGAGCATATTGATTTTATGTTGATAATTAATAGTGTGTAGAACTAATGGGGAAAATCCAATGCTACAAATGTTCCAAAATTCAACAGAAATGATAAACACAAAATGATGACGACAACACATAATCACATCTTCCAGTGCCACTAAGTGGTTTGAACTTTAAGACAATCAAAGAGTGTTTGCTTCTCATATTGAGCTGCAGTCAAAGATAACACATGTTGATGTATATCTCCTTGTAGGTCCAAATGATCATCCACTTGTAGTAGAACTTGCTTCCCATCTAGTAGACTGGTACTTGGAACTCATCAATTTGCCATTGAACCTCTAACCAGACCCCATGTGCTGATCTGCAATCCTGGTTTTGATCCATGAATGCACGCACCTAGCTACACGAAAATTTGATTATGTCATGTAAAGAACTCCCAACTGAGCGATCATAGCAGAAAATCAGGAAGCAGAATGAGAGATGATTAGAACTATGCATTAATTCTAGATCTTAGCAGAATATCAGTAAGCAGAATAAGAGATCAGACTCGGTCAGTTTGCTACTGCTCATGAGTTTCCTGCAGCTGTACACATACATACAGATGGGATACAACAGATCATCAAGTCTACTTGGGACAACACATTGTTGCAAAACTATGAATGGATTTGTACTGAATCACCTTATAATGAGCCCTGACTGTAAGTGCAAGCTGGTATTGAAACTGAGAAATATTGCAGCAAAAGATCACAAGCAAAACTTGACAAGCAGTAGGCTAGTAGTACTCTCGTATTTCTAAACTCTGAAGACTCTGAAGATCATTGAACTTGTATTATAGTATTTCTCAGCACATGACTAGTCAAGTGATGATTTAATAAATATAGTCATCTAGTTTGGGTTCCTTGAATCTGGTCTCTATGTGCAAGGAAAATTGAGTGTGGCTTCAGGGTCTCTTTCTATTAGGTTGCTGTCATCACAGTTTCCCAGGTTTAGATTCATGCATCTCTCTCTAATTGCATCTGAGATTCTCATTCCATCTAGTTGGCTGCTTGCTCCTGAAGTCCACTGTAGACTAATAATAACAATAATATCCTGATTCCCAATCTAGCTTCAACCCAAATCAAGCAATAAACAAAAAAAACAAATTCCCATTATTGGACCAGTGCTTATGATTGAATACATCAGAATTCTATTGACTGATCCTGAAGTTCTTATTAACTACACAACTGTAGCTTAAACCTCCAAATCTAGTTGCACCAGTGCTTAATTCTTTTGTGGCCAAGCAACTTGGCAATATATATATATATAATATATATATATATATATATATATATATATATATATCTTTCTTGATTTTTAAGGATCTTTTGTATTTTTTTGGGAAATAAAAATAGGTACATTAGTCACATCGAGACCTAGGCACTTCCTAGGTTACCACTTGTACCAGCACTTTTGTAAAAATGCTACAGCCACCTAGGATAGGACTTCATGGTTTAATGCTAATGTTAGTTGGGGATCCTCGGCAGTGGACCTACTACTTGAGGAACTTGAACAAAAGGACACTCTGATGAGCTTACACCCAAAAGCATAATAAAAACCCCAGGGTAGATGGCTCAGTGGTATATAGAGCCTATCTGAGACGCTAGGACCTAAGAAAAGGTTCTGAGTTCAAACCCACTGGTGTGCAAGTTGAAAGCCCTACTGGACCTCTGCCACTGAGCTTGACTTCTGGGTGCCAAGTGCTTGTCAGTT
Source organism: Sphagnum tenellum (assembly GCA_963921925.1). NCBI lineage: Eukaryota > Viridiplantae > Streptophyta > Sphagnopsida > Sphagnales > Sphagnaceae > Sphagnum > Sphagnum tenellum. The sequence goes on along the minus strand of OY998159.1, from coordinate 14,589,712 downwards.
GTGGCTCTGCTGCTATGTCCCCGCCCCCCCCAAAGAAGAAAAAAAGGAAAAAAAACTCCATAATCAAAGGAAAAGTCTAATTAGTGGAACATGCTGATGATTGAACACATAGTGTTTCAATCAGCTCTGTCTCACTCAATCTGCCTCCTTTCCAGTTGTGGTCTGAAGATAAAATGTAGCCCACTTAAAACCACACCCATTGTCGTTTAAATTGCTCAAAACTGGTGCACAATGAGGAAGATACACTTCTTCAAAGTTTGGGGGGGGGGGGGTAAATTTTGATTTTTAAAAAATGGATCCTACACACGGCAGGCCATGATGGCTTTTGTTTAGTGATGATAATGATTATCAGATTAGGTAGTGAAGTTTTCGATTTTTGTGATGTTGTTCAAGTGTTGATCATCCATAAGTTGGTTTAGCAATTTTTGCAACATTCAAAATATGAAAGTCCAAAATCTTAAGCATCATTTTCTATTGTAGGCAATTTTGCATCACTGATCACTGATAAATTAATAATACTATAATTAATTATAATATAAGGGGTTCTATTATAATATTTAAATTAGGGTTTTTTTTTTTTTTTTTTTTTTTTTTGCCTCTTAGAGGATATTGATTATAGCTAATTTTGTACCAGAACCCTTGACCTTCTGTGGGTGTTTTTAGGAGGTAGGTAGGTAGGAGGATGATGGGGGAGTAGCTCGATATGCAAAGGAGGTCCATTCAATATAGCAAACAATGAACCTGGTCCTGTTACTGGACATTACCTTTCCCTGAATTTATGGCGTGAATATTGTTAATTTGATTGGGATTTTGTTTGCCATTGAAAGTGGCCACCTCTAATGCGTGCAAGTAGCCCTCTAGGGTGACTTATTTGGATTTATGGGCAGTCACAATGTTTCCCCCTTAATTTAGAAACTAAAAAACTTATTTAAAGTTTTAATTTAATTTTTAAAAATTTATAAATAAATAATAAATATTTTAAATTTTAAATTTTAAATTTTAAAAAAAAATCTAAAACTACTAACGACATCTTTCCAGGCCACAGTGAACCAGCAGCACCTGCACTGGTACCTTCACCTTCTTGAGTGAGGCCTCTTTAAAGTGGCCAAATTAAACCCAATAATTTTTTTAATTTGGACTATGCATGGGTTATATTTATAATATTTAAGAAGCAATTCAAATGAATTTTGAGGTTTTGACCATGGTTCCAATTGTGGGTGCTTGGTGGTTCACCTGAGGCCATCTTTCAACTATAATCAGAGCAACCTAACAGAAAGCCATTGACAATAGGGCCTTGTTTCTCTTTGTTGAATGTCACTTGCTTTCCATTGGAGAGTTGCAAAGTCCATTGCAAATGTGTAGTTAATCATGTTACAAATTTAGGAACACATGATCTCATTGAAAGAAAAGTATATAGTTCGACTCATAGTTCTCACAACTCTTACAATTGATCAATGCTTGACCAGGAAAGTTATGAGATGTGAGATGGAGGTAACACAACTAGTTAGTAAAACATAATGGAAAGTTGTTGGGATTGTAGAATCTATAATCACATGAGCTTAATGAAAAGATGTCAAGAGGAATGTTATATGGGTATATCATTTTTTGATATATCTTAGGGTAAAGGTGTAAACAAATTTTCAATTTCCTTATTCAATGGGTAATGGTATCTTATGATTTTTTTTCATTAGGGTCGGGTTTGAGTGCTTATATTATCACATACCCTTTGTTAGGATAAAAAAGGGTAATATTTTATCTTATTTAATGAAAATGAGAATTTTTTTTCACACTTTGTGATTTATTTGGACAACTTTTTAGAGGCTTAAATCTAGTGGGACAATGCACAAATGTGATGTCAAATTACAATAATAAAGTTGCACAAAAAATATTTCAATTTTTTATTCCTAAACATCTATAAAATGAAGGGCCATTGAGTTCAAATTGGACTACATGCCACTTGCCCTACTAAACATAAATGCAAATTTAAAAACAAAAATATTCCATTTAAACAAGTTGATTTGTTTCAGATTCAAAGTCGACATCTACAAAGCCTTATCAAAATTTCAATAATAGAAAAAAAATCATTATGCCTTAATTTGGCTTTTCACAATATTTAAAATCTAACAAGCCAAATATCCAAGTACAATAGGAAATTACGCTTCATGTGTTTTCCACCATTTTCAAAAACATGCAATTTCTTGTTGCATCTATTGTGAAAGAAAAATTGTTAACATTACACATTTGATTTATATATGTTTTATTAAAATTTATGATTGCATAAATTAAAAACTTGCATGTGATTAGAAAAATAAAATACTTGCATGTTCCATGACAATTTGATCTTGAGTCACTCTTGCACCAAAACACTACCAATGGCTATTCTTGGGGGCCAAATTTTGATGGGTGTTGTACAAAAGGGTGAACTTTTTGATAAGTTGAACACAAAAAAGAAATTAGAGTTTCAAAATCATACCTTATTGCTAAAATTATGGCTATTTTTATTCCCACATAATTATGTAGAGTAGAAAGATCCTTGAATATGGGATCAAAAATTAGAACCAAATCATGTGAGTTTTTTTGGGATCAAATTGATGCAAACAATCCACAAATGGAACAAGCACACAAATGACTTAATTTCAATCACATCCTATTTGCTAACAAAAAAAATAATTTGGCATCAAATTGAGATGGGGGAATAAAGTTCATCTTAATTTCTAATTCAAGTTTTTCATTGGTCAATTTCACACAAAGGTTAATTGCATTTGTAAGTGCATCACTTAGCAACTAGTAACCACAAAATTGATAATTTAACACACAACTTGATACAATTGGGGCTAGGGTTGAAACAATGATTTCTAAAATGACCCAAATTTTGTGGTTTTGGGATCTTTCTTCGTAAAACCAATGTTTGTTGATTATAACAAGCTTGTTGGAATATTGCCACTTTGAAAGTAAACCTTATTTTCATTGGTGTGCTTAGCTTTTGTGGTCACAAACCTACATCCAAACAAGCCTTTGTCCACTTTACTTGTCTTTAATTTCCTAATTGTTTAGCCATGTTATATAAGCTTGAATTGAAGGTTGTGCAAATTTGATGTTCATGGGTTATGAACCTAACCTTATCTTCTCATCAGAAATGGCACATTGGCAAACTACAAAATGGGCATGGCCAAAACAAACACCTTCAAATGGTGCCAATATCCTCAATTTTTCATAGTAAATAATTTGTTTAAAAACATTTATCATTGTAGACAATTTTTTGCCCTCATCTTTCACATAACAAATAATATTGTTAATCAACTTATATTCTTCAAAAAAAACTTGCAATTAATTAACAAGATTAATTTTAATAATGTTTTTTCCTCAAATAGACCGATTGTGACATGTTTTGATTCCGAACCCAATGTTAAAAAAATAATCACAATGACAAAAGTATCAAGTGCACCTTTGTTCATCCAAAGGTCAAATGTTGGTGTGATGAAAACTACGATATTGACATAAGCCAAAACAAACTTTTCAAATGTGCATATCATCATATAAGGTAATACTTCTTCAATTAGGGTTCTACATGATGGAAACATTAATCATGGGTCCCTTTGTAAATCAAATCACTTCATCCATATGTTTCAACTATGTTTAAAGGGAGTAACCCCTTCATAATAACTAACACAAGATCATCAATGAAAACATTTTGTTCATTTGATTTTTATATGTTATCCTATTGAAAAATGCAGAAATGGATATTAGAGTTACCACTTTTTGAACCTTGGAACTTTGTTTCTCATAAACATTTATAAATCAACAAAACATCATCATACATCACTAACATACATTTTTTAAATGTCAAAATGTTTAGTTTCACAATGTTGTTTCACGGCTAAAATCCATTTTTAGTTATATAAGAAATTAATATTTTCCTACAAGTTTTTGATCCCAAAACATGAACACCCAAAGCAATTGAATGACACAAAATACAACAAAAAATTTGTTTCGTTCCAAATGACAAAAGTTCGTCAACATTTGATTTGAAAAAAACCCAAGGAACAAAATTGTTAATAGGTAGAAACCTCTTGACTAGTTAGTTTCATAGGCCTCTTAATAACTAATAGTTACTAGTGGTAGACTTATTGTCCCTTACCCAAGGGGTGAAGCTTGTGGGATTAGGTTGTTTGGGTTAGTGAGTGGTTGGGGGTAATCCACCTGACCATTTAGGAGATTTCTATGAAGGGATTAGGATAAGGGCCCCATTTTCTAGGGGTCAATGTGGGCCTTGTGTGGTATGTGGAGAAGAGGGACTAAAAGAAGTAGGAAAGGATTGGGAAAGCCATTTGAAAATTTTGGAGTCGGGACATTGGGAATGTAAGACTCTCATACAGAAAAAAAGATGAATAAATAAATATGTATGTAATTTGTGTGTGATTTTAATGGAAAATGTTGAAGAATTCGAGCTTTTGTGGTGTATTTTTAATCTTATTAAGGGTAGAAAGTAAAGTAGTTAGTAATGTAAGATGCTCCCTTGAAATAATATTTTTCCATTTCTTTTAGGGCAAAGAATAATGAGGCTTCCCATTGAGTAGCCTTTGGAGCATTGCACTATTGGCTACCACAGAAAGGTAGTAGCCAGTCCTTAATGGTGAGAAGTAAAGGGGGAAGACCAACAAATAATCGCTTGTAGATTGAAAGGTATAGTGGTAGGTGGTAAGCATGAACTATAAGGGAAGGTAGCTAGTTATAAATATTAGAGAGTAGAAGAAGGATTTCATGAGGTGCTATAGGTGGCAAGCAGGGCCATAGAACTTGCAGGTGTAAGAAAGAAGGGACAATAGTGGTAGAAGGTCGACAAATCCCCTAACCAACATCTAGGGGTGTTGGAAGTACTGTAAAACCAGGGAGAATAATTATTATCAAGTTTTGACCATCTTACATATAATTACAAACTGTGTGTGCGTTCGTGCGTCCGTCCAACGACGTTCTGGGAGCGTTTTCTGTGGCGGAACCGACCACATAAATTTTCTATGGCGGAACCGGCCACAAAGACCATGACCACCGGCTACCAGCGACCCAGGTCTTGAGCCCAGGTCCTGAGAGCCAAATGCAGCAACCCCCACCCCCAAAATGGCTAGAATTACTAATTCAGTCATAACTCATAGGTCCTCAGGGTTAACCAATGGAGGCAAACTTAATTAATAACAGGCTATACTTAGAAACTTAGGTCAAGCCAAAGTAACTCAAATTATCTTTGGATTTTAGCATAATACCAACCAATGGGTGAAAAAAAAAGACTCCAACATTGGAAGATTGCTTGAATTTATGCAAGTTGCTTACTTTGAGGGTGACATTGTTATTTTACTGGCAGACTAGAGCAGATTAGTGAAGTGAAGGCAAAAGAAATTAATAAATAAAAAAGAGAAGGAAAGAAAATGCTCCTGGGGGACTTCACAGTGTGCGAAGGGCACGGGCACCCACTAGTTTTTCATATTTCCACTTTCTACTTTCTCCCCTTTACCCCCTAGTTTATACTACTTATAAGAAGGTAGGTATAGTCATAGGTGATAGACCCTTAGCTACTTCATTCCTCTTTGTATGACTACTTATTTAGTAATTAAGTAGTTGTAATAATGTATGTTAGCAAGAATAGTTTTTTTATGGAGTGATAAGGTGTTGACCTTGTCCCCTAGTCTTACCCCCTAGAAAATAATAACGAATGAGGGCCGCAATTTCACCCCTTAACACAATTTTTTAGTCCCACGGAGCACAAAATTTTGGTTGTTGTTGTAATGTAACGAATTGTTGATGAAACTCAAGAACAAATTTGGTTGTATTAAATTTATTAGTTGATGAAGAACCAAAAACAAGGGTTATGGATGAAGGTGCATCACCATTTGGAAAGGAAAATTATTTTAGGTTGTTGGGGGTTTTGTTCACCATTTCAAACTACAAGGAAAAAAATGTATTCGAAACGAAAACACATTAAGGTGGCTAAGTTTTGGCATATTGAAGTCCTTTTTCAAAATCCTTTTCTCATGTAATTGAAAACTGATTTAAAATATGAATATTTAGATTATATTGAAGTAATATATTTTTTCCATTTCTAATTTCAAGTCATGATGATATAAGACATATAAAAAATATCACAAAAGAAAAATTTCAAAAATAATTTTTAAAAATGTTTTAAAAGACTTTTAAAATAATTATAATTTTTTGGATTTTGAAAAGTCCATAATACAATATATTAATATCACATTCCATTCATTCAATGGATTTTTATTTTTTAAGACATAATTCATGTAATATTCCAAAGTTTCAAACACATAAGACTAACACATTGTAAGATAAAAGTCTATATGCATAAGTTTTGGAAGGCATGATAGAATTTGTCACCAAGATTCAAAAGTCCATTAATCATTAAATATTTAGCATTTTGATGTGTTTTTTTGCATTCTTAAAATGCCAATTCTATTAGAATTACATATGTGAATCCTTTTTTTTGGTATTTCAACGAAAATTTTAACATTTTATATTTAAGTTTTGAAAATATGCAAAAAAAACTACAAGTGTGACAGCTAAAAAAGGATTATGAACTATACTTTCACCTTTTAGATTTTTTCTCTTCACATTCCTTTTTGAAAAAAACCAATTCTCCACACACACACAAATGTTGGAAACCTTAACTATTTACCCATCTATAAGTGCTAGAAAACTTCATCTTGTTGTTGGACACACACACACTTTAATTAAAAACCTTAGTTGTTCACTAACCTACACATGTTGGAAACCCAATGTTGTTGTTAGGTATAAACACCACCTTAGTTAAAAACTTTAGTTATTGACCAACCTATGGGTGCATTCACGGTAAAAGGAGCCAAAAGCGTTAGGGACTCAATGCTTTATAATGACTGGGTTTAATCATATTTTACACCATTCACTTTGAAATATATAAAAAATTTCACCCAACTTTTGGCAATGTTATTTACTTATGTACATTAACGAATTTCAAGTACAAAAAAAAAGAATGTAGACAAAATGATTATCTTCTGAATATAAGAAGTGATTACATCTCCAAGATAAGTTACACATCCCAAAATTGTATATTAAATTGAAATTACATTATTTAGAAGTAGTTTATTACATAAAAGTTGAAAATTGAGCATAATTTATGCATTTTTCAAGACAACATGATAGAAATCAATGAAATAAACTATTTCATTAATTTTTTTTCCTCCATAAAATTTATCCATGCCCTCCACCATATAAAAATGAACAACTTTTGTTAAATACACGTGATCAAAATTTGTAATTTAAAAGGCTAAAAGCACATTTGAACCAAATGTGTAAATATGTGTAACAAATAATTTTTAAATATTAATTTCAACTCCTTTTACACTTTTAGTCATCAATATGAATCTCCTTTCAAATTTTAAGAATGAATGGTGCACATTTGATAAACAAAAAAAACATTCAAATCTAAAAACATTATTTGACGATTGTGTTTTAAATGTTTTATATGCATAAGAATATTCTCAAAACTTAATGAAATGAGTTTAAATTTGTGGAAGATCAAGATCATTAACAAATAAATATAATTGCAAAAAAAATAATAATTTGAATAAATACATTACATAAACTTGTTTTTTAAAATAGACATGTTATAATTTCACACTGCATTTGACAAATGTTTTGGCTCCTTTTATTGTATTACTAAAAACCCAATGTTGTTGTTGGAAACAACACTTTAATTAAAACAATTCTCCATACACACACAAAACACACATAGGAAATTGGAAACACAAATTGGAGGAAAATTAGAAACACACAAAAACACACACACACACACACACACACACACACACACACACAATTGGAAACACAATTTGAAGGAAATTAAAAACAAAAACACACACACACAATAAATTGGAAACACAAATTGGAAATGAAACCTACTTTATTTGCTGGGATCTTGGACTTACCAATGAATGAATTGGAGACCTACTACAACTTGAACTTTTGTTGACATGTTGACCGTTAAACCTTACTTCATGTCCTATTTGAGTTGTTATTGCCACTTGATTTGTTACAAGTCTAGTTCGAATTGTTGTTGACACTCAATTCGTTGCAATTTGTTGCAAGTCTTGCTCAAATTGATGTTGCCCTTCAACTTGCTATTGTAACTCATTGTCATTGATTCATTATTTGTTTGACAACTTGGTACACACCCACACATAAAGATCATGAACTTTGGAACTTGAAGATGAATTGCTAGAAAACTACCTATTCAACAACCTAATGCACAAATTAAAAGACTTGAACATTGGAAACACTAGAAACCAAACCGTGAATTATTTGGGTCATGAACTTGGAACACACTAGAAACTTGAGCACGATGAATGCAAACATGGAACACCCTGGAAACTTGAACACCATTACACCCACACCTTGGAAATTTAAGCATGAACTTGGAGCACATTAAAAACCTAGAAACTTAAGCAAAAACTTGGAGCATGCTAGAAAATTGGAAACTTCAACATGAAATACTTGGGGCACATTGGAAACCTGAAAACCTGAACAAGAATTTAGAGCACATTAGGAACTTGGAAACGCTAACATGACCTTGAAGCACATTCGAAACATGGAAACCTAAGCATGAACTACCTAAAGCACATTGGAAACTTGAACATGAACCTTGGAACACATTAGAAATCTGAACATGAAGCTAAAAACTTGAGCGCAACCCTAGAAATTGGACACCTTGCACAATGATCTCTAGAAACAATCACAATGATTTTAGGATTTAAGCTTTGATTTTAAGGTTTGGGTGATATTTATCCTAAGTAATTAACCTGAGTTTGAGAACATATCCAAGGTTGCGAAACAAGAATATTTTTTCAAATTATTTGTTTTTGAATATGCATTGAATTAAGGTATATTGATTTTGAAAAAAATAAGGTAAGATAAATAATATGCCTCATTTATACCTGGTGGGTACATTCAGGTAAATGATATACATGCACAACACTGGTCATGAGATCTCTTTTTCAGAGTAACCCCTCTTTGGCAGGGTGCTGGGGATAGTGTGGACGATGGGAATGGCAGGGTATTAGGAAGAACACTTAAATATTGCAAGGGTTTTCTTTGGTGAGAGAAGGGGGGCATTGAAAAAGATGTTGGGGGATGACTATGTCACCAAGTTTGGGGGCCTTAGGAAAGCACATTAGGGACACTGAAACTTTTCTTTCCCTGTTTCCCTGAACAACAAGCGTGCTAGGGGACCACAAGTGACCAAGAAGGATGCTAGGGACAGCATCACAGTAGCAATGTTGGGAAGCATGCCAAGGGTTGATTTTTCTTTTAAAATACGATTGGTAGAGATGTCGGGAAAGACCTTGGAATTGTCTTGAGTTGTCCATAGGAACTTCTTAATGGGCCGTCTACATCCCTAACTTGACCTGGGAGCATCCCTTTTGGCAACCTTACTTTTCGGATTGGCAAGGGTTTTAGGGTTTTGGGTGAGCTGAAAACACACATCCATACATACAAATGCTATGCAATTCGTATAAAGGTGTGAAGCAAGAAATCAATCCACTTGAAAGATGTGGATTTCTGTAACCAAAACCAAAACCCAACTACGGCATCAAGCCAAAGAGATTACTGTTACCTCTCTATAAATTATTCAAGTGTGTACAATCACAGCATCTCATAAAATTACAAGCTTGCTTGCACAAGCATCTACCTCTAATCTTGTGCTCCAGATTGCTTACAAACTCGCAAAAGGGGAGGTGCGCAACAACATCCTGCCCATCACCAGTTCCTTCACCATGTATATCTACCATGCATATGCGAGATATGGATATTTTTCTTTCTACACAAAGTGTTACGAGTTGGAAACTCTTTCTGGGAAAGATTGTAGTCATAGTACAAGCACTTACCTACATCCTATCCGTCACCAATTTCTTCATCATATATATCCACATGCATATGCAGGATGTGGGTGTTTTTCTTTCCACACAAGGTGCTGAGTTGGGTACTCTTTCTGGAAGGCATTGTAATCCTAGTACAGGTGCTCCCCTTGGTGAATATCTCGGATAGCAATGAGAAAGACTTGTGGCTCGCCATCAACATCATACTGTACCCAATGCAAGTTCTGCTTCTTTTTCCCCTCCCTGGCATCATCATCATCAGCTTTTTTCTCAATATCAGTAAATTGTAATCTGCATTTGAGATCTGCATGACCATGCAGATCTCAAATGTTATTAGCAATTTGCATGCTGGTGGGGTGATATGGGTTTAGGGTTTAGGCAACATCCTTTAGAAGATCACTACAATATTTGTTCCCTGTGGTATTGTAGATCACTACAATAGCTGATAAACTTTATAGCAAAGTGTGCAACTTCTGTCATGTAGCTCAACGGTGTCGACAGACTTACGGTGAGTGATTGTTAATGCCAGAGACAAATCAGGCAATGTTGCTGCACTTGTCTGGACATATAACAAGCTCTTCAGAAGGGTCCTCTGTAAAGAGCAGCCCCATTATGCTGTTACCTGCATCATGTGTACAACAGCGCATAAAATCCACTTTGCCTGTGTACTCACAGAGATGGCCATGTCTTTTATAAGAGTATATGCTTCAACAACAAACCCACATCCTCCTCCCAGGGCAACTTCTTGATTTCAACTTTTTAACTTATGTCTCCTTTCACTTTCATTGTTTGCTGCTCTCATCAAGCCATTCTTCTCTCAATAACACTTTCTTTGACCACTTGAGTCATCTCCCTCTGAAAATTGGACCTTCAAACATTGGCATTTTGGGGGCAAAGGTGACACAAAAAATTTCCCTAGGTTTCTATCAATTGCTAGAGAGGCATGCCATGTTGCAAAAATAATACAAAAACCAGGCCATCCCAATTGCAAGGATCCAGTTATCTATGAAATTGGCGAGAAATTTCCCAGAAAAGCAATTTGACCATAACAGAACAATGAGTGCAGTCATAACTTTATGAGAGTTACTCATAGAGTGACAGACCATCACCTTCATCAGTGGGTACTCATAGCAGTGACAATCTGCCATGACTACCTAACCTCTAACCTTCACCAGCTCCCAGTGGTGGTTGTAGATAGCATAAAATAATCAAGCCTTAATCTGGGCAAATCATTATACAAAATGTGCATCCTGAGTCTCTGTCACATTTCCAGAAGGAATGTGTGGAGGCTCCGTCATGATGTTGGATAGCACTCAAGAGACATAGCTGATAAAAAAATCAATAGTATCCACATTCAAGATGCAACGAGCTTTCAAGGAGACAAGAATTTAGAAGGATCAAATGTATATGGGATGAATCAACGGGTTAATTCAAAGCCAATTCAGGAGAGGGCAAATACATACCACCTGTGGCGAGAGTCATGTGTGACCATCAAGGGAGGCCATTCACCATGGCTGCACATTGCCTTACATGCTTCCATTGTGCCCTTGTCTTCCTTCCCCATAACCTGATGAGACCCAAATTCTTCCTGTCACTCTCTTTTCTTGCAGTGCACTTCATCTCATGTGTAATATAGTATGCTTCACCGAGGAGAAAGAGATACCAGTTTTATCAAACACCCAAATCAAGGAAGCAGAAGGGAATGACTAACCTGCATTCCGCCTTTCTCTAGCTTAGCATTGTTAGCCATTCGATGAGCCAAGCTGTATAACAACTTATCAGTGAACACAACACCCACACTAGTGAGGGCAGTAGCCAATGAGGCCATTTGTTCAAGCCACCAATGAGGTCAATGCACAGGGTGTACGGCAACAACCGCCGGCTTTTCTTTTGCCTGCACAAGCTTCCTCCACTTTGTCAATGCCGCTTCCGTACCTACCCACATCCTACCTCTGAAAACAAAAATACAGGAGATCTTGAGCATAGCTGAATCCTTCAGATTCAACTTTCCATGTAAAAAAGTAGCAGTTTTTTTTGTAGCCAACATCATGCCAAGTATGAGTGAATGGAGCATTACCTGGAGAAATTTGAAATGGCTTTAGAATGCGAAAAAAGTCATTAATTTTCTTCTGCACCTTTGGAAATTCTGCATTCCAAGAAGAATCATGTAAAAGATAAAAAATGTGCATGTACCACCTGCCCTGTCATTAGGGCCACTGAAAAAAGTAGCTGGATTAATTGCATTACACTACTACCCTTACCCATTACACAGAAAACGTCTAAGTAATATTTTCAGATTCAAAGCCAAAAAGATCATATGATATCTGGTTGAATTGTATTGATTCATACCCATATAAGAGATAAAGAAAAAGAGACTCAATTAGCCTTGCCTGTTGAAAAGCAGGCTTGAGTCTTTACACATTCCTAGTGCTGTTGACCACTGAAACACATGAAACTTGAATTCATTTGTTGAGTATTATGTCATCGAGGAACTGTGGAGTCAAACTTGTTTGCTTGATCATGGATTTGTGAGTATAATATAGAATCAAATTCATGAGGAGAAGCTTCAAGTTTCCCGAAGAGGGGACAAATGATTGGAGATAGGGCAAGTGCATACCACAAACAAGAGCAGCAGGAGAACAAAGAGGACAAAACCAGTCTCCAAGAGGCAGTGTGACAAGGACTGGGCAGAGACAGAACATGTGGAACCCTTTGTCACAGCCATCACAGAGAAGCATTTCTTGCTCATTGTGACTGCGTCCACATTTCTCACAAACTGTTCATTCATACTTGTCATCATATGAATCTGTGCAACTCTCTAATGTGGGATTTCTCCTTGCAAATTCTTGAAACTTCTTCTCATCACCACTAGCTGGTTGATGCGCTCCTGGTGAGCAGCAATTGTGCCACCCCGAGCAGCAGACAGTCACAAGCTTCACCCTCACAAACTCCATGATCTCCATCACCTCTTCTTGCAATTGATCACTTTGCAATCGGCACCTTCAATTACCTCCTTGCTACAGAAAGGTCTACGATAATTTTCTTCCCAGCTGGTTTCGTGCACAGAACTTCCACAGTGCTGAAAGACTGCAGCACTGCAACAAAAGCTGGACGAATTCAGGAGGACATGTGGAGAATTGACAGTGAAGCTCTGGCTTCTCTGTTACAGCACAAACCGAGAACCGAAATGCAATGCCCAGTCTCTCCAGATCTAGACACTAATTGATAAGGTTCTTTGCCATTACAATCTGTAATAGAAAAAAACCGCAAAGATCATATCCTCAGGAAGCACAAATGGACACGCTGAGTTGAATGCCAACGAACTAACAAGGGTAGAAGAACGGCAAGTACTTATAGCTGGAGAAGTCGTATGCAATAGCTATTACAGTACATCTAGCTAACGACGAAAAGGGAAAAAAAGACCACAGCGAAAGTCCACTTTCTTTTCCCGATTCCATCTCCAACAACAAAAAAAAAGCTAACGCATCCGGACCACCATTGACTTATCCTATAAACTCATGAAAACGCGCATAAGAACTCCAGAGAAAAAAACCTTGTAGAGTCGAAAAGGAAGTGAAAAGACAAACGAAATCGAACACGCCAGAACAAGACAGCCATCGCATAGCAAGAAGCAGCGTATAGAATTGCAGCGATGAGGAGCACAGCATCCCACGTACTGAGGAGCAGAAAACAACCAGAAAATGAGTCTAATTACAGGCCAAAAAAGCTCGCAGAGTCGGAAAGGAAATGAAAGATAACCAAAACCAAACACGCCAGAACAAGACAACCATCGCATAGAATCGCAGCGATGAGCACCGCCTGTGATGTGACGAGGAGCAGAAAACAACCAGAAAAAGGCCAATTCATAGACCAAAAAACCTGGCGGAACCAGAAAAGAAATGAAAAGAAAACCGAAATCAAAAGTGCCAGAACAAGACAACCAACCGCAAAGCAACCATCGCATAGAAATCAAAGCGATGAGGAGGACCGCATCCGATATATTGAGAAGCAGAAAACAACGAAAGAAAGGCGGATTATAAGCCAAAAATGAACGCAGAAGAAGCTGAAAACTTACCACAAATGCGACAAGAGACGTCCGCCACTCGGGCAGCAAGAGCGATTTGACAACAGGAACAGATCGGAGGAGATGGAGATGCAGAGAAGCTCTTACTTACTGTTGTGGCGTGCGAAGAGTTCGACGCTTCACGCGAGTGCAGCAAACGAACAAAGCTTCCCGTTCTTCTTTCGTGCGCTTGTGACCGTTCCCGCCCAGTGCCCTTTCCATGTGTACTCAGCGGACTGGTGACGGCTCTCGTGCTCAATGACGGTCAGTCGCTTTTTTGCCCATGATCCAACGGGCAGTTTTTAAAATATATTTCACTTACATAAAATTGTACCCACTGATTTTCTGAAAAAGCAAATTCGCCAAAAATAAAAATAAAAAATGGTTCTAACATGTTGTCAAAATATAGGAAGAATCCAAAAAAAAAAATCTACTTTCCTTTCTTACGTATTGCCAAATTTGGCTAAGTTCACTTGTGGATGATGAACAACCCACTTACCTCACAAATTTGAAAAAAAAGAAAAAAAAACTACTAGTTATATCCATGAATAACTATTGTGACTTGTGATGTTGGCCCAAGTGTGAACTCAATACCCAATTAATTTATTTTTTATTGAATTTATAGTGATGAAATTACTCAAAATTAACATCTCCTACATTATAATTATAGGTCTAATGTACTATATCATCTCCATAAAATCCTACTTTTTTTATTTTTAAATTACTTTTAATTTCACACAATTTTTAATGATAAAATTGTCCAATTATTCCATAACTCTTGCATTCTAAAGTTTACATATTGTAAAGTCATCCATGCTTGTCAAGAGTTATTCCAACGATATAAACAAGTTGGGGGTGCCATTATTTGGGAGAAATCTCAACATGACAAACACAACTAACTAACTACCTTCCTTAATAGATAGATACCTCTTCTATGTGCATTGTGGACTCATTTTACACCTACATAAGCATGGGATGCAAGGTAGGTGTGAGGTGTTTCACACTTTGTGTGAGGTGCAAAGCATTTCTACACCCAAAGGATTGGCCACCTTGCCTAGTTGTGTTGTGATTTACGAAAGCCTAGTTCATAGTTGGCCTTACATTGGGTTAACAATTACTACCTTGCTTTGCATGAATGTCTAGTTTATGGTTGGCCTTACATTGGGTTAACAATCAATATCTCACTTTGTCATGTGACTTTGTCATTATGTATGAATGTCTAGCTCATGGCTAGCCTTACATTGGGTTAACAATTACCACCTTGCTTTGCATGAATGTCTAGTTCATGGTTGGCCTTACATTGGGTTAACAATCAATACCTCACTTTGTCATGTGATTTTGTCATTATCTATGAATGTCTAGTTCATGGCTAGCCTTACATTGGGTTAACAATCACGACCTCATTTTGTCATCATCTATGAATGGCTCATTTGTGGTTAGCTTTACATTGGGTTGACAATTAACACTTGACTTTGTCATGTGATTTTGTTATCATCTATGAATGTCGAATTCATGGTCAAAGTGGGCATTGAGTTAACGATTAACGACTTACAAAAGAAAGACATTCCCAAAATTGGAAAGATGAAAGCTTCTCTACAAGTCATCTAGGATCCTATGCCCCCTCCCCCACCCCTTAGGGCATTTTGCCACACTACTTCATGGCAAAATTTCCTTGGAACCCAAAAAGTAATAATGATTCAATGAATCCTTCTATTTATAGCAAAGGTTTTTTTCCCCAAAATTTTCAAGTAGGTCCATTGGTGAGGATTTCAGCATGAATTAACATTAAATTGTGACTATGCTAGGTGAGTTGTAACATTTTTACAAAATTGTTATTGCGAATGATGATTTAGGTAATGCCTAGATCTAGATTTGATAAAATAATCATTTGTAATTCAATAAATGGCAAAAAATCTTAAAGAATCACAAAATTTTCATGGTTTTTACTTTTTGAATTGCAAATTTATCAATTAACAAAACTTTTCAACAACAAAAAAAACATTGATCTACAAGGCATTTTAAATGAAGATGTTTCAATTACATGCATATGTGTTATATAAAATAGTGTCCAAATTGGGTCACCTTTTCTCCCTCCACCTCATGAATTTCTTTTAAAAGGAAAATTTTAATAAAAACTTCATTCTGTGTTCTTTGAATTTTTTGATTATGGAAAAGTGACAATACTTTTTTTTTGCTAAATAGAAAAAATTTATAGCCAAAAAGAAAAGTTTTTTCAAGTTTTCCAAAAACACATTTGCCAAATAGACTAAATTTTCGCTAAAATCATCACCTATTTCACTATGAAAGGCATGATTGACAATAACTTATAGATGGAAAGGCAAGGGCAATCCATGCACTCCAAATTCTATGTCCATTCCTTTGGACAACTAGGGATAAGATAGGTGGTGTTGGACCCCATGGTGTAGAAGTGCACCTTGTCCTCCCCTATTCTTCTATCTTTTCATCCCTACCCATCTATTGTGACAAGGAGTGTGTTGATGACAACTTTTTCAAAAGAGCACAAATTATTGTAAGAATATTGAAACAAAAGTTATCATAATTCAAAAAAAAAGAAGAATATCAAAATAATATACCTATAATGAAGACCATTGGTGGCAAGTGAAGAAGAGAAAGCAAGAAGAAAAGGGAGATCCTTGAAATTGAGTTAGGGTATGTTGTATGGATTGCATGTTTGGTGTATTTAACTTGTAAGTTGAAGGTGATGTAAAAATGATTTGATATGTTAAGTGTGAGCATCATAATATGTGTGTTCATGTTTTCAAATCCAATAATGTGAATGATTAATAATGTGTCACAATTTAAATGTTCCAATAATTGCACTCTTCTCAAATAAATAGGTGATTTAAATTACATAATGTCATTGGAACAAGGTGTTTTTAAAATAAACCTTGTAGTTTTATTTCAAGTAAAATTTATTTGAAGAGCTTTATTTTAAGCTACCACTTATTTTGAGAACACCTTGTTCAAAACGTGTTACCTTGCATGAAGCATTAGGCACACACACACATATATATATATATATTCGTATTTAGTGGTATTTAACGAATAAGGGTCTAACAATATATAATGAATAATTTTTCAATTTTTCATTATGGTGAATGACAACTTAAATTAATGCTAAGTTTTTTGGATGAACTTGTATAATAATAATTTTTGATGCATTATGAAAATTATTGAATAAATTTAAAGTGAATTTAATAAATATGAAATATTCATATTTATATTTTAAAAATGTAACAATTTAGTTTTATCGTTAATTTAAAAAAGACTTGAAATTATTTGTAAATGAATTTTTGAACTTTTGTAAGCTCACATGTACAGAAAGATATAATGCAACATATTTTTTAAGCATACAATTTTTTTGTTTTTTTTAAATCATGGTTTTAGAAATATTTTGCTTAAATAAAAAATATTATTTTCACATTAGTGTGATTGGTTAATCCATCATTAATTAAGATTCACATCATTGGTTCATTATATTGTGAGACACCCATTGCTTGCTAAATATCACAAGATAAAAGAAAAATAAAAAACAATAAGTTTCAAAAAGGAAATTACCTTCTCCAATGGGTTTATCATTCATGGAGGACAAATTTCATTTGATAATAAAGAATAGTGTGAACCCATTACAAAATAAGGAAACGCAACATTGTTCTGCAATGTATGTATAGATTTTTTGAACACCCCAATATGAAAAGAAATCATGCATGAATTGAATGATTTTCAAGTGTTACCATGTCCTCAACTGATTTTCCCTTCCAAAACCTGATTTTCGGAAATTTATTTGAATTTAAATTGGCATAAATCATTTTAAAATCAATATCTCCCACATTCTGAATCCAAATCTTACCAAATAAAATATTGGAAATCCTACTCATCAAGAGCTTTCCAACACCAAAGGCACATTCCAATTCCTTCAAAATTTTCAGCTGTGATTTAATTTAATTTTCAATGAAAAAATCATTCAATATCCAAAAACTTTTGCACCACAAGTTCAAACATCATGGTACCACACTCATGCACCCCTCCTTGTCGAAAGCATTTGAAAGTCACCAAAAACACAACCTAAAGCATCCCAATTCAAGGGATTTCGTGACTACAAAATAAAACAAAACAAATTACCTTTCTTAATAGATAGTTATTTGTAAAATGACCCTTTTTTAGCCCTTCTTTCATCCCTAACCCCTTTTCAACCTTTATGCATTGTTATCGACAAAATAATATAATATTATGAATATGGTTATAACATTTTTAAACTCATAATTAAATGCACAAGGTTCAAGAATTTAAAAAATATATAATACATGCAACAACAATGGTTGAAAACAATGAAGAAAAAAAAGACAAGATAAAATTCATATTCGGCCAAATTTGGTGTTAATTTTATTTTCACTTCCAATTGAAATTCAAAGTATTTTTTCCACTATTTTGAGATATTTTGCCCCCTTTATGACCAAACAAAGGGTATTGGTGCTATGCTTTCCTAAGTTTGTAAATAATTCTATTTTTTTTTTCAAAATTAAGATTGGAAAAAAAATGTTTAAACTATAGGAATATAACTTCAAAACAAACCAAAACAAAAATTGTGTGCCTGTTTTCATGTGTGTAATTTTGTTAGTTTCAACAATGTTGGGTATTGATCTTATAACATATAACATATTGATTTTCATTGTTTTGAATCCAATAATGCGGTAAAATGTTTTATTATCATTTCTTTTCATCCAATGATGTGATTTATTCTCATATTTCAAATCCCAAAACATAGATTTTTAAAAGTTTGAAAATCCAAATATTTGTTTTTGTCTAGCCAAATATGACATGGGAATGACTTTTAATGTGATAGAACATCCAAACATGCATTATCATCTTATCAAATCCAATGGTGTGAATGATATTTAAATTTATTCATTGACCATCTTGTCAAATCTAGTGATACATCGATTGTTAACATGCTCGAAAATCCAAATATATAATATCATCTTTTCAAATCCAATAGTTGTGCATGATTGTTAATGTGCAAAAATATAAAAAGAACGCTTTGAAAAATATCTACAATTTGAGTAATTCATTATGCAAAAAACTAGTTTTCCAACAACATATACATGATTCTAGGTTTGTAAATTTGTTTATGACACTTTGAATTGCATTATTAATAGTCAATTCAAACTAGTTGTTTTTATCATTAGTTGTTTCCATGGTTGTAATCATAAATACCATATAAAGTCATTTTTTCAAAACCATAATCAATGGTGATGCAATCACAAAGGACATATCAAACCTAAATACCTAGCCTAACCTATTCACCTATACCTACGTATTAACGTACTTTACTTCAAGGTTATTAATGTCATACCTTGTCACATTGCTTTAGTTTAGATGCTAATGTTAACATCATGTTAGTTTAGGATTAGCTTAAATCAAAGCAATAAATTTTTGCAAGGGTAGAATTTTTATCCCTATGGTGTTCAAAATTTGATCAATGCATAATTTTGGGAGATAATAATGATTAACTAGACTTGGGGTCTTTGTCCACATGGTGATTGAAATTTAGTTAAAAATAAAATTAAAAAATCCATACTATCAAGATATAATTATTAAATTTCAATTTTCATTTCAATGGTTTATTTACTTTTAATCTTTTTTCCCAAAGTTCATTTCAACAATTAGGTCATCACAAGGATCGGGGTGTCCACAATGACTAAAACCAAGTCCACATCAGTCATAGACTTGTGGCAATTGGATTCCAATCTTGACCATCAAAAATAAAAAGAAATCCATGACGGTCAAGATTGATTTTATGAACTTTTCTCCCCATGATTGAACCCTAATCACATTTGGTGACCAACCTCTAATCACATTTGATTTGATAGTAATAATAAAATACAATTTTTAAATTAAAACAAACTATGAAAATGTATGGTCAACATAATCATTGATTTAACAAATTGATGCATTTGTTATGATGTTGACGAGATGGGTAACATAAAATAAAAAGGGAACACATTAAAATTTTGTTTTTCTTGTGTTTTCACAAATGAAGGGATGATGAAGATGCTATGGCACAGTATGCAATGCTAAGGACACATCAAGGGATGTTAAGTAGTGCCAATAAAATGTTAATGCATATTGAATTATTATTATTTTTAAAATGATAAAGGTACATTGGAAAAACATTAGGGGATGATGAGGACATAAGCAATGTTGAAAAATGTAAGGGGATGCTAAACAACTTTTTTTAAATGAAGGAATATTGATTTTTTTGCATGTGATGAAGGAAGATGTTAAAGGTTGATTGCAACATTAAGTAATCTAATATATTAAAGCAATAGTGGTGGTGTCTGTCTGTTACAGGGTTGTCTGTTCTGCACAACCCTGTCACAGTTTCTATGGCAGAACCGGCTATTAAAGGAAGAAACTAACTGCCTGCCAGCCGGCTATTAAAGCAAGAAAGTAACTGCCTGCCAGCCGGCTATTAAAGGAAGAAAGTAACTGTCTGTCAGCAAGGGTGGGGGGACGGGCGGGGAAGGGGTGGGGGGGGGGGCGGGGGACAGCAGGGGGGGGAACGGCTTGGGGGGGGTAGGGGACGGATAAGAAGGAAGAGGTTAAAGAAAATGTCCTCGGGGGACTTCACAATGTCCGAAGGGCACGGGCACCCACTAGTGTTGAGAAAATGCCAAGGAAATGTTGAGGGATGCTAGGCAACATTGGGAAAGCTCTATGGACACCAATTTTTTTTGAGTGATGAGAGACATAAAAAAAATGGTAGGTAACAACAAAGATAAACAAAGATACCTAATTTTTTTGAGAAGAACTAGGAAGATGACAAATAATGCCTAAAAAAATGTTAATCTATGCCAAGAAAACATTCATCAATGTTAAAAAGATGTTAGGTAATGTTAAGAAAATGTTGATAAACATCAAGGAAAAATAATTCCAAACAAAACAATGAAAGTTCGATAAATATGTAAAAAAGTTACTATTGTTAAGGATGCCAAGAGGCACATTAAAGTAATTGTGTTACAAACGCATGTCATATATGAATACATGACCAAGTTTGGTTAGAATAAAATGTTTTAGTCATGGATCCTATTTTTTGTGTAGTGATTGTTGTTAATTAATTTTAGATCTTTCTTAGGATGACCACCAACAATGCAATGGGCAACTCATTACAAAAATGACATGATTGAAAATGATCAAAATATTTTATTGTCTTTTGAAATCCAATAAAGGACTTATTATAATGTGCTAAAATATCCAAATGTTGTGAATCATTTTAATGTGTTGAATTGCACACTTTTTTTTTTTGGGGTCTTTAGTTTCCACCTTTATTTGGATACATTATGATTTAATCTTAACTTATTATTATTATTGTTATTAGAATTAAGGGTTGATGTTGTTTTGTAAAACCATTTCCACAAATTTTATTTCAAATGTTAAATATACTATAAGTGTAATTAATGGACTTTTGTGTCCTATTCAAACATTTTTAAAGGTGTTTTCTTAGGCGGGATAAATAGACATTCACTAGCTATATTTGTTGGTGTTGTCAATGTTAGTTTTAATGCAAATTGTTTGAAATGTGAATTGACAATTAAAAAATTGATTACATTTTGAAACATGCTTAAAAAAAACCCTTTTATCACCTAAGATAATGGTGATTCACCTTATTAAGCTTGTCATGTTTCTAGGTGAAACGATAACAAGTTTATTCCATAATATGTGATGACAACAACAATGGGCCTCTTGTGAATTCTTAAGTGGAATGATATTGGGCTTCTTTCGTAATATGTGACAACAATAACAATTTATGGCAAAGAGGTGTTGTTATGGACCCAATAATTGACAAAAGGTTATCAACCATAATAATTAATGTAAGAGAGTTAGAATGTTTTTTCATCCATAAAAAGAACGACAATGAAAATTCATCCAAAAGTGAAATGTTTCATAATTATTTTTAGGCCAATGAGAGTTGTTGTTGATACGTTGTGCTAACTAGTTAGGTTGCTAATGGCACAAAGGTTGCCAAAGGTTATTATGGGGTATAATTCACAACTTGAGAACCAATTAGACCATGGTTGAAATTCTCAATACGCATTCAAAAATGGGCACACCTTTATAACCATTGTATCAAGGTCGTTTGCAATAATAACACCCTCGCACAATGGTCAAGGTTTCCCCATTCTTTTAAGTACAAAATTTTGCATCACCTTTAAAAAAAAGAAAAAAAAGAAAAAAAAAATCCATTTTTACCCATTCTCTTAAATGAAAGATTTTGCCTCACCTTTTAAAAAAAATAAAATAAAAAATGATTCCATTTTTGAGAAGGGAGGATTATGTTTAAGTTATAAGTGGTCCCTAACAAGGAAAAGAAGACAAAGGAGACATAATCAATGATAAGATCTTAGATGAGATTTCTACAATTGAAGAGCTCAAAATTGGCATAGTATTCTCTCAAAATCCTTAATGCTCAGTTATGTGTGTAAACCCTAAACCCTCAAAACCCATCATTTAGGCAGGTACTTTGTACTTACTTACCTTCCTACCTCCCATTACCTAACCCTGGGTTCAAGGTAACTAGTCTAGTCATAGGGTGCCTAGGGTCGGTGTCGTCGCTTGCCCTTTGCGTCGGAAGTCTGTCGTCATGGTCGTCGTCGTCGCTTGGCGGTGAGTGCGTGTGCGTCCGTTGCGCGATTTTGCGTTTTGTTTTTGCGCTTCTTGGTTTCCGAATTGCTGCACTTGTGTGGCTCAACTTTCTTTTTCTCTGGCTTCTTTATTTTCTTTTGGGTTATTCCCCCCCGCATTTGTCTTTGGGTTGTACTTGAAGAATGCTCGTTGCAGAGGTTTTGGGTTTGTTTTGAGTCTCCCTGTGTTGTTTTCTGGATTGTGATTGAGGTTGCTGTGTGAGGACGGAGGGGAGGGCACGGCAGGGCAGGGTAAGTGGTAGCATTTGTTTTTGGGACTAATTAAGTGCTTCCCGTGGCGTCAATTCTTTCAGTGAATGTGTGGATGATGCGGCAAGCGGAACTGTGCACCTGAATTAGGATTTGGAGTTACGCTCGTCAACAGCAAGCATCAACAACTCGATGTCAGATATATAGTTCTTTCTTGCTGCCATGTAAGTGCTTGCACAATGGGTTTCTAAAAACGGATTTCAAAGTAGAGATTTCAGTAAACTTAATACAGTGGGAATGTGTTTGTATGTGGCAAGTGGAACTGTGCACCTGCATTAGGGTTTTTAGTAACGCTCATCACAGCAGGCATCAACAATTGGATGCCAGACATATAGTTCTTTCTTGCTGTCATGTAAGAAGTGCTTACAATACGGAATTCTAAAAATGTACTTCAAAGTAGAGAATTTGGTTCGTATGCTTTTGTTGCTGTCTGAGTTTTCTCCTTCTGATTTCGGTCTTGATGTTGGCCATGCTTTACAACTGTCTAAAATTTTGAGCAATTTTATAAAGAGAAATGTTCCTCGTTCTTTCTCGGCAAGTGCTTCTTTCCTAGGCAGAGATCTCATTATCTCTGTTTTTGTTTCTTCTCGTATGGATGGTTTGAATCTCTCTTCAATTTTAAACCTTCCTTCTGTGCTAGATTGTCTTCCTCCTTATGTTAGAAAGTTTTGGTCCCCTCCCCTAGTAGCTTGGAAATATGTCAAAACTTCTGGTCAAGAGTTTTTCAGCTATGGGGCGTTGGGTATAGATCTGTTCGTGCTTCTCAAGTTAATAAACTTATTCACTCTGGTTGTGCTTGTTCTCGTTTCCCTAGTTTTGTTGATTCCCATCATGGTCATGTTATTTCTGCTAACCTTAATATCCTTTCTAGGCCCAGCCTAATTGAACTCTTTTCCAGAGGCACTAAGTTCAGAAGTGGCTTCTTGTCTATGTTGTCTATTGAAGAAGCTATTGATAAAGCTCTTAAGAAGTTTGTCAACAAGCAAGAAGAGCTTCTAGGAGTTCAAGGGATATTAAGTGAGTGGAAAGCCAAAGTTCTTTTGTTTGTACAGAAGAGGACTTGTGCTTCCTTTATGGTTCAAACCTCTTCTGATTCTCCTTTGTCTGTTCCTTTAGGGGATTTGGATCACCTAAAGTTTCTCCAGCAGTCCTTTGTCATTACCTACATGGATAAATGTTGTAATAACTTTGTGTTTGTTTGTAAAAAGTTTTATGTTTCTTCTGTTTTCTCTGAGCTTAATTCTCCTGTTGGTGCTTATGTGGTCTCCAATCTTGCTCAATCTGTTATTCTTAAGTCTCATCTCTCTTTTAATAAGGCTCATAATTTTAATGGTGTAAAGTGTGGCCCTCGTCTCCCGTTTCTTTGTGCAGTTTGGAAGTTTCATAAAAATCCAATTAAACCTAGATTTATCTGTGCAGCCAGCTCTAGTTCTCTAACTGATGTTTCTAAGTGGCTGTGTTCTTTCTTCAAAGCTATGTTTCCTACGGTCAATGACCTTTGGGTGTCTAAGCTCAAAAAAGCAGATGTCCCTTGTGATAGTAGTTGGATTCTCAATGACTCTACAGGAGTGGTGGAGGTAATGAACAATCTTAATCGTTCAAGATCTGAAAGTGATAAAGCTTCCCCACTTCTGTTACAGTCTTTTGATTTCTCAACTCTATACACTAAAATTGACCTAGTGGATCTAAAAGCTCATATGAGAGTTCTGATAAATAAAGTGTTTAATCGGATGTTGAAACTTCATTGTTTAAAGTTTTTGTTGGTTCAAAAAACAACTTTGAACTTTAGGTTCTTGTGGCTAAAAAATAAAGCAGAGGTCAATTTGTGTGAAAATCTTCATAGCTTCAAAGTTGCAGAGGCTTCAGATTTGATCTCTTGGTTGGATTTCTTATTAGACAATTTGTTTCTTTGTTTTGGTCAGGGTGTTTATAGACAGTGCATTGGTATCCCTATGGGTACAAATTGTGCAGTCTATTTGGCAAATTTCTATCTCTTCACTTATGAGTTTGATTTCATCAAGCGTCTCTTGAAGAGTAAAACTTGTCCTGTGGTGCTTCATAGTTTGTCCTTGGTTCGTAGGTTCGTGGATGATCTTCTTGTTCCTGATTTTCCAGATTTTGAGAACTTCATGTACCTTAACCAAGACTCTTTTGGCGGCGGCATATACCCAAAAAATTCTTGCGAGTTGAATTGTACATCTAAAGGCTTCTCTTGTAATTTCTTGGATCTAACTGTGAGCCAGAGTCCTCAAGGTTTATCCTGTGACATTTTTGACAAACGCTCTCAACCAGAGTATGCAGGTATTGATATGATTAGAATGCCTCATGTTCATTCCAATATCTCAATGACTGCGAAGCTGGGGGTTATCAATAGTCAATTTTACAGGT
Source organism: Sphagnum tenellum (assembly GCA_963921925.1). Taxonomy (NCBI): domain Eukaryota; kingdom Viridiplantae; phylum Streptophyta; class Sphagnopsida; order Sphagnales; family Sphagnaceae; genus Sphagnum; species Sphagnum tenellum. The sequence continues at coordinate 14,564,375 of OY998159.1, read as the reverse complement.
TCTTGAGACTTTGCAGTTGTAAGAAGTTTTTTGTCTTCCAGATGGTCAATCTTATTGTCTTTCTGAAGGCAAAAGGCTACCCTTTTAAAGTTCTTCTTAAGAGAACTAGAGGGTTGGTGCTTAACGAAAAATTCCTGTTTGGAATTTCTGCTTTTGGCATTTTCAGAATGATTTTGCTTTGGGTCATGTAAGGTGGGAGCTTCCTGTAAGCCCACTTGTTCTTGTTCTTGTTCTTGTTCTTGTTCTTTGTCTTCCCCTGTCTTCCCCTGTTCTTTTCCCTTTCTGTTTTTCTTTGTTTCTTTGTCTGGTCTTTGTTGTGGGGTCTGTTGCTAGCCAGTAGTATGGCTGAGTCTTCCCAATGCTTCTGGAATTGCAACAGAAACTCAGTTCGCAGGATGGTGCTTGTCACTGGCCTTTACCCACTGTAGGGAGCTGATGAAGTCAGTGGGGAAGTTGTGATAGTTAAGTCACTATCATACATACTACTGTTGATGGTCCCTGAACAGGTGTGAGACTGGCACTTTTGTTCATACCGCGGTGTGTGTTTTTTGTTTTTTGTTTTGTTTTTTGTCTCCCCTTGTTTGGTTCTTTCTGTGGCTTCCGGAGAAGTGTTAACCTTGCTGTTTTCTTCTTTATCGTGAGAACGGAGATTTCTCTATTCTTATGAAAGATATATATATTCAAAGTAGAGGTGTCAGTAATACGAATACAGCGGGAATAGTTCTTTCAATGTGTGGATGATGCGGCAAGCAGAACTGTCCATCTGAATTAGGTTTTGGAGTAATGCTAATCACAGCAGGCATCAGTAACTGGATGTCAGACTTATATTTCTTTCTCACTGTCATGTAAGAAGTGCTTCTAAACGGATTTCAAAGTAGAGAGATGTCAGTAATAAGTAAGTATACAGGGGGGATAGTTTGGAGGTCTATTACAGTCCTTGGCACCCTGCTGTGCATGCATGTTTCAGTTTGTGAAATTGCAGAATTTCGGATTTTCCAGATGGTATGCAGCCCATTGCAGTTGTGGATGGATAGGGGAAATGCATTGGAGGGGACTCGACAGACACAGAGCAGCAGCTATGTGATCGGCGAGGTCATCCAGGGCTGGAAGGGAGAAGAGGATGAGTATGTGGATATTGACTCATCTGATGATGACAACAAAAAAGGCACCACCAATCAGTCCTCTAGAGACCTGATAGGTACAGCCCTACCTTCTTCTACTATCCATTTCTCAAAGGGGGCTGGAATTCGGGAATGGCGGGAACCTTAGGGTAATTTCTTTTGAGGGCTTTACACATGCATTGAATTGCAATATGGTTGATAAGGGTGCTCTATATCATCATTTGGATGCATGCAAACTGGTTGTGAAGAGGTTGCAAATCTCCTTCTCTTGCAGACTCATGCTGGAAAGAACCCTAATTGCCATTGCAAGGCAGGAGCCATACCAAGCATATGCAATCTTTGAGAGATTTCCAATCTCTGTCTTTTGCATGAAGTCAGCCCTGTAAATATATGAAGACAGTGTTTGGTTCCCCTTGTCCATTAGGTTTGACATGTGTCTCGGCCTAGTACATCGGTAGTGAATGCTGTTACAGCCTTTCATTGGGGAAGTCTTCAGGGCCACATCTTTCTGCTTGTCTGCAGATGGGGAATATATAGCTTAGGATCTTCCTCCGTCTGGGCTGTTGTTAGGCAGCAGCATTTAACTGCCTTTTGGCACCTTACCTTACAAGTCATGGCCAGGGTTTGTTGGTTCCCCAATAAATTTCAGTATTATTACTCTTCTAATTCTGGTGCGTTTGGTTCAAGTGTAGGTGAGGAGCTGCATCAAGATGATGGTGTGGCAGAGTCCCAAGCTTCTATTGGGCCCTCCCACTGGCCTTCCAAGCATGGGAGATTGTTTCAGGGACCTATTAGTGTCATGCATGTCAATGAGCAGGTGATACCATGTGAATCACATAAATGTGTTGGTCTTTCCCATGATGGCAGCAGCAAGTTGGAGTCAGGTGACAAAAGGGAATCAAAAGCAGAAAGAAACTTGCAGGTCTTTTGACTCGTTTTTCACACTTCACATGTTTGTTTAGTCCAGCTTCTTCTGATTATTCTTTGTGGATTAGACACTCAGGTGATGTATGTTTGGCATTTAGGGTTTAGGTTTATGTGTGTTCTTAAGACTGGATGTGAGTTGTTATTTTTGTTTTGTTCAAAACTCAAAGAACCTAACAGGATTCTGAATTGCTAAACCTGAGAATTTTCTCCCAGATTAGCATGAAGCGGAAGATGCCTGATTCAGACCACCCTTCAACTTCAAATGTAGTCAAGCACCTGAGAACAGGCACATCTGGTATCAGGGGAGCCAATGATAGGGCAAGGAGCCAAAATTGTGATCAGATGGAGAGGGAAGCTTCCATGGTGCTGGGGAAGAGAAAGTTGCCATCGGGAAGCTTTAGTAGTGAGCAGGGGTCTCCTCCTACAAGAAAGTTGCCAGGTGGCAACAAACTCAAGGGGTTTGCTGTTGGTGAGAAGGAGCAGAAAGCTATGAACCATAAATACCAAGTTGAAGTCTCTCCACCTCTTAAAACCACAATGACAGAATCCAGCAATATCCGTTCAAGGCTTGTTTGGGTGAAGGTACAATTTGTCTTTAGTTTGCTTATCTCAAAGAATAGAATACCTTTATAGAATGAGTCTTTATGTACATGCATACTGCTGGTTTGTATTCATTCTTCTTTTCTCTCCACCATCATCTCTTTGTCAAGTGCCTAGCCTTTTTGCCAGGCAAGTTTTCTTGTTACTTCCAGAAATATGATGCCAAGCCTGGTATGCAGATCTTTGTGCAGCAACAGTGTTCACAGTACTTTGAACTTGCAGTCCCTCCTGCTCTTGGTGTTTTGGGAATTCTTGCTTGGATGATCTTTGACTCTGTCCTCTAGAATGTAGTCTGTGTACATTGTTGCATGTCTACCACATTCACATATATGCCTGTACTTCTTTCCAGTGTGCGGTAAATGGTGAACTTTGGTGGCCTGCAATGAGAATCACGGAGAAGGAAGTGCCTAGCGAAATTTTCAACCAGCTCTCACCAGTTGAGGGCAAGATTGTATCTCTGTTCTGTGTTTCCAAGGACCTGCAGTTCCAGGTCATTGCCAAGCGGAGGTGCACATTTTTGACTTTTTGTCTCTCATCTAATCTGCAGCTTGGAACGTTATACCCCTTAGGTCTCAGCCTTCATAACATCCGGGCTTCAAATATCCTTTGATAGTTGCATCAGAGAGAATGGCAGTTGGTAGAAGATAACTTCCAGGAGAGAATGGTCTTGTTGCAGAATGAAGAGAAACTTTACCAGTGCTTCTCTTTCTCTCAAAGCAGGTGCATCCGGCCATTTGGGCATTTCTACAACACTTGGAAGAGTCAGACAACCAGTCTGCGTTTCGTAGCTGCTGTCAATGAGGCTCACAGGCTGTTCTCATCATCAAGTGATCACTGTCTGAGTGGCTCTGCTAATGAGATTGCAGATGGAGGGGATAACATGCTGGGGGAACAGATGCCTGAGATGATCTCTGGGAGGTCTGAAGACATATCTGATCAAGGAAGAGAAAAACAAGAAGTTGTAAAGTATTGTCTGGTCAATGGGGAAGATATGTCTCTGGGAAATGCTGATGTTCATATTGAGAATGAAGATGATTGCTCATCTGGGCAAAATTCATTGCCACTCCCTCAGGAGCTATCAGTTGCTGCTAATAAGGCCCAGGTTGGGGAAAGGGAGGAGGGAGAGATGTGTTCAGGGGAACAGATGCCTGAGATGATCTCTGGGAGGTCTAAAGACATATCTGACCAAGAAAGAGAAAAACAAGAAGTTGAAAAGTATTGTCTGGCTTATGAGGAAGATCGGTCTTGTGGAAATGCCAATGGGCATATTGAGGATGAAGAAGAGTGCACATCCAGACAAAATGCATTGCCACTCCCACAAGAGATATCAGTTGCTGCTAATAAGGCCCAGGTTGGGGAAAGGGAGGAGGGAGAGGTGGGTTCGCAAGACATGGATGAGGTTGAAAGTGCAAAGGCTTCAGGAGAAAGAGATGTTCAGGTTAAGACCAATGGGTGCACGCAGACCCGGCGATTTGCTGTTGCCAACAGGAACATTATGACTGGTGATGAGATTGAGTACACCAGAAATCTTGATGGACACATTGAGAGTTTAGACAATTATTCAGGTGTACAGAATCCATCATCACTTCCTCGGGAGATTTCAGTTGCTGTTAATGGGGGCCAGCTCAAGGAAAAGGCAGAGGAGGTAAAGGGTTCACAAGACATGGATGAAGTTGGAATTGCATGTGCATTAGGAGGCAGGGATGTTGAGAACAAGAGCAATGTAGATACCCAAGATACGGAGTTTGCTGATGCCAACACTAGGATTGACAATGAGATTGAACATGCATTGAAGTTGAATAGGATGAAGGCCAACTTAAGCAATGGCATATTGGGCATTGCAAGTGAGCAGACTATGAGAAGGTCAGAGGATAGCCTCAATAACAAAAATGACATTGGTTGTCCACCGGTGGGTGTTTTGCCTCAAATTGTTCAACACATGAATCCCACCCACCTGGTTGGCAGTTCTGAACCAAATGTGGCTATTTTTCCACTTGCTCCAGATCTGGGTTCTGAAGGTAGCAAGGATCCTGATGTTGAGTTGGAGGAAGGGGAGCTAGTACCACAGTGGCAAGATAGCTTCTTGGATGATCAAAGCACAGGATCAGAACCTAAGCATCCCATAGAGAAACCCTCACCTGGTGCCTCACAACTGGAGCCTTTGGTTAGTGCAGATTTTCCTGTTTGCAAGCAGTTACAGAACAGGAAGCACCAAGGACAATCAGTGGTTTCCTGGACGGATGGTTGTAGAAGTTATGAAGTGGCCAAAACCAGAGCAGAAATGAGGTAAAGACTTCTGCTTTGGCTACTCACACTTCCACTGCACACCATTGGCCTTTGGTAGTGATTGTTCCCTTGCAGTCCATGAATGCTACAGTACAGAGATCTTTACTCTGAGGTCTGGCTGAATTCCTCCCTTATGAACTTGAATGTCATTGCTACACTCTGAGTATATGTCTCAATGATAATTGGAATGCTTGTGCTGGATCTTTGGTGGCAGGACATGTGACAGTGATTCTGGGGGTGTGCAGCGAAAAGGAAACATAGTTGAGAAGATCTGGGCAGTGCGGGAGGTTGTTGCAGGAGCCTCCAGTAACAGGTTAGCCTATTGCAGTCGAATAGGTGAGCCCCTGGGAGAAAAAAGTGGCCTTCTGAGCATTGACAAGGATAGAACCAAGGGTGATAGTAATGTTACCAAACCTGTGGAAGCGGTGACGACTTGTACTCAACTCCAGAGAGTAACACCACTACATGTCATGAACGGACCCAAGGCAGGAACTAGGCTGGAACAGCTAAGAGAGCCAAATAGTCGTCCTCAGCAGATTGTGCAAGGCTACTTGGACTCTCATTGTGAAGCTCTAAGTGGAGGCAGGGCGAAGGAATACTTTGTGAAGTGGAACTCACTCTCTCATGCTCACAATACATGGGTGTCTGAGGCAGAGCTGACAAGGTTCTCACCAAAAGAGCTGTCTCATTTCCAAAATCAGTTGGCACAGGAGGAGGCAAGATTCTTATTGTTTTCTCTTAGTTTTGCTTTCTCTCTCTGTTATCAGAATACCTCTTATGGCTGTGAGTTTTGTTCATTAGAAGTTAGAAGTTGTTATGAATAATGACAGCTTACATATTCTTCAGAAACAAAGTGTGGAACACCTCCTTTTCATGTCTTTTTAAAGGGAATTACCAAAGGAAATCTAAAACTCTTACAGCAGCTCATTTTTTAAACCTGACTTGTATGCAGGTCATAAACTGGAATCCTGAATGGGCTCGGCCAGAATGTGTCTTGCTGAAAAGGAAATGTTGGTCTCTGGAACATAATCATGGAGGGGCAGAAAGTACTTGCAGGGACAAGGAGATGAAAGACACATTTGAGTGGTATGTAAAGTGGGTAGGTTTGGGCTATGAGGATTGCACTTGGGAATGCGAAGACAGTGGTGTTCTTGCAGCCCCTGGTGCATCCAAGCTCTTCTCTGCGTATGAGAAGCGGACAGAGGCAGCAAGGCAGAGAACCACACGGGAAAGAGTTCAAGAGGTGCATAACAATTTGACAGTGTGCAGCTTTTTTATATTTGTTTCTTCACTTTTGATTGGAAGTTAACTCTCTGAAACCATTGTTGACTGGAAGTCTACTATAAGTGAATCCAGGAAATGCCATATCACTTGTCTTCTGGTTTAGTTTGGTGAGCAAGTTGAGATATGGTTTCAATTTCACTTTTTTTTATGGAGACAGGCTGAGAAGCTTCGTAAAAGGCCACTTGTCAATATAAAGAGCCAGCCAGATTGGATTCCTCGGAGGCTGTGGCACCGAAATCATCTACGAGCTCTTAATCAATTACGAGAGTGGTGGCATGGCCACAAGAATGCCATCATGATTGACCAGTCCAATCAGGTGATTAACTTTAAAGCCTGAAACCCCAAAATGCCCAGCAACCTGCCAAGAGTTTTCCAACTTGATGGTTCCACTTTGCCAATCCCAAAAGGTCCACTGCACAGTTCTTCTTTTGTTCTTTAAAGATTATGTTGTAAGAGTTCTCCATCATGTTCCCCTGTCTTTTCTTCCTCCATTCTTGTAACTTTTCCTGTTGTCAGGTGCATGTTTTGACCATATTCAGCTTCAATGTCTCAGGTTGCCATGCTGAAGAGCAACTAGCCCTGCATATGGTAATGTGGGTTCCAAGTGTTCCCTGACATCAACCCTCATAGGACAGTACCAACATACCAGGTCTCTAACTATTCTCTGTACAATGCAGGAGAATATTGTAGCGACAATCCTATTTTTGGTGTCCCTGCAAGAAGAGTTCCAGGTGGTGTTGCCTAATTTGATTGTGGTTGATGCGGGGCTGATCGCAAGCTGGGAATCAGAGCTTAAGCTCTGGACTACACAAGTGGATTTCATTAATTATACCTCAGAAAGCACAGACGCAAGAGAGTTCATTCAACAAGCTGAATTCAACTTTCCAAATGGACCCATCAAACCACAGATGATTTTGACCACCTTTGAAGTGTTAAATTCTGTAAGAAGGAAACCCAAATTTTTTACTGCCAGGGACTTGTCTTATTACATATTGTTTGCACTTTGTTACCAACCAGGCAAAGAGACTTAGCAGGACTCAGATAATTTTTAAGCCCCAAGTGATCTGATTTTAGTGAGGAGGTTGTATTTCACAGATTTGGCAGCATGGATATCTTACAGACATATATATACTTGATGATGCAGGACATGGAGATCTTGAAGATGTTGCATTGGGAGGTTTTAGTAGTCAGTGAACTCAAGTCTTATTATCAACCCTTCAGCCAGATCAAGGCTGAGTTCCGCCTCTTGCTTTTGAGTGAACCTTTGAAGGTAGGCCATGGCTCTCAATCTACCATAAAACACACATCCCAAGAGGGACCTTGGTTGATGCTGTGGTCAGTGTATTTACAACCAGATCAGGACTCCTGTTTGCTGGTAGGAATACACCATCGGGGGACTGTGGGATTGCTTATAATTGGCATCTACTGCTACCTTCTGTTGTCTCTTTTTCTCCTGATGATGTGCTTTCATTTTGGCTGTTTCTAACTGGCTGGTTAACTGTTGGGAGCTGTCAACTGAATGCATATTGTTTTCACCTCAATTTCTCTTTTTTATTTCTTGCAGACTAATGGTGAAGAGCTGTCGCAATATGTTTCGTTTCTGGAGCCATGGAAAAGCCTGGTAATGCATGGCCAGGATGAGGGGACCCAAGTAGCTGAACTCCAAAGAAGATTGAGTGGACGGGTATGCTGACCCACCTATAAAACACCAGTGGCAAAATCCCTGTAACTTTTCCACAGAATGGATTCAAAGGCCTTCATGGAAATTGTGACTCTTAAAAGGAGATAGAACAGAACTTTGATCTCTCTAGTCATGGCTTGGAGGGTATAGTTATCAAGTAAAGCAATTTACAAGTTGATGAGGATAATCCTTGCAGTTCCAAAGACATCACTTGGTTGAAAGGACCCCAGATAACAAGAAGGGTCATAGGAAAACAATCTGAAATTGTCTTAATTTGTCAAGTGTCTATTATTTTCTTCGTAGGTGGGCATGCGTGGGACAGGACTTCCAGAATCGAAAAAGGTGGCAGATGCTGAATTGCACAAGACCCCTCTTGTTTCTGACAAACAAAGGAATGAAGGAAAAGAGACTGGGGCCCCTGAAGTAAATGGTGCTGGAGAGTCCCACCAAGGGATGGATTCCAAGACTTTGGATTACATGCCTATGACCACTACACCTGCTGATCCAGGAGTCTCTGACAATACAGGATCTACAGAGGCAGAGGCTGGTGGACAGGAAATGAAGAAAATGACAGAGAAAAGGGAAAGGGCTGTCAATGATAGAACCGAGAGTTTTCATGAAACCTCCCCTTGTATATCCTTCCCTCCAGATGCACTCAAGGTTACTACAAAAGAACCAGAGAAAACTCCCAACATAAGTAACGGGCTTTCTATGCAGATGGCAATTAATCATACACAAAAGCGAAAGGAGGTGATAGGACGAGAAGGCCAGAGTAACTACATGCTTGAAATGAAGAACTTACTTACCAGGCTTTGCAACATTCTGCAGCTTCCGGTATTTCGGATGAAGATTACTTTCACTGTAGAACTGACTGCATGTGAATGTCTTTGATTGAGTTCTTTACTGATTTTCCTTCGTGGCTTCTTGTCTCACCCAAAGGACACTCCTTTCAGCTTCTTCTATGAATGACCTCTTCTATTGACTTTGCAGGAAAATATTACAAAATGGGCACATAAATTATTGGTGCATATCTCTCAATCTTCCCGGCTCCTTAAGAACGAGAAGTCACTCTATGAGATTGTTGCCCTTCATCTGTGTCTGGTATAGGCCTCCATTCATCATCTCTTTTTGGTGACTTTCTTTTTGCAATCCACTCATGATTTCAGATGCTCATCATAAAACTGTGTAGTTCTTTGTAGAGTTTTCTTACTTTGTAAGTGCAGTGTTGGGTGGCAGCCAATGACCTCCATTACCCACTGGATATATCTGGAACGATTGCTAGTGCAGAAGCAGAGTGGAAATTTGTGTATTCAAACGTACAACTGCAGCAACTGATTTTCCAGAAGGTGAAAAAACTGTGTGCTACATACAGGAGGCCTTTGCCATCTGAACTTGTTCTGTTGGTGCCCAACAATCAGTGTGTTTCAATGTGTAAGGCTGAGCCTCTGATCCTTCCATTGAATCCCACAGCTGCTGTGCAAGAGATTCTGCCAGCTCCATCAACCCTGGTCACCTTTGCACCCAATTCCATCAGTGGAGAGAAAAACAGGCAAATGCCTTCTCCAAAACCAGAAGTCAATCATTCTTCAGACATGACATTGAGGCAACTGCATTCTTACAGTGCAGGGTGTGCAGAATCTCTTCAAGCCCATAGAGATACAAATCATGTAACCATTGTGCAAGAGCTTGAGAAGGGTTGTGCCCAACAGCCTTCACCTTCACTGAAGCCTGGATCTGAAACCACATTAATGGTGCGAGAATCTCAACCAGACTGTGGGTCACAGTTGGTTGTTGAGGAATCTCAACAAGAGTCTCTCAGAGTTTTGAACATACAGCCATCAAGCTTACAACCTGATATTTCAAGTCTTTTGCCAACTTCAGCAAGCATGGGACGATTATCTCAAGCACAGCAAGTGGCTACAATGGCAGGAGATCAGATTGCTTTTGGAACATCAAATCAACCACCTTCCCTGTCTTGCTCTGCTGTGCTTGCACCCCAAGCAACAATATATGAAACTCTGCAAATTGAGGTATAGGGCCTTACAGTTCTTAGACAGGATGAGAATTTTCAGTAGGTGGGTTCTGCAGTTGAGATTAGAAAGCTGGTTTCTCAGGCTTCCTTGTATTCCTGTTTTGTGCAGTTTCCTGAGGCAATAACTTCTGAAAATCAGCGACTTGAGGAGGCACAGGTCATTACAGCTGCTGCACAGGAGGATGATGCCCAGCTGGTACAGTCTGCAGCTGATGAGACTGAAAAGCTGAACTCTCAGCCTTCTGTTCAGTTGCCCCAAGCAAGGTCAGAAACTCAGCACCTGGAAGTAGAGGGTCTTACAGGTGCTGCACAGCAGGAGGATGCTCAGTTGATGTGTTCTATTACTTACGAGAGTGAAGAACTGAACCCTCAGCCTTTACTTCCTTCCTCTTTTACACAGTTGCCTCAGACAGCACCTTCTGAAACCCAGCAGCTGGAAGTAGACAGTCTTATGGGTGCTGCACAGGAGGAGAATTCTCAGGTCATCTGTCCCATAGTCACTGGGACTGCAAAGCTGGACTCTCAGCCTTTATTCCCTTCCTCTTTTATTCAGTTGCCATGGGCAACAACTTCTGAAACTCAGCAACTGGAACTGGAGGATCTTACAGCTACAGCACAAGAGGAGGATGCCCAGATTATGTGTCATAGAGTGTGTGAGACTGAAACACTGGACTCTCAGCCAACCACACAGCTCCTGGCAACCATGTCAGGCAAAGTTGATTTCTCTAAGGAATTGGATGTGCAGATTACACGTATCAGCAAAGAAGGAATACCTTCAGCAAATGATACTGTCACTCATGCAGATGCTTTGCAATCACGACCTCCATTGGTTTCAACCCAACCTTCTGTATCTTGCTTACCTCAGTCCCAGGTGAATTTTCTCTCATTAGATGTGTGTTAGACTCCCAAATATGTCACTTGAAAGTTCTCAAGCATCTGGTGTTGCATCTAGACAGGACTTCTGTAGTTGTTAGACTCCAAAGAGTTTGCCAGTTGGGAGAGCCTGTGTACATCAAGCTATACAGTAAAAAGTTCTAAGCTGTAAAACATCTGGATTCAATGACAGGTATTGCCTGCAAATGGCGTGCAGCTTGATGCACTTCAGCATGAATTCATTCGCATACTAGGGAAACAATTGCGAGATGATCGGAGATTGATACTTAAGGGTCAAGAGAAAGAGGGGGAGATGGTCAGTCGTTGGCTTGATCATGAGATGGCACTACTGCAGAGAGTGTTTGACAGAGCCTGTCTTGACATCCGGGCTATGTATTCCACTCCTGGTCCACTCATTGAGGCACAACACAAACAGTTTGAGGGGCAAATGAGTGCACTGCAACTGCAAGGGGCTAACGACAGGAAAACAATGGAAGACAGACACAGTAGTGACCTTCAGAAACTCCTGAAGTTATACAAGGCACAGGCAAGGCATGTTCGCGAGGTTCGGGATCCAAACAATTTTCCTGGCAGCAGTGATGGGCTTGTGGAAAAAGTGAATACACTCCGGGATTATTATATTAGAATTTTGGCTAGTGGGCAAAAGGGGGATGAGTCTACTAATCATTTGGCAGCTTGGTCAACATTGTTATGTGATCGGCAGCCAGCAACCTCTGTGCTTCGAGCTACTGAGTTCCAGCCACCTCTGTGTGTCCCTCCATCAACAGGGATTTCCCCAAATGCTCCTCCTCCCAGTCTGCAACACCTTGCTCAGTATCCAAGAACCCATCAAGCTCAAGTTTCACCATGGGTGCATAACAATCAGAATGCTCAACCATTTACAAACATGGGCCTTTCTGGATCTTTCTTGCCTGTTGCAAGGCCCACGAGTTCTCCATCACTGGGTTTTCCAAGCCCACTGGTGTGTGCCAAATTTCCATCTTCCCCACTGCTTTTTGGATATACCATGACACTTTCATGTTGTGGAGAGCCTTTCCAAGTCTCTGATCACTTTTTCAGGGAGACAAATTTATGTTTCTGAGATTGTTTTCCTTTTTATCACCACTGTCTTTGAAGTTGTAGCAGTTGATTCTAAATTCATCCTTTCATGATTAGGAGATTGAATCAACTCAAGGCACTAAAGAGTACACAGCCATGAGTTCTGGGGTTTATAGAACATGTTAATGTGGGTCCCTTTGATGGTGAAGTTGGAAGTGTTGGGGAAGGGTCTATGGATTTGAAGTGCTGTATGTAGTTGGTAAATGTTCACATGTACTGCTGTGATTTGACAAAGTAGATGGGTTCTGTATTTGGGGTCATGTTTGTAGGTGGCTCCAGATGCACGTCCATCACACATCTTGATTGACTCATTGTTGAGAGCAAGAGAAAAGCTATGCAAAGAGTTGGAGCAACTCAAATCCTTATACGATGAACAGGTAAATACTATGTCTCTTGAGTGCTAGCCAAAATCATGACTGAGTCTCTTCTCATTGCTTCCAGAAATGCGACAAAAACTTGGGACACAGGTTTTGTATATTGGGTTGCCCAAATTTTGGGCTGATTCTTATATTCTTATCTACACCCAATTAGGGAGCTGATGAAGTCAGTGGGTAGTCATGGCAGCTCATCACTGCTGTTAATGATTAAGGTAATGGTCTGAGACTTTGTGAGTGACTCTCATAAGGTTAAGACTGCACTAATTTTGGTGCTACCTTGCAAATTGTTGTTGTGGAACTTTCTCTGCAATTTAATAGATATGTTTGGTTGATGTCAGTCACAGCGAATCAAAGGAGAGTATGACAGGGAGGCAGATCTCCTTCACAAGAAATATGAGGCACTCTTGACAGAGGAACATCGCACATTCTCTTTGAAGCAGCAAGTCATCCAACAAAACATTGCCAAAGTGGAGCGTAACTGTCAGCTAGCAGAAGCTCTCAAGCTGCGAGAACTTCTTGTACAACCTGGTAATTCCTCAGAACAGGGGGTTTCACTGTTTGAGGCCAGTCAAGATTTTAATATGGTGTTTTGATCAATGGTGTTATCCTGGATCTACCCTTGTTACATGCAGGACAACATAAGTGGTTTTTGTGTGCTGCAACAACTTGGAGCATGAAGAGGGTTTTGAAAGATGTCAATGATTTTCACATTTTCTTTCACTAACTGGGACAAATTGTGTAGTTACATCAGTTGTGTTTTCTTACACTTTTGTCTCTACCACCCATTTGAACATGGATCCGATTGTTTGTTTTCTCAAATGAGATTGATGTGGTGGTGATAGAAGATGCTTATCAAGAGCAGCAATTTTTGGACTATCTCTACCTGACTCTAGACCAGCATGATCTTTGCACTTGTGAGAGGGCCCACTTACTTACATTTTTAATGTGGGGTATGCAATCAGTAGATTTGGAAGGAACACCCACATGGCCGGTTTCACCAATGTATAGACCCACTACTGGTTCACAAGTCTCGCCTACTACTGCACCTGTTCAACAACTGCCTCGCCAGCAACTGTCTTCTGCAAGCATCAGACAAGGTGGCTTTCATTTTGCATTTCTCTGTTTGCAAAGAACAGAAGTCCAGTTTGTGCTGCTGCTGCTATGATCAAGTGTTACGTATCATTTCTACTGAGGGGACTGCATTCCACAGCACTCCTAGATTTGCTGCTACCAATAAGTTCTGTTCTGAGAAGCATGTCTCATCTGATGATAGAATTCTTTTTTTGGGGCTCATTATCACAGGTCTTGTTGCCCCTATGCCTACACTGAGGGGAATGCATCGAAAGCAGGCATCCAGAACCATATCAACAGGATCAGATCAACCAAGAAGGCCTGAAGATAGTGCTGTGATGACGGCAGGGGCAGTTGTGCTATCAGCAAGCCCAAGAGGACCAACAGAACAACCAAGGGTGATGAGTATGCAAACAGAAACCAACCCAGAATCTGTGCAGCCAGCCAATACACAGAGACCTGCTCAGAGGCCTGCTGCAGTTATGGAACTACCTGATCTTGACAGAAGAAATAGTAGCAATACAGCAGCCCAAAGGGCTACTGGCCCTTCATTTTGGTCAGATGCGGTTTTAATTGAGTTATCAGATTCCGGGGAAGAATAATAAGAATGATACTTTGGGTTTAGGGTTTTATGGATGCAAAAGGTACTGCCCCTGCTTTGTTCATAGTGGGATGCTATGTAGGATGGTAAATCCCCAGTTTTTGTCTGAAATGTCTGCCTGTAGATAGTTAAGTTGTTGCAAAGTCTTCACATAAATAAGTCTGAGAGTTTCAGAGTGTACAGTATGGGTCATATTCTTGGCTCCTGACTCTTTTGTAACATAGATTCGAGAAACTCCAATGAAATCTACCTCAAAACTCACAAAGTTGATTTCCCAGTTGATTGTTTTCTTTGACCTTAGGGTTATTGTGTCAGGAGAGAGAACTCAGGTGCTGTGGTTATGTCAATACATCTTCCTGCGACAACCTTTGTGTGGCCTTGGTTTTTTTGTGGTGTGCTAGAAAGGAGGGGTGAAGCAGGTGAAGTTGCAGAATTTGAGAAAATAGCAGAATGGGAGTCAGCTGGAACAAGAGAAGCAGCAAGCTGGGTTTACCAACGATCATTAAGCAACAAGGCTCTTAGTCCTGACGTGGGTGTCTTCAAGAACAGGGGCTTGCTAGCCTCTTCCAAGGGATACACGCGCCAACAACTCACAAATGTGACACCTGCATCCCAGAGCACAGTACTGGTAAAGAAGATGCCAACTTCCTTATGTTTGTATTGTCATATTGCATGGTATATGGATATGTATAATAGCAAAATGGTTGGAATTTCAGGGTCTAAGATTTAGGCTTTAGGCTTTAGGCAAGTCGATTTATTGATCCTAATATATCAGCTGCGGAGAGATATATATATTAGGTTTTGATTTAAATTCAATTCTAAACCTGAATTGAATGATCTTTAAACACAAACAAACAAGTCAGTTGACAACTTTCCCACCCAAAAAATAGAATAATGAATCTCATTGTGTTTGATACGAAGTTTATTATAAACAAAAATAGTCCACAACTATGATAGTTATTGGTTGAGAAAATTCAATTTTGGGAAATGTTAAACACATTTGACAATAATAATTTAATAGTGTCCTCAATTGTGTTGCTATCAGGTTATTGTAATGGTTCTGATATTTGGTCATTTGGAATATTATTGCTGCTCATATTTGACCTATAAACCCTGAACCCTAAATCTATTTGCTGAACACAGGGTTTTTGGATCTAGGGTTTAAATCTATTTGAATATAAAGGGTTGAAAAGAAAAGAAAAGAAAATTCAACCCTTTATCTAAAAATTCCTTTGGAAAGGGAAAAAAAAGTAAATAATAACCCAGCCCTTCTTTTTCTCTTTTGCTAAATTTATACTTAATAACCTTATCCCACCCCCACTTCACTCTACCTGACCCCATCCAACTTTAAAAAGAGAAGACCTAAAACCCTAAACTCCAGCACAGAAAGGTAACTCCATTGTTGGCCAACAATTCAATAGCAAAGAGCTAAATCTAAAATCTGGATGAGATTTTATACAAATAGGAGCAAATGACATCTATGAGAAAATCAACTAGCAAATAAGTAAATAAATAAAAGGAAAAACACTTGGCAAGGGAACAAGAAAGAAAATGGAAAGGACTGAAGCCCAAAAAAAAGACCACACCTAAATGTTGGTCCAGAACACACAAATGCACAATGGGAAGCCCAAGGAATGGGCCAGAGTGAACCAGTAGCCACCATCTTAAGTAGATAATTTTTACTTTCCCCCTCCTTGCCCATCATTTTGTAAGCTCTCCTCACTCAAGCAAAGTTTTTCATACATACCTACTCTCTCTTACTTACCTACTCTCTTCACCTAAACCTTATCAACCATTGTAAACCCTAACTTCAATTTCTAAATCCATTACAAGTATGGAGCTTTGGAACTCACGAGATCTTTGCAACTATGTAGGAGCTACAGAGAGCATTGGAACAACTGTTATGTAAGAGTATCCAAACCATTTAGATGGGTTGTTTTGAAGTGACTTTGCATGTGGGTGTTGCATTTAAGGTTGATTTTTCATCTAAATTTGTAATACTTGTATTCATATTTATTTCTACCAATTAGAATTTTAGGGCTTAGTTGTAATATCTGCACTTGTACTTCCGTTTACCAACTGAAATTTTAAGGCTTAATTGTAATATCTACACTCATGAAATTGACCACTGTTTTTTGGGTTATGAATAGTCATCCAACGAGTTTCTCCAGTTTTGGGTGGGTTTTTACTTTTATGAAGAAACTCCAGTTCCAGTTTTAAAAACAAATTAGAATTGGGTCTATTCCAGTGTTGGTCTAGTTATATAAGATCAGAATTAACCCCTGGCTCTAATCACTTTTTGCCCAAGACATGTATATATCTCAGTTCCCATTTTGAGGTCCACACATAAATAGAACATTTGGGTGTTGGTTCTTGGTTGGAAATTTTTTAAAAGAAATCTGATTCCAATTCTGGTTTTGTTTCTGAAAAATTCAGTTTCAGTTGGATAAGTACTAACAAGAATCATGGATGGTTACACACAAAGTTGATACCCAACACTGGTTTTTATTATGAAAATATTAAATTTTCTAAGCTTGAAAAATAAGCATTACAATAAAGGGTGTCTTTGTAAATTAAGTGATTTCATTGGATTATCAGTGAATTTGTTGATTATAGTAAATGGGACCAGATGAAAAGTTGTGATTATGAGTGAATTCAATGATTATAGTAAATGGGGACTAGTTGAAAAGTTGTGAACTCATTGGTTTAGTGAAAGAAGACTTGTGTAATAGTAAATGGGACTAGTTGGAAAGTTGTGAATTCCTTGCTTTATGTAATGCAACCCAACATTGTTTTCTTTGTTTTTAAAAAGTGATTAATCATAAAACTGAATCAAGTTAAATGGTTTACTGCAAATATGCAACATGCATGTGGACCCAAGATTGGTCGTGGTCTCATTGGGTGTGCAATCCTTCTCCCTTTGTCTCATCAGCTTCATAGCAGCACCTGTGTGTGAATTGGCTCAGAACTTTGTTGCACATACGAAAGCACTAGCTTGGCGCCAAAGGTCTTCAGCTCTCAACCCATTTTCGACTGCCAAATATTCAACGTAGTACCAAGCTCGAGCTCCAAATTTACCTGCACACGTCAACATCGCAGTCCTAGAATCATGGGCAGTTGTCGTGGCTTCTTCAAGGACGAGTGTAATACTCCTCAATTGCTCTTCGTCTGTAGACTTCAGCAGCTTCGTCTTGTTACTTGTGGTTGCAGCTTCACAAGCGGCCGCGTTATCAAGTATGCTTTGCTGTTTTGCACCTTCTTGAGCTTGTTCTGCTCATGTCTTACTTCCGCGCTCGCCCCTGCCCCTGCCCCTGCCCCCGCAATACCCCCCTTACCGGTTCCACTAGCCGATCTTCCTGGGAGCTGGAATGCCACGCTTATTGACAGATCTTGGTACTACTATGAGACAAAAGAGGGTATGGGTTTTTTTCATACACAATTTTTTGCTGATGTTGAATCGAGATGTACATGATCAGTTGTTAAATCAACAATAATGTTAACTCGTACCTAATACGCTCAGCAGCTCAGTGCTTTTTCTGGTTTTGGGATGTTGTCGAACTGGAGAGCATTAACTACAAGGTTTAACCAGATTTGGCAACAGTGCAAATTTGCTACTAGAATCTTTGAGAAATCCTTCTATCTTGCGGCTGCCTTGGAGCATATGGTAAGAATATGATGATTTCAAAAATTGAAATCTGACAAATTTTTGCCATCAAAAAAAACATCGTTGGACTTGCTCGATTTGGTGGTCTGAATTTGTTTTGTACAGACAGGGTTATAGCACATTAGCTGTGCTTTGTTCTTTGTACAATGATTTTCTTTTCAATTGTTTCACAAAATATATTACAACAATAGGCCCGGTTAAGTCTTGGACGTATAAGTGGTCAGGAGGTAAGATTTCTTACAAAATGGTTTACAAAGCCTGTAATAGGCACTGGTGCCATACTTGTAACTAGATTGACAAAAGAAGTTTTTGCTGTGAGTAGGTAGTAGGAAGTTTTGGGTTCTCCCCCATAGAAAACACATTGGTATCATATTCAGGCATAAAATTAAGGATTGAACTTGACCCAACGTCTGAGTGACATCTGGAGTACTACCCATGTGTGTATATGATGGATCGGGCATGTTCCATAGAAGTGCATGCATCAGCTATACAAGAAGTTCTAGATCCAGCAAGGAAAGTTTTTAGTTTGAAGTTTGAACCCACCATTGAGGGTAGAGTCATTCCGTGATTAGCTGCTTGTCGAGCCAGCCCATCCTCAGTTATCCTTGCTTTGACCAGGCTAATTGGCTAGGGGTTGCTTGCTATACCTCTGAAGACAACTATAACGGCACTTTATATTTCACTCTATCAGTAGGCTATATGTAAGGATCCTACTTCACACCTGCCCTCTATCAAGCATTAAATCTCTCATTAAGTTCTGGTCTGACAGATCATGTCACTTTCTTGACCACAATATATGACAGAATCTTCCAGTGATCAGAATGTATCTGTTGAAGATGAATTTCCTTATAATTTTTGAATCTGCCACCCCAGAGCTTAATGCCATGGAATGGTCTCGCCCATTCTGGTGGGTGTGTCACCTGGCTCACTCTGTGGGGCTCACCTGACACCTTACCCAACAGAATGAGCCAGGGACTTGACCATTCCATAGTATGTTGCCCCTGCATGAATGAGTTCTGAGTATTTTCCAAGCTTGCTGGTTGCTCAGACTACCTACCATCAAGTTTTCTGTAGTATTATTGGAGCTATTTTCCACCAATTCCCCTTGAATGCCCAGTCTCTTGCTCCAGTAATGTCCAATACAGTGCTTTATTTTCCTGTACTTGCTGTTATGTGAAGATCAATGTTTAAAAAAAAGAATAAAAATGTCTTGCACTTACTACTAATAAGCAACCTTCCATGAGTATGTTGCAGAGAATTATCAAGTAGAGGACTTCAGGGTGGTCTGCCCCCTTTCATTGGGAATCTTTCCAATCTAGTAGGCTTGTAAGTTTTTCCTTACTTGTTTGATCCTTATGTGATCCTAATCTTAGGGATTATGGACCATTGATACTGAAGCATTCAAAGAAATTTCCTAGTGTATTTGGAAGTTGCCTTATATCTATGAATATCCTCCTTGAAAAGGAGAGGGAATTTTTGAGCCTACCTATAAATAGGTGTAAGATCCCACCCACTCTTAAGGAGTAGGATTAAGAACCCTCCCCCTCCTACATCTCAGGATCTACATCTGTTAAGGTTAATGATAACAATTGCCTTGTGCTTATGATGGGTGGGGGACATTCCCAAAATGTGGGGTTTGGATTCTAGTATCACCTTGTGCTAGCACCTTACTTTGGCTCTACACAAATTTGCCAAGTAGTATTCATGACACAGTCATGCGTTATGTTGTGTCAGATGGTTGATAATACTTAGATTTGACATTTTTGGAAATTTGTGGCTGGTCGTTGCAAGCTACTCACTAGGTAGTAACAATTTTTAGACCTTGGGAGAGAGCCAGTTGATGTTTTTTTAAGTGGCATTTTCCTGAAATCACAAGGTTATTGAATAAATTTGCACATTGTTGTGTTGTTTGCAGAATCCTGGTAGGGAATCCAAACCTTGGAGGTCCCATTCCAGAGGAGTTGGAAGTAGTGCACAACTGTTACTCTTGTAAGAACCATTGTACCCATGGAAAATTGCAAAAATTCCCAAGCAAGTTATGTTTACAACTACAACTCATATTCATAGAAGTAACAATGAATTTTTCTCCTGCATGCAGTGAGAGAAATCTCCTTAACCTAAAGACTCACCACCAGTATTGCAATAAGGTGGCAGGGATCTACACGATTACGCTTTTAATGGGAGCATTCCTAGTACATTGGGATATTTGCAAGAGTTGGGACGACTGTATGATTTCAAGAAAACACCCAATACATTTGACTTTGATTGGTAATCTTCCTGAGTCTAAATTAACATGGTTACAAGCAATGATATATGTTCCATGGTAGATCAAAGTGTTTCAAAAAAAGAGGAAATCAAATACATTTTGCCAAGTATACATTATGGTCTAAACTTCACTTGTCTAAACAATGGAGACATATTCCTTGTACTACAAAGCTCATAATCCTTCCATTTTTTTCCCCTTCGACTCCAGAGGCTAGTTGAAGCAGCAAATTGATTTCAAATTCAAAATCTTGCATCCTTCACTAAGAATAATATTATTTGTTGTTTTATAAGGAGCTAATGATGCTCAGCATAGTACGAGATGATAGTTGAATACAATAGTGCATTTTGAGAAATTTTTCACCTTGGAGATTTACCCAATAAAAGACGAGGCAAAGGTTATCATGAACCTAAAACATATGTACATCACCAATCATAGTAGGGGAGAGATATTACAATATTACACCCTTTTTTTTAAAGAATGGGAGGTATTTTTAGTATGTTCCTTAACTGCAAAGATCCCTCTGGCTTTTAATAGTCCCTCCCACTTGCAACAGATTACTCAATAAAGTACATGAGAAGGGCCTGTACCAAGGCCCTTCCATGATTTGAGATCTCTGCCCGAGGCTCGTAGGCCAAGGGAACAAGTTGAAAATCATGGAAGGGCCTCTACTCAGGTCCTTTTCCTACATAAAGCAGAGCTGGGATTTTTTCACAGGCTGGCTAGTACCTTCCGCTGGTCAGAAGATCCCAGTACAACTTGGCTGGTACCTTCCACTAAAGAAGATCCCGCTTGCTGAAAAAACGTTCCTTCAGGCAGGTCAGAGAGCTGAAAATCCAAAAGAAAAATCCAGGCAGTGCTTTTCTACGCATGAGCCAAAGGGTATCAGGTCTGATAATTGGTTATTTGTGAATATTATTACTCATATGAGACTAGCAGCGAAGCACCAAAATTTTAAGATTAAATTGTAGCCAATTTATTTTCTTCTTTCAACTTATGTAATAGTTTACCTTGATGTTAATTAATTAATTGATTAATTGATTGAATATTTAAGTAATTAACTTATTAGTTCAATTTTGAAAATGGGACAATTGATGCACATGATCTATGTATATAGGTATGGTGGTACTCATACTTGCCAATTTAACCTCTTTTGGTTACTTCATTTCTAAAGTAGTTTGTTTTTAAGTCTAAAAAGAGGTCCTTTAGAATCAACAAGGTTGTCATAATTCAATGCTTACTTTAAAGGTTTTAGCATTGATAATAATTAATTAATTTACTAGTTTAGTATAAAAAATGGGTATGCGGATGCGCATTTTTTTTCTATTGGTATTCTACTCAATGCTCATACACTCCAAATTCAACCACTTTTTTTTTTTTTTTTTTGTACTTGTGGTACTGAAGTAATTTTGTTTAAATTGGAAAATGTGTTCTTAAACTCAACAAGGGTTTCAACTTTCAACTTTCAATGCTAACATTAAGGGATGCTATTTAGTGTTGGTATTAATTAATTAATTAATTAATTAACTAACTAGTTTAGTCTTGAAAATGGGTATATTGCTGCACATTTTAAATCAGTTAGTACTCATACCTCCAATTTGAACCTCTATTGGTTTAATTTTTGTTACTAATGTAATTTTGTTTTTCTAAGAAGTCAAGAAATGGGGTTCTTAAAATTCAATAAGGTTTTTTGAATTTGCTATAGCCTTGAAATGTTTTTAGTGTTGATATTTTTGGATTCTCCAAACATAACTTTGATTATTTCCACTGAAAAGCTGCCCATTTCCTAATAAAGTCTGCAATTGACAGAAATCGTTTGTATTATTTGGAATATGGAGTTCAAGAATTTTTAATTTCGGATTTAATTTGCTTAATTCTGAAAATTGTCAGTCTTCCAGTTCTGCAACCTATCTTGTAGGTACAAAATAATTAGGTCCTGTAGATTGCTAGGTAGATAGGACAGTAGGTGCGCACTACCAGGCAAGTACATACCCGTAGATAGATGGTCAGTACCAGCGTCCCCGGTTATTAGAAATCAGGAACAGATCCCCGGCAGTCATCAGGGCAGCTCTTAGTATTCATAACCACAGACCCCCTACCCCCCCCCCCCCCCCCCAAAAAAAAAAAAAAGAAAAAGAACCGCTCCTAATATATTATAACCACAGTTCTCAAAAAATTGCAAAAAAACCCAAAAATTCAAATAACCGCCCACGAAACCGCTGGTTCTCTTATGAAAAACTGGTTTTGAAAATTAACCAGGACCCGTGGTTCTTCCAATTCTGATTATTTCTCAAAGAACTGAAAACCAGGGGATTCTCTAGTTCTGAAATTGTCTTAAAAGAATGGATCCGGCGGTTCTTCATGAATTCAAATAACCACACAACAATGGTTAGTTATCTACACAGGTAAATGGATAGTTGATTTGTCAGTAGGTAGGTAGGTAGGTAGGTAGGTAGGTAGGTAGGTAGGAGGGTAGGAAAAACAGTGGCAACAGAGAAATGGCAGTCGTCTCACATAACGATGATTGCTTTTTGTCGCCTTTGTGTTCTTAACGGTGTAAATCCTTCTCATCAGAGTTGTCACTCTATTGGGGGCTGAGAGACCCTTTCCCTTTCAGCTGCTTGTTGGTGGCCAGGTCCATGGCTCCAAATCTATGGGTTCCTCACAACGGTGGGATTCTACAGAACGCCCTATGCAAGTCCTGTTGTAAGAATATCACATCGTTGTTGTGTTAATTCCTAGCATTCATGGATAAAATGGTTTGGTAGAGCAATGATCTCAAGATGACACAGCCTGTTTCAATAGTTCTATTTTGGTTTTGAAATGCTCTGCCTAAATGGCATAATCATGTTTGCAGAAGTCTATGCCCAGCTGCTCTTGATGAGGTTTGTCCCTGACTCAAACGATCCTGAGCCTGACTGGGAGAAAGATGTAAATCATCCTTTGGGGATTACAACGGGGAGTAGCAAAATCACTGGTTTTGTGGAGGAATATGCTTACCTCAAATTGGGGCTTGTTATGGGCTCACGCAATTTGGATCTGGTGCAAGGGACAAGTCTGAGGAGAAGTGACTTTCCTTTCGCTCGTTGACCACGTGACTTCCGCTGCAAGAAAATACAACAATTGTGATCAGCATCTCCCACTTAAGTTTTACAAATACAAATGAAATCGAAATGTGCAAGAGGTACTTTGTCACAACCACCCCTTGTTTTTCCCATTACAATTTTCAGAGATTTTGTAGAGTTGTACAAGCACACTACATGTACCTAAGAAAACTACCTGAATTTGAAATTCAATGTTTTAGCTCTTACAAAGTCAAAAATGGGAAAGGAGAAAAGTGGGTTTTATAAAGGTTGATGTGTTTCACCTTACGCTTATCAGAGTAGGCGATTTTCCAACAGAGGATTGATCTGTGATTTTCCATCAGAGGATTGATTTGTTCGAACCTCCTGATTGTTGGTTTGTGTCAACACCCCAATTGAAAGAAGGAAGACAATTGAGAGAGAGAGCAGATCAGATGACGAAAATTGTTAGTATCATCGTTAGTGCAGTTGATGCAAAATTTGTGCTTCGGAACAAACTTCTAATTCATATGTGAAATCTGACATGAAGTTGGTCACATTATTTGTGAGGATGTATGGAAGAGATTACACAAGTGTTGCAATTTCTGTTTTGAGTGTTGATTGTTTGCAGCATTTCAGGTGTCCAATCTATGCAAAGTTCAGCACTTACAAATTCCATAATGGCTCAGGGATGGATGTAAGACCAACTCCACCCCTTGTTGTTGCTGGCTTATGTAGAGTTTGCTTCTCATGCAACTTCTGCATTCGCTGCCTCTGACACTGCTGTTTCAACACTTTCTTTTCCCCCTGACCTTGTGGGTCCTTCAAGGTTTGCCATTCTGTATACTCACAGCCAAAGCTTCTGGAACCTGACTCCTTTATCCTAGGGAAGGAGTTGCTCAATTGCCCTGCAATTTCACTCTTGCTCCTAGCTCTGCTTCTATTCAATCCTTTCTCCTTTAGTAGGATGACTCGTGCGTGGAAGTCGTTGGACTGCTCTACCATCTCCTCCTCACTCCTAAGTCCGCTACAGCTTGCTCTCCAGGTCCCTTGGCTCTTGGTATACTCAGCCTCTTGCATCCTGGCAAAGGGATATGCAGTTTCTTGTTGAGTAATGATCAAGGACTGTTGATGCTTCTGTCTAGGGTGAAGATTGTGGTCATTATGTGAAGAAAACATCATTTGTCCAGTGCTTGAGTTCTCTACTGCCATACCCTTGAGCTTCATGTCTTTCAAGACACTTGTGGAGAGGTGTGCAGAGTAATTGCCAACTACTAACCTTGCAATTGTTGAGTCATTGGTGTTGAGGGTTGGTGGTCTTCCCAGGAGGCTGATTTGAAGCTCAACAGGACAGTTGAGCACCATTTGAAGAGCATGGCAAATTTGACTTCTGGATCTCTCAGCCTTCAGTTTGTGATGTAGCTGCTGAAACTCCAATTCTGTGATTGCATGAGTGTCATCTGCACAAACAAAACCACAAACCCACACCAAGATCTCCTCTTGTATAAAAAGAACCACCTTTTTTTAAATACTTTTTTTTCCTTTGAGTAAAAAGCATGGCATTGTCTTCAATGGTGGAGATCACTGAAGAGGACTAGGAATTCCTAAAGAGAATGAGACTGAGACCAATCAGTGAAGAGGAGTAAGTATATTGGAAGAAAATAATCATACCATTGGCAATGCTGATAGCAAGTAAGTTGCCATGATTCAGCAGAAACTGTTGCATTGAATCTGAATGGATCAATTGAAGGACTTGATTCCAAATGCCCTTCAATTTCCGACGGTGAAGCCTTCGGAATCCACTGGAATATACAGGCTTGGATGAATCAGACATGCACAATAATACATCATTGGTGGCTGGCATATCATCTGCTCCCACCCAATGCTTCTGTTGTTGCAGCCACCAATCTGATGATCTAGGCTTGCTCCAGTAGACATTATCCAATGGCAACTCAGCAGGGTGAACCTTGGCATCTGCCTGAATGCCCAATGGATGACTTCTGCTTGTCCTCTTCCTCCTCTTTGTCTCCATGCACATGGCAAGAGTTGGCACTGATGTGCATATAGTTGATTGTTGAGAGATGTTAAACTTCTGACTAGCTGAGAGTTGTTCATCTTTGGCTTGGAGTCCCCTTGATTGCAATGATTCTTGAGCTGTCTCCTCTTTGCCAAATCCAGCCTTGAATGAAGTACGAGGGGTTATCTGCTGGGTACTAGTGTTTGCAGAGGAGGGTAGGAAGGAGTGATCGGGTGCAAATTGCAATAGTGCAGCTGTTAACCATGTGGGTCGATCACCTGAGACTCGTAGCTGCTTTTCTGCCTCTGACAACACCTTCAGTGCTTGACGAAGCTGTCGTACTTCTTCCTTTCTTGCTGCAATTTTACACAACCTAATCAGATGTGGTTTGTGGATGTTGAAACCCATTGGCAGCTGCTAACCTTGAAATTCTGGATGCTGGAATTCTCTGCTGACATCTTGTAAAATTGTAGCAAATCAACTTCTCCATATTTCTGGGGACACTCAATTCTCTCATAATTTCTATCTGTTGTTTTTTTGTCTTCACAAGCACCTCTTTGTCAAGCGTAATCCTCAAAATGCCAAAAAAGACCACAAGGACTTCATAAAAGTATTGCACTTACAAAAATCTCTTTTGAAAAAACCATCTTCACGAATTTTACACTGGTGCATGTTGAAGCTTCCAGCAAGAAGGTTGGTTATGAGTGATGCCAATTGTGACACCAAAGACAAAGGATCCACACCTAAATCCAAAACCTGCCGCATCTGTCTTACAGTGTGCACTGTATCGGCAGAGAGTGCCACATCCAGTAAATCTAATAGCTTGTTCTCTGGAATCAATCCTACCTGCAAATTGAATGGTGAAAAATAAGTACACCATTTTCATCACTACTTTAGAAAACCCATGATAAGTGAAAATACTTTAAAAGCACTAATCACCTCTTTTAGCTACTAATTGAGGAAATATGTGAACAGATACCACATTCTCTACTACTGGTATATATATCACTAAACAATTTTGTATGCATAAAGTTTGGATTAATTTGCCTCTGCTCTGCCAGACTTACAAGCTCTTGAACCATATCTGAGGAGATTGTTTTGTCCAAGAGACTGAGTTGATCCAGCAGCATCTCTGCATCACGAAGAGACCCATCTGCTCTTGATGCAATCGCTGTAAACGCATCCTTGTCAACATTCAAGCTTTCCTTGAGCGCAAGTGATTGAAGACGTTTGATTATATCAAACTCCTTCAATTTGTTGAATGAGAATCTCTGACACCTGCAGGGCTGGTTTAAATTGTCATTCCACAAAGAAAGGCAAGGGGATTAGGGTTTTGTTACCCGGAAATTTTTATTTATTTTATTATATGTAAATTTCTTTTGTAATTGCCTCAAATAAGGGAATTAACCCTAAACTCATGACAAACGAAGGAACTTGTATCACAGTCAATAGGTAGCTGCAGGGTGTCCCTGCCACTCGCACAATCCCCACAGTGATTAGCCACCCATTAAGAAAAACAAAATTTCTATTTTCTCCAGACAACACTTTAGCAGGTCAAAAAAGAGTAAGAAAAAAATTTGGGTCTATAGTTAGTTGTAAATGGAGCAACCTGGTTTAGGGTTTTGGGACCCAGTGTGAACTTGATGGTTGCAGATTTCTACAATGTAGCCACAGATGTGAAGAAGAAAAACAATTAAATGTGAGGAAGCAGAAACACAACCAAATGTGAGGAAGAAGAAAAACGAGCAGATGTGTGGACGAACCAGATGCAAGGAAGAAAAACAAGAAGATGTGAGGAAGAAGACAAATAGCCAGATGTGAAGAAGAAAAGCACTGGATCTGAGGAAGAAAATAAACAACCAGATGTGAGGAACATAAACAAACCAGATGTGAGGAATAAAACGCTGGATGTGAAGGAAAAAACGACATGTGAGGAAGGAAGAAAAACAGAGGATGTGCAGAAGAAAATCAACAATCAGATGCAAGGAAGAAAAACCTTTCAGAGGATGTGAGAGGGAAGGGAAAGAAAAAGCATGAAAAGGGATGGGTTGGTGTGTGATACCTGGAAGTGACAGTTAAAGGAAGTTGATCGGATTCAGTAGTAATGAGAATGAAAACAAGATAGGCAGGAGGTTCTTCCAAGAGTGTGAGAAATGCATTCCAAATCTGACTACTCAAGAGATGGCAGCCTTCAACAATCAACACTTTATGGCGGTGGCGGCGGTGGCAGCAGCAACAGGAATTTGGAGAAGAAGAAAAACTAGAAGGTGATGACAAGTTTCTTTGCCTCATCAGCATGGATTGCTGCAGCATATGCTGCAGATCCATGTTACTTGCAACAGCAGCATCTATTTCCTTCACATCATCAGCATCATCATCAGAAGAACAAGAGTCTTCTTCTTCATCATCATCATCTTTCTGACAAGCTCTGGCTGCACATTCTTGAAAAGAATTTCTTCTACAGTTTCCACATTCTTGTGATTCCTCCTCTGATGTGGCAACACCACTACAACTGATGGCAGCAGCAAAGATTCTTGCTGCTGTGGTCTTTCCAGTTCCTCTTGGTCCTGTGAAAAGATAAGCAGGTGCAATCTTGTGTTTGCGAATTGCCATAGTCAAGGAATTCACCACCATGGTGTGACCCATGAGCTCATTGAAGCTTTTGGGTCTGTATTTCTGGCTTAAAGTTCTGCACTGCACAAGAAGTTTCTGCTCATCTTCAGAAGCTTGAGCCATTCTTGTGTGCATCATCATCGTCATCTTTGGCTCCTTCAATTGCTGCAACGACGATTCACCACATTGAGCTTTCTGTTGTTTGTTTTTGATGCCATGTTTGTCTGAATGTAACAAGCTTTGGTTTGCATGTAAGTGCTCTTGAGCAGCGGCATGAGACAACGCAATGTCATGATTGGGTTCCAAAGGTTTCAAAGCAAACCTCATGGAACTGTTGCTGCTGCTGCTGCCATGGCCAGAGTGATCATCATCATCATCATCATCTTCTTTTCTCATCAAGAAGGGGAAGGGAGGACTCACTTCTGGTGAATCACAAGAAGCGATCATTGTTGAGTCTGTTGCTGCTGCTGCTACATTTCGTTGATTGTTGTATTGATCTTGTGGCGATGTGGCTGCAGAAAACAATTCTGATCCGTTCCTTGAGCTTTGCTGCTGCATTGACACTAGTGTCATCATCCCCTTTCTCTTTGTTCTTCTTGCAGCTTCCTTTAGCAGTCCTGCAGGTGGATCCGTGACTGGATCAGGACCTCCTGGCTTCTTCTTCGACGGTCGCTCTCCTTCATGGAAGTTAGACTTCTTTGACACAAGCTGCTGCTGCTGCCGATGATGATGGTGGTGATTCCATGGCAGTCTTCTTCCATAACCCTGTAGCAAAGGGTCCAGTTCCTTGTACACAACAAGCTTGCATGGAAGCTCAGGTCGTTGTTGTTGTTGGTCTTCGTCGCCCCTGTTTTGTTGTGAACTTTTCTGACAAGCTCTCACTTCTTGTCGTTCTTCTGCTTCTTCTTCTCGCGAATCAACGCGAGTCTCCTTGATCTGCATAGCTGCCTCTTGTTTCCTAAGATTACTGGTGTGACGAACCGCCTTGAACCTTCTCGTCGTTGTTTTCGAACTTGATGGCTGTGTGCGGAGGAGGATTGGAACGGGACCGGAGGAGGTGTCACCTTCACGGTGTCGTGAAGACGATGGCGCATGACGCAGGCTTCTGGTCGACATTGTGTCTCTCCTCTCTGCTGGACTGAGCTCGTCGTCGTCGTCGTCGTCCTGCTGCTGCTGCTGCTCCTCTTCGGTTTGAATTCTGCTCTCACCGTGATCATTGCCCTGCAAGCCTTGATTCCTCCGGTAATTCGACAACAGACAAGCACGATTTCTGGAATTCTCACAAACAAACTCTTTCGTGAGCTTCGAGTCTCTTGTTGCAGCAGCAGCATCCGCTTGACATTCTTCTTCTTCTTCTTCGTCTTCTTCACGTACAGAGGTAGACTTAGCTTTCTCTGTATCCATCCATTTCCTCCCACTTGCTCGATTGTTGCTGCTGCTTCTTCTTCTTGCGTCTCTGTTCTTCCCCTGAACCGGCGCCATTGAATCTCTTCTTCTTCTTCCTAATCCATCGCCCCACGATTCCTTCTGCGCCGACGAATCTCTTCTATTCCTTGATCCATTACTCCACGGTTCCTTCTGCGCCGATGAATCTCTTCTATTTCTTGATCCATTGCTCCACGATTCCTTCTTCACCGCCTTGCTCGAACATTTCTCATCCCGAGCTCCACCGACGTCTCTTGATTCGTCACCGTCATCGAGCCTGAGTCCCCGAGACAAAAAGGAGGAGGAGGAGACCAAGGGATTAGTGGTGATGACGACGGGGTCCTGAAGGGACTTAGCTTTCTGGAGACCTCTAAGCTCTCTCATGAACTGGAGATGATACACTAATCGCGGCCTCTGCACCTGGTTACGGATCCGGATCGAATTACTCAAGCGCCAAGACTCGGAATGAGAGGAAGTCGGATGATCCGTCTTGACGACTACGAGATCACGCGACATAGTCTGATGAGGAGCTTTAATTCGAAGCCTCCTCCTCTGCCTCGTCCTCCTTCTGCTGCTGCTCATATATAATATTGCAAAGCAAAAAACAATAAACACTCTTCAAACGAGTTTGCACAACCTCCTCTTCCTCCTCCTTCAGCTCCTCCACCTGCTGCTGATAATAAGAATATATCCTGATACAAAGCAACAAACAAAAAATTCTCTCCACCTTCAGGAAAAGCGTTTCTTCACTTTCTTCGACGCGACAAATAAACAAAGAAACAGACAGACATGGTTTCTTCACCGTCTTCGTCGCGACAAGGACGTTGCAAAACCAACACAACGAGAGAATAGTAGTGCGCTGCGCTTTCTCTTTCTCTCTCTCTCTCTCTCTCTCTCTCTGCGCCAGCGTTCTTTTGGCTGGCTATATATAGCCAAAAAGCTATATGAAAAAATTAAAAGTGCTAAAATCACGTGGCATTTGAGATTTTCAATAGCCATAATTAGATCAAAATTTAAGAAAACTCGCCAGATTTCTATGGATGGTTCAATGCTGGCTATATATCGCCAGAAAGTTACATGAAAAAATTAAAAGTGCTAAAATCATGTGGTATTTGAGATTTTTAATTAGCCATAATTCGATCCAAATTTTAAGAAAACTCACCAGATCTCTCTATGCATGGTTCAATGCTGGTTATATATCGCCCAGAAAACTATATGAAATTTTTTTGAAGTGTTAAAATCAAGTGATGTTTGAGATTTTCAATAGCCATAATTCGATCAAAAGTTCAGAAAACTTGCCAGATCTCTATACATGGTTCAATGCTGGCTATATATCGCCAGAAATCTATATGAAAAAAAATTAAAAGTGCTAAAATCAAGTGGTATCTGAGATTTTCTATAGCCATAATTCGATCAAAATTTAAGAAAAATCACCAGATTTCTTTCCATTTCAGTGCTGGCTATGTATTGCCAAAAAGCTATATGAAAAAATTTAAGTGCTAAAATCAAGTGATGTTTGAGATTTTCAATAGCCATAATTCTATGCATGGTTCAAAGATGGCTATATACTTCCAATAAGCTACATGAAAAATTAAAAGTGCTAAAATCAAAGTGGTGTTTGAGATTTTCAATAGCCATAATTCGATCAAAATTTAACAAAAATCGCTAAAATTCTATGCATGGTTCAAAGATGGCTATATACTTCCAAAAAGCTATATGAAAAATTAAAAGTGCTAAAATCAAAGTGGTATTTGAGGTTTTCAATAGCCATAATTCGATCAAAATTTAAGAAAAATTGCTAGGTTTCTATACTTGGCTCAACTGCCTAGCCAAACAAAAAATATAGAAAAATGTTTAAATTTTTCTTACTTTCATAAATTTTAGCTTGTAGCCAAAATTGGCTAAATCTTCTTGTGGATCAATGTCACTTTGGGTACATCCCAAAGTAAACCCGCAAAAAAAATACAACTCTCTACTTTGTTTGTCTGCAAAGTGTATTTTTCTTTTTCAAATTTTGTGAAAGGTAGGTCTTCGGCACAATCATCCACAAGAGGACTTAGCCAATTTTGGGTACAAGTCCCAGAGGAAAGTAGAAAAGTTTGGGAATTGTGCCATATTTTGGTGACATGCTAGGAGTTTCAGTGAATTATTTTGCGGTGAATTTTCGCCATTTTCAGTAAACTATTTTGAAAAAAAAAAATTTGTCGCAAATTCCCTTTTTTAAATCGCCAATATATATATATATATATATATATGCCAAATTTTCCCATAACTGCCTACAACATGAAAGCTTGCTTAAGATTATTCTACTTTCATATTTTGAATATTGCCAAATTTGGCTAAATACTTTAACAGATGATTGCCACTTGAGCAACATCACAAAATGGGGGGGGGGGAGGGGGGGAACCCACTGGCTATAGTAGGACTGGCTGTCTAAATATGGCGATTTCAAATGTATTTCCTCATAATGTGATGAACTTTGGGCCATTTTTTCCAAAACATAAAGCCTTTGTATGAATCCCACTGACTTTTTTAATTTATTATTATTATTATTATTATTATTATCATCATTTTGATGGGATGTGAAAATTCACCAAAAACAAAACATTGCTCAACAGTTTTTTTTTTTTTTGGTGATGAAGTTTCGCCATTTTGGAATATGAATATTCTGTCATAAATTCCCTTTTTCGAAAGAAATTAAATTGCCAATTTTTCTTTTTAAACTTTGCCATAATGGCTACAACATGAAAGGGTGCTTAACTTTATTCTACTTTCATATTTTTAGTATTTATAAATTTGGCTAAATATTCTTATGGATGATTGTCACTCGTAGGAAAGATTTAACCAAATTTGGCACTAAATTAAATATGAAATTAAACAAGCAATACATGGTTCAGATCCCATTTCAATTTTGGCAAAATCATGAACCTCTAGCCCAAATACCTTAGAACAAGGCCTAAAACCAACCAAAGAACCTAAAAAATCTACCAACACTAATTCAAACTCAAGCTTCCCTTTTGAGATGAATATGAAAAATTCTGGAAAATTTTGGCTATAAACCAAATATGAAAAAATAAAATAAAAAACTAAATCATCTTTTTTATATTTTTGGCTATGGATTGGAGACAACCATTTTAAAGATATGGATATTTTTATTTTTATTTCTTTCTAATTTCTAATCTTGAAAGTCAATTCATGTTCATATTTTTAAATTCTAAAATTCTCATTTTGGCAAAACTTCACCAAATCACCAGTAAACAAAAAAAAATTAAGTTGGCCTTTTCTGCTTATAATTAAGTGAGCATTTTGGGGAACGTTCACAGGTGGTTTTTATTATTGTGAACAAAAAAAATCGGTGAGTTCATTTCTTGAGAACTTCATGGGAACATTTCCTATTTGAAACTGTTGATGGTTTGAACCAGTGTTGAGTGGTTCTTTGAATTTTTAAAGAATTGTTAGCTTGGGTTCTTTGAATATTGTAAAATCAAAGAATTGTTATTTAGGTACTTTGAAAGAAAAACAAATCAAAAATCATAGAATTGTTGATTTTGATTCTTTGAAAAACAAACCTCAAAAGCAAATAATCGCTGATTTTGATTCTTTGAAAAAAAAAAAAAACTCAAAATCAAAGAATTATTGATTTTGGTTCATTAAAAGAAAACCTCAAAACCAAAATTTTTAGTGAAAGAATTGACGATTTTGGGACCAGTTCTTCAACTTTTTCAGATTGTTAGAGAACCGCAATTATAATGCCAATATTGATTCTTTGATTTTTTTTATAATCAATAGGTAAAATGTCTATATATATACCCAGCTTGATAACCGACGGGTATCTGTCCTTCAATTTTTTAAAACCGCCCAACACTGGTTCAAACTTTGAACTTGTCGTAAAGGGGAGGCAAAAAAACCATTACCCAAAATGGGTCACTTATTTGTTGTTCCCAAAGCAAATGAAATAGTAGCATGAAAAATGATTATATTAATAATAATAATAATTATTATTATTATTATTATTATTATTATTTATTTACTCATTTATTTTTATTTCATTTTTTAAATCGCCAGGATTTTGTGATAAGATTTCAGCCCATAACCAATAACCAAGAATATAGAGGGATTCTTTTCTTAAATTATTTTTTTTGTATCTACTATATAGCCAAATTTGACTAAATTATTTTCTGAATGATCGCCACTCTGGCTACATCACAAAATCCTTAAAAGAAATCCCAAGAGGGGGGACCCAGGGGAAGAAGGGGAGGGGGGGGGGGGGTGGTGATTTATATCTGATAACTTGGGAAAGAGACCAAGCTCTTTTAATATGAACTTTGACACATCCGACATTTACTCCACCGCAAGACCGAACTGAATTGAATTTCTGGAACGGCTTCAGTGGTGTGGTCGGATCTGGTGGGTCGGGTTCGGATTTATGTGTTTGTTATTTCCATGCATGCTTTGTTAGATCTATACGGTTTTTTATTATTTTTATTTATTTTTTAAAAATATGAACTTTCTTTTTTGTTTTGTTATGTTTGTGTTTTTTTATAAATTTCTTTGTGTTGTTATTTTGTATTCGCTCTTAGTTATTAATATTTTCCTCTGCACCAATAATGGCTTATTAACGATGCGTGAAAACACAACAACACCCTGTTATGCATGCCGTATTTATTTTCGTGGAATTTCTTGTTATAAATGCAATTCCAACGAACCAATTGATCGGATGGACGGACAGGAGTGTCAATAATTCGCTCTGATGATTCAAAAAGCCATAAATATGGCTCATTAATCCCGGTTGATTGATTAAAAAATTTATGGGTCTAAAGAATGAATGAATCAATGAACAAAATGAAAGTTTCTTCAAAGAATACGACACAAATGATGTCAATGCAAACCTTACCGGTTAAGGTAAAGGCTTAACACCATTGTTGCATGTGAGAGTCGATAGTCTGTCTTCCTTTGAAAGTAGGTCCTCTTCATTACATATGAAAAGCCTGCTTGCACGGAGGAAATTAAGTGGGTGTGAATAAAACTCAATAAATTACATACACATTTTTTTAATTATTAAAAAAAAACTCATTTGTTTTCAAATCATCAAAGAGTGTAAAATTTAATTAATTATTTTTTTCATTTTCTTCAAATCATTAATTTATTATTTTTCATTATTATTTTTTGCCTTGCTCTTCAAATCATCAATTAAATAGATTTTTCTTTTCTTTTCCTCTTCATACTAATTTATTTTCTTAACTATTTATTTATTTTTTATTTTCTATCCTTTTTTTAAAAACATTAGGGGTTGTCTTGTATTCATGGCAGTATTTTCATTGGGCTTTGTTAACCAATAAGTTAAGATGGGATATTGGAGTTTTTTAAAGCAAGCAAAAGAGATAACAAGGGGTGTGTCACACACTATGATGGCCTTGCTATTTACATTTTTTTTAAAAGTATCTTAAGGCAAAAGAAGAACTGTGGTGAAATCAAAATATTTCACCATGCAAAAATATAAAAAAATTCCTCTAAGAGAAAACCAAAATCCTTCAAGATAATCACAACTCTATAACTAATCTCAAGTTTCAAAAGGAGCCAAAAATGTCATGTTTCAGAAATCTTGGCATCAAAATAGACCTACTACTACTACTACTACATTAGGGGCCCAAATCCATTAAGCTAGTATACTCTATAATGAATCTAATAAACATAACAAACATCCTTGGCCTTGGGAGGCAAACCCAACAAAGAAGCTTCATAAGGGCAAGTCAGAGCCTACTATGAAAGAAATTTAAATGTACTCATAATCTCAGGTGAGGTGGGTTCGGAGTTAAGATGGGGTTTCTAGTTCAGTAGGGAAACAGCTTTCCCTTATGATTAGCATTAATTAGGTCACCATTAAGTTATGTGTGCTTTGATTACTGTGCAATGTTTATGCAGACTATCAATCCCAGATAGCAATCTCCAAGAAGAAGAAATAGCCATTGTTGCACTTATATACATTATTAGACTCATTCTTCTTTCATTCTTCTTCTTCTTTTAATTACACTCTGCATTGTATTGTAGACTCTAGTTATACTACTAGGCTACTCATAATAATGGAGGTTAATAGTACTTAAAGAGCTTTCTCCTCACCAGTGCTTAGTATGTGACCCAGCAAAAATGTTTTCACATCTAAGTTTAGTTGCTTACTTTTTTGTAACCACACCCATAAAATCGAAAGTGGGACTGCATATATGTGGGAACTACTAATGGCAAAACCACCAATCAATCATGTTTGGACAATCAAAAACAGGGAGCAGCAGTCATATCATATTTATTACACTCTTCTCTAGTACGTGCACAGCCCCTCTTGCGCCTTTTACAAGCCTCAGCAAACAGAGCACACATGCAGGAGCAAAACCATTTTCCTAAGATAAACCAGCATATTTTGACTTTTCATCCATCCATTCCTTCATTCATCCTTTCATCCATCCATTCATTTCCAGGGGGGGCCAGTAGATCCAGCCTTACAGCATCTCCACGGGGGTATATTAAGACCTTGGCAGTGGCTATTGCCATATGAACGGTTTTTGTTTATTGGCCTTGCTTACCAAGGTAAGGATATTGTGTTTAGATTCATTATAGAATATAGTAGCTTAAGGGATTTTGGCCCCAAGGTAATAATAGGTCTATTTTTATATGAGAATTTTTTGAATTATGATATTTCATCTAGTGTTGAAACTTGAGATTAGTTATAGAGTTACGATATCTTGAAAGATTTGGTTTCTCCTAGAGGTTTTTTTTTTGAAGATTAGATTTTGCCATCGTGAAATCACTTAATTTCCATAATTCTTCTTTTGCCTTAGGATACTTTTTAATGTAAATGGCAAGGCCATAATATGATACACCCCTTGTTACATAAGTAAGGGCCACTGGGTTTTTTTGTTTTTACTACATAGATAATCAACAACAAAAAAAAGGTCTTAAAAAAAAACTACCAAACCAGTTTTGCAATTAATAGTTGTGCTATTTATATATCTTTTGTGAATCTATGTTGCTAACACCTATTACGAACTTCCTTCGTGATATGATAATTTTGGTTACATTAGACTCATTCGTTACAAGTGCATGTTTTGCATTATTACTTACTTCATCGCTCCAATAGTTTTATGGCAAGATATCACACATGACACTTAGATCTCCCATTTGAATGTCTCAATAAAGAATTATTTTTCTCCATTTGAATTGCCAATAGGCAAGAGCTTTTAATAATTCTACTCGTTCAACACATTTATTGTAAGTTTTAATTAATTATCAAATCTTCAATCTTCAATGGGTTTAACTATCATCTAGAGCCTTGGGGGATTTGGGGCAGGGTGCGGAGGGAACTCGCCTATTGAAACTTGAAACCGTGCAAGTATTACACCGTAGTACCTAGGCTGGTTAGGCATTAATTATATTTTTTTGGAAGTGTTGATATTTCTGAAAAATAGGTGCCTAACATGCCAAAAATCTAAATGAAGCTCTCAAGCACAATACCTTCCGTATCTAATATAATGTTGAATTGTAATTTTATTTCATTATGAACATAACTAACAAAACATAATCAATTATTAGGCAACTTGTTGTCAAACTAGCCTACGCTTGAGTGAGTAGTTCCAAATTCACACTCTAGATCTTTCAAATACTATATATAAGTGAAAGAGAGTTTCTAAATGTGAAATTCAGCACAAGATTTTGGATGAAGATTTGAGTCTTCATCATTCTACTATTGATCAATGGCTTTGGAAGTAAGTTTTCCTTCAGATTTTATGTCCTTAAGTGCATCTCCAGCTGGTGCTCAATATGTGACCTGCAAAAATATTCTTCACATCCAAGTTTTAGTTATTTACCCCAGGGACAAGAGATATGTCTGGAAGTACAAATAGCAAACCACCTGGATCAATCATTATGATGGGCCAATCAGAAACACTCATCAGAAGTCACATCATATTTTCTAGACTCTTGTCTGCTGAATGTTTTTTGAGAAAAAGATGGATGGGGCCAAGAGCAGATAATGAAAAAAAGAAGCAAGCAATGCTTTTGTACTGCCTACAATAATGACCCATTTGCTGATTTAGTGTCTTGCTTTTGAAACCTTAGTTCAAAAGCTAGTCCAATCTACTCATCCATTAATGGGATTACAAAGCCAGGTGCTGGATTCAAAGTTTACACACTCACAACTCTTTGGTAGAAATTTCAGCTAAATCCAAGCCAGCAATGATTATAGAGCAAAGCTAGAGTGACCTCGTGGGAGAGATCCAGCAGGTGTGCTAGCCAAGGTTGGATCTCAAGTTTCATGGGACCATAAAGATTTCTAACATGACATACTCATGAGGCATTTTTAGTACACTCACAATAACCAATTTAGGTACTCAGTACAATTAGGCCAAGATATGATTCTTCAAGTAAGAATGAGGCATTTTTTGAAATTGTGAACTTAAGTAGCTTTCAAAATGGGCACCTAACAAGAAACAAAATTTGAGCACATTTCATTCATATTGGATTGCATGATTGAGTTCTTCTTAAAGTCGCCTTGTCTTTGATCCTTAAATTCATTCCCTTATCCCTAGTTCATCCTTAAATGAGGGTTATCTATAAAGTGGGCAAAATTTGAAAAAAAATCATCAATACCCAGGATAAACTTCACAAGATTTGAAGGCCAAGGCAAAAACAAAAGATAAAAATCGAAATGTGGAATAATTTTCAGATTTGAATATCAATTTTCAGAATTCAAATATCAAGTTCTAAATTTAAATAAATTTTTTCTCAAATTCAAATATCAATTTTCAGATTCAATTAGCAATTTTCATACTTGAAATTTCAATTTTAAAGCTGAAATATCAATTTTCAGAATAGAAATATCAATTTTTAGATTATAATATCATTTTTTTAATTGAAATATTAATATTTAAGAATACAAAGAACAATTTGAGGATTGAAATAACATTTTCAGCTTCAAAAATAATAAGATTTATATAATGAATTATAAAATTGAAAATCAAATTTTTAGATTGAAATTATAATTTTCAGAATTGAGATATGAACTTTCATATTCAAATAAAAATATTCAAAATTAAACTATAAATTCTCCGTTTCAAAATAACAATTTTGAAAATTGAAATATGAATTGATTTCAAGTTCATGTATCTTGTTTGAACTCTAATTGAAGTTTTAGAAAAATTGGGTGTAATGTGTATGAATCACAATTCCATTACATCACACATTGTGATCATTGTATTTGTTTTGTCATGGAACAAGGGTGTCACATTATATTTGATGTTTCAAGGACAAGGAAAGGTGAAAAGGTTGCTTAGAATATCAAACCAAAATAAAGGTTTTCTATTTGTAACATAATATCGCAAAATGGTGAAAAGTCACCACAAAACCACATTGATAAAACCCTTAATATGTCACAATATATAATTAATCTACCCATAATTAAATTATAACGTAATCTTAATAAATTCTTTAAATATACCTTCAATGCAACCCTAATACATCATAGAATGCACCTCAATTTCAATTATAATACACTTTAATGTACATCAAAGGGCTATGTATATGGCATTTGGTTGCAAGTAATTTTGATCCCAAATGCAACTAATGGAACATATGAGCCTATTTTTGGATGAAAACAATCCAAAGAATTGTCCAAATGAAAAGATGAATATGTCAATAGTCGCATGGTAGTTGCAACATAGTCACATTTCACCATGTAAAGTGTGAATATTGATAATTAATTGCAAAAAGAAATCAAATATTGTCACAACTAGCACATAGTTGCATGTAGTCACAAAAAGAGTGGTTGCATATTACAAGATTTCTTCTAGTGTAGTAAAGTAAATAATAAATAAATATTGGTTTAGGGTTTAAGGTTTAGCATTGATTTTTTTTTCTCATACACCAAATGAAAAACATGGGGAAAAAAAATTTAAATTATTTTTGGGGTTTTTTGGTGTTGATCATGAACATTCATAAGTTGCAAGCATGAACATTTTGACCTAATCAATAATCCATTGAAATATAAATGTTCAAACTACTAAATGTTTATACATTCAATTCCAAAAATGAATGCAAAATTCAGCTCATGAGTAATGAATTTAATATATTCAAAGTAAATGATTCAACTCATGTGCAAATGTTGATAGTT
The DNA here is from genome assembly GCA_963921925.1 of Sphagnum tenellum. Classification (NCBI taxonomy): domain Eukaryota; kingdom Viridiplantae; phylum Streptophyta; class Sphagnopsida; order Sphagnales; family Sphagnaceae; genus Sphagnum; species Sphagnum tenellum. The sequence continues at coordinate 14,525,203 of OY998159.1, read as the reverse complement.
CAAAAAATGTGGAAAATTTCACTAACCCATTCAAATATGAATATGAAATATTAAGTTATGTGTGTTTCAATATATATTGATAAATGCAATGTGCAACATTTGAATAATGTTTTAAATATGTTCAAGGTGGATGATTCAACTCATGTATAGATGTGAAAAAACTCATTAGATTATTCAAATATAATTACAAAACATCGAATTAGATGTGTTTCAAAATATTTCAATAAATACAAGTTATGTGTAATTTAACATATTAAAAGTGTATGGTTCAACTCATGTACACATGTCAACAATTGAAAAAAGGTGGAAAAAATCATTAAGATAGTATAAGTGTCAAGTTTTAAATTATTGGTTGTGTTTTAATATGTTATTGTAATTGTAAAATGCAACCCATGAACAAATGGTTTCAACATGTTAAAAATGGATGGTCCAATTCATGTACCATGTTGACAATTGAAAAGATGTCAAAAAAACCATTAACCATTATCATTTATTGTGTAAATAAAGTTAAAGGTTACTTTAATTTACACATCAACAATTTGAAATAATAAAAATAATAAAAAAAGGTTCAAATTATGCACATAAATGAACAATGTAGTGAATGTTATAAATATATACAATATTGACCATTAATTAATGACGAAACTTAAACTAAACCTAATGGCTAAATCTAATGGTTAAATATAATTATTAAAATTTGGTTTAGAATAGTGGTTAAACATAGGCTAAATTTAGTCACTAAACCTTAGTTAGATTTAATGGGTAAATATAAACATAGTGATTAAATCTAATGGCTATACCTAGTGATTAAATTTTAATTAAACCTAACAATTCAAATTTGACTAAGATTTGGGTAAACCTAATGGTTAAACCTAATAGCTAAATTTAGTGGCTACACCTAATGACTACACCCAATGGTTAAACTTATGTAAGTAAGTGGGTGGATAGGTAGGTTGGTTGTACAAAGGTGAAAATATAGGTAAGTATGTAGGACATAAATGAGAAAGTAAATAAGTGAGTAGGTAGGTAAGTAGTGGTGTGTGGGTAATAAATGGTAAATAGATTTGTGAACAATTAAGAGGTAGATACAGAGGGTAGTAAGCCATGTCACATATAACTGAAGATCATTGGCCATCTTGATTGAATGTTTCATTAAACAAAAAACAATTGATCATTTTAATTAAAGATCATTGGCAGTCTTGATTAAATGTTCCATTAAACAAAAAACCATTGATCATTTTGATTAAAGATCATCGGTTGTCTTGACTAAATGTTCAACTAAACAAAAAACCATTGATCATTTTGATTAAAAATCATTGATCATATTGATTGAATGTTCAACTTGATTAAAGACCATTGGTCATTTTGATCAAATATCAATGGTCATATTGACTAAAAGTTTAACTTGATTAAAGACCATTGCTCATTTTCATTAAATATCATTGACCATCTTGATTAAAAAATACATGTGTTATTCAAGCCCCTAACCTTTAGTCAAAATGGACATGTCCATTAATAAAAAATGATAAATGAATCAACTTGAACCTTTTAAAAACCATGATTTGTAATAATGTTTTGGTGGAATAATGCAAACCATGGAATGATAAAATCGAAAATATATCCAATGATGGAAACATGGCGACAAATAAATCTCCTTGAATTTTATGATCTGAAAAAAAACAAACAACGTTTTACATAAATGAAGGGCTTGTGGATGGGACATTCCGGATTTTTGACCTTTAGCCTTTAAACCTTAGGTGGGATCTCAAATTTAGAATGTCCCATATGCAAATTCTTTTCCTATACATAAAGCCTAACTATAAAACATTTTAAATTTGAAATGTTCCCCTGTTCAATCTCTTAGTTGAGGAACTTTCATGCTTATAAGGTTTTGTTAATTCAAACTTTCATTTTATGTATATAATAATTGATTGTTATTAATCAGTGACCGGTCAAGCATTATCATTTTGAAAACTTGTTAAGTTGTTATGAAGCAATAGGTAACTGGTTTGTTAAGTTAATTGGTAATAGGTGTGTTAGCATAATCGATTGTTGACATAACATGTTTGGAATTAACCTATGACCAATAGCTACCATAGTTTAAATTTGAAATCCTTGATAGTTGTATTGGCTAGTGACTATTTGATTCAAAACAACATTATGTTATGGTATAAGTAAAGAGGATTTAAAATGATGAACAAAAAGAATTAAACCAAGTCTAAGTTTTCTTCTTTGTAATTTTGAGTTTTGAATCCAATCTGGACTTTTGCCCATTGTAAATAAACATTTTCATGTTTATGATTATATTCTTTCTTGATTTCAGATTTAAAACAAAAAAAAACATGTTGATGTTCATAAGCAAGATAGAATTTGCAAAGTAAAAAATTAGTAATGTTTTGAAAGAATAGAAAAAAAACCTTTTACAAATTCCTCTTATTACACTGTGAAAATGACAACAATGCTTTATGAAATGAAAGAACTTTTGGTTTCAATTTGTTTAAAAAATTTGGAATCAAATAACCCATTTATTTTAAAAACCTTCAAATAATTAATAGGTTTCATGAGAAAACTATACTTTTATAAAATATTATTTGACTAATTTTAAGTGGTTTGAAAACTACTATGATATATCAAAAATAAATATTAGATTGTTTGAATAATATCTCAAGATCAGTTCTTTGATTGTTTGAAAACCATATATATAACCTTGAAAACTGACGGGTATTTAGTGCCATTTATAATAATTACCTAACATGAATGTGAGGCCTTTAGTGACATGTAAATAATAGTTTGTTCAAGCTTCAAAGCCTCAAACTTGAAACCCTATTAAATAGCACCTCCTTTCACTTGGTTGACCACCCTCAAGGCTGACACAAAACAAGATGGTGAAGTTTGTTTTTCTAAGAAATGTGGTGTGGGTGGTAGCAATTTTTTCATTTTTCAATTCAAGTGTTGTCATATCCACCCTTGGGATCCATACTCAACAATTAATAATGTCAATATATGGTTGTTTCAAGTTTATAGATAAAGGACAATATACGAAAAAGAGACATTTTTTTGGGGCTAAAGTTACTAGTTGAATGAAAACAATAAAAACCCAAAATGCATGCAATCTATGTATGGATTAAAACATTATTTCATTTATTAATTGACCTTTGTAATAGTAGGTTCATTCACACTCAATATGTGAATCTCTCCCAAAATTAAGACCACACTTTTTTTTTCTAATTCCTTCTATCTACTTAAATGAGATGTCAATGCAAGGATGAAGATCAATTGACTGGATGATGGGTGAAAATGGCTAACCAAATGAAATGATGTTTTATGGAACTAATGTGACCCTAAGCAATTTATGCCTTGGTTGAAATTAATTTTATATAGATTGAATCCAATTGACTAGGTGAACTCCATATATAATTATGCACATTTGGGATGGAAGTCATATGATCCAAGAGAAAAATTCCTTCTACTACGTGAATGAAAAAAATCCCATGAAATTTCATGCTATTTCAAAATGAAATAAATGTAATTCGTGGAATATCATTTAGAAATTATCTTTATGCACAAATTGTTCAATTAGAGTTTTAACATCCATTATGATTCATCTAGATTCTAGGAATGAACACCATAAAATGTCATCCATGAATCATATTGAATAACATCTCATATTATTTCAATATGATATACAAATCATGCATGAATTTATTTTATTCATGAGAGTTCATTTGAATTTCATTCATCAAATCTCATTTACAAAATTCAAGACAAGGTTATTAGCTTCATGTCAATTAGTTCTCGTGTGAATCATGTAGGTTTAAAGGCTTTATGGTTGTTTGATGCCAACATATATAATGCCATTAGGGGATGGGGGGTAAATGAGTTAGTCATGTCACAAGGGAACATGTAGTAGGCATGGTTTCATTTGAGGAATTTCTTTGTGTAGCCTAAGTGAGGTTCATCCAATCTATAAGAAGGATGTAAAAAAGAAGGCAACCATCCCTAGCAAGCAGCCTTTTTTTTTTAATAATAGTGAACTAGTGCAAAGTTGCATTGAAAAATGCTTATTTTCTTTTTGCCAAATAAAAATTTCACTAAAATTTTGGCAAATTTGGTCACACCTTACCAAATCTATTGCTAGCATTGCACTTATTTTCAATTTTAAAGGGCCACTTCATGCAAGTTTTTCCTCGCGAATCTTTTGATTGTTTTGAATGTTTTTTCAAACCTTTGTCACCATCAATGTTAAATCGTTTTTGGGATGATTGGCACTAATGCACCATGACCATAATGGGAAAAAAAATAAAAATAAAAGACTGCTTGGAAGATTAGCCATCTCTGGCTACAAACCCACATATGGAGTACAAATCTTTAATTACCATTTTATATTTATGGTCACAAACTAAAAACCAAATATATAACTGAGGCTATTATTATTATTATTAATTTCCTCGCTAGTTCATCTTGAAAATTCATGAAATTTTATCAATCAAAGATTCATCAATTGAAAATTCACAAATGATATTTCATGCGTGCTCATCCAATAAAATATGGAATACCATTTGCGCTCGTATTGTGTCAATTTCACTTTACATGGCCCCTCGCAGCCCCCTCCTTTAGCCTTTTGTACTACAAGTGTGGCCTGTGTTGTTGGCTCAAGTGTGAACTCGTCCTCAACTGATTTTTCCTTCCAAAACCTGTTTTTTTTTTTTTGGAATTTATTTGAATTTTCAGCGGCAGAAAATCACTTAAATATCAAACATCTCCCACACTCTGAATCCAAATCTTACCAAATAAATTCCAATTAAAATCCTGCCCATCAAGATCTTTCCAACAACACCATAGCCACATTCCACTTCCTCCCAAATTTTCAGCTACAATTTAATTTAATTTAATTTAATCTTCAGTGAAGAAATCATTCAATATTCAAGGACTTTTGCATTGCAAGTCCAAATGCCATGGAACCAAGCCCATGCAACCCTCCTCATCAAGAGCTTTCCAAAGACACCAAGAAGAACACAATTTGAAGCATCCCAAGCCCATGCAACCCTCCTCATCAAAAGCTTTCCAAAGACACCAAGAAGAACACAATTTGAAGCATCCCAAGCCCATGCACCCCTCCTCATCAAAGAGCTTTCCAAAGACACCAAGAAGAACACGATTTGAAGCATCCCAAGCCCATGCACCCCCCTTCATCAAGAGCTTTCCAAAGACACCAAGAAGAACACGATTCGAAGCATCCCAAGCCCATGCAACCCTCCTCATCAAGAGCTTTCCAAAGACACCAAGAAGAACACGATTTGAAGCATCCCAAGCCCATGCACCCCTCCTCGTCAAGAGCTTTCCAAAGACACCAAGAAGAACACGATTTGAAGCATCCCGGTTTGGTGGATCTCATAATTACAAAACAAACTACCTTCCTTCATAGATATATATCGATCTTTCTCATATTTCTTTTGATTTGATGGCTCTCTGAAGCTCGAGGGGAGCTCGTTCAAATTTCAACCCACCTTCTAAATTAATTTTGGACTAAGTAACTTAATTAATTTTTTGTTGAGTTTTTTTTTTCGAATAACCAGGCTGCTGCTCGAGCCGTGTTACAAGGATATTTCATTTGTTGAAAGGAATATTTCTAAATTATTTATTTATTTATTTGACGAATGTGTGTTGAAATGGCCGAGGTAATATGATATTATTTTTAGCACAATAAATTTTTGAAATTTTCAACATTGAAATTCTAGCACAATAATTTGGCTTGGCCAGATTTCTATATATGGTTCAAGTAGGTGGTAGCCAAAGAAATTTTATTTTACATTAAGAATTACTCTCATTATTTAGCTTGTAACCAAATTTGGCTAAATTTTCCTGTGTATCCATCGCCACTTTGTTGCCCCCCCCCCTACACAAGAATTTGGCCACAGGGTTACTCGTGCGAGCTTTCCTTTTAGGGTTTCGAGGGTTTGAAGGCCATTGCAAGCAAGCAAGCAAGCTGATGACGTTCAATCAAGAATTGTCCCATCAAGAAATGCGTAGGTGGTGGAGGTGCGAGAGAGATTGATTGCATTTGGGTCGGATGCTCGAGAGGGAATTGCACGTGCGTCTACTTGGGATGATGCTCCTGGATTGTGAGGAGCGAGAAAAAAGCAATTGTCCAAGGGATTTTTATTTTTTTTGCTTCAAGCAGCGATGCCTTTTTCATCATCAGTGCAGCAGCCATTGCCATCATGTGCAAGCTGTAACTCTCTTCTAGAATTCAAGGGCGGCAGCAGCTCCACCACCACCACCACAACATGGAGAACAGGGAATTGGACCAGGAGCAGCTTGCTGCTGCTACGTGTCTGCGTGCACCCCGCGATTCCGCTTTACCCATCAAATTTTTTTGCAGTATATCTCACTTCTTCCCAGAGCGCACGGGGGATAGAAATAGAGGTGGCACTCAGAGATCTTTGCAATTGTAAGCCTTCATGCGTTGTTCCTCTCTCTCTCTCTCTCTCTCTCTAGTGCCTTCTTTTCATGGTTTGCTTGTTTGCTGAAAAATGTTGACCTAATATCTCTGGAAGCAAAATCGAAAATTCGGACACATTCTATGCAAGACGCAGTACCTCATCTTGGCTTCATCTTGGTTTCTATGTGATCAAACTACATGATTTGAAAGGAAGTTGTTCAGCAGTCTCTGCAGGTCAGAGAGAGAAACTATGGCAGTAGTTCTTTTTGGATCCTTCACAATGGTGGGATCACAGATCAGAGAAGGTAAGGGGACATCAAACCTGTTAGAGTTCACATGTCAAAATGGTACTATAGCTCTTGTTGCTCTCACTTTTGTTCCACTCTCTTGGTTGTTATCTTGCCTTGGTCTAAACTCTGCAGAAATTCTATTCAGGTCCTTTGCTCTGGTGGGATAGTGGTAGCAGGTTGGAGAAGGTAGGTAAATGCAATTTGCATAGAGAAACCCAGTGTGGCTTTCTCTGTTCTTATGATGTTATCTACACCTGAGATGTGAAGAATATATGGCTGATCAGCTTGATCCGGGTTCTGGTTGTAGACAAATGAAAGGTATCCGGATTTCAAACACAAGAAGACACAGGAAGCACTCTGGCTTGAGGACCAATGAAATCCAACATGAGTGGCATCAGAGATAGCTGCAATGGCACCAGGCACAGCACAATTAAACATTTTTGCATGGAATCAGAAGCTCTGAAGGATGGGTAGCCGGAGAAGGCAATACGGCTTTTCCAACAAATGCAACAAGAAGGAGTCACACCTAACAAATTCACCTTTGCTCCGTTGATTAATGCATGTGCTGGTTTAGGAGCACTTGAATGTGGCAGGCATGTTCATGAACAGCTCATTCAAAGTGGTTGTGAGTCTGATGTCTTTGTGGGCAGTAAGTAGCTTGGTGGACATGTATGCAAAATGCGGGAGCATCAAGGATGCTTGGAGTGTGTTCAACAAGATGCCATTGCGAAATGTGGTCACTTGGAATGGCATGGTTTTGGGACATGTGAAATGTGGGCAAGGGCAGAAGGCACTTGAACTATTTCAACAAATGCAACAGGAGGGTGTGTGACCAAACTCTGTTACTTTTGTGGGGGTGCTGAATGCATGTGCCAGCATGGTTGCATATGAAGAGGGCAGGAGTGTTCATGAGCAAATTATTCAAAGTGGTTGCAAGTTTGATGTCTTTGTTGGGAGTAGCTTTGTGGACATGTATACAAAATGTAGGAGCCTTGAGGATGCTCAGAGAGTGTTCAATATAATGCTATCTCGAGATGTGGTCACTTGGAGTGCCATGATATCAGGACATGTGAAATGTGGGCAAGGGCAGAATGCACTGAAACTAAGTTGACAACTGCAACAGGAAGGTGTGCAGCCAAACACTGTTACTTTTGTAGGGGTGCTGAATGCATGTGCCAGTGTAGTTGCACTTGAAGAGGGCAGGAGTGTTCACAAGCAAATCATTCAAAGTGGTTGTGAGTCTGATGTCTTTGTGGGGAGTAGCTTGGTGGACATGTATGCAAAATGTGGGAGCCTTGAGGATGCTTTGAGAGTGTTCCACAAGATGCCATCTCAAGATGTGGCCACCTGGAATGCCATCCTTGGAGGATGTGTGATGCATGGGCATGGTAAGGAATCTCTTAAACATTTTGAACAGATGTGTGAAGAAGGTGTACAGCCAGATGATATCACTTTTGTTTGTCTTCTATCAGCTTGTAGCCATGCAGGTCTGGTGGATGAAGGCATGCGCTGTTATGCTGCAATGGTCACAGACTATATGATTTTCTGCAAAATTGGAACATTACACTTGCATGGTTGACCTTCTTGGGCGTGCTGGCCATCTACAGGAGGCAGAGAATATGGTCATGGCAATACCCTGTAAACCACAGGTGGCTGCTTGGGTGGCTTTGCTCAGCACTTGTAGAATTCATGGTAATGTGGAGATGGCAGAATTTGTTGCCAAACAAATTCTTGAAATGGAGCCTGACAATGCTGCTGATTATGTGCTGCTGTCAAACAACTATGCTGCTGCTGGCAACAGGCATCTCTGTGAGAATGTTGAATGGCAGGGAAAGGAAAAAGGTGTGAAGAAACATCTGGGTCTCACCTGGATTGAAGTGAATAACAAGGTGCATAGTTTTGTAGTAGAGGATCAAGACCACCCCCAGATGATTGAAATTCATGGAGAACTGCAGAGATTGTCAGGGCTCATGCATGATGCGGGGTACGTGCCTCGTACGAAATTCATTCTACATGATGTGGAAGAAGAAGAGAAGGTATTTTGTTTGTGCCACCATAGTGAGAAACTGGCTATTGCATTAGGGCTCATCAACACAGCTCCTGGTACTCCTCTTCGAATAATAGGTTTGTGAGGATTGCCACACTTCCACAAAGTTCTTTTAAAAAATAGTCGGGAGAGCAATCATGGTGAGGGATGCCAATCGCTTTCTCACTTTGACGATGGTATTTGTTCTTGCACGGACTACTGGTGGTGCCAGTAATCTGTCTAGTCAATCACAATATCAAAGTTCATTTTGTTTACAATAGCATGCTACTGGTATTGTAACACAGTCAAAGTTCAACATCCTTATCAGATGGTGGTACCAATGAAAAAGGTGGCCATGGAATAATAAAATCGAATGTGGCTTTAAATTCAACATTGAAGTTCATATTCATAAGAGAATGACAATAGATCAACAAAAGTTGAAAAAGGAAAATGGGTAAAGAAAAGGGGTTATGATGTTCTAGAATTCTATTTTTCATATATTATAGCCTTCAGGTGTTTGTGCTCCATGGTGGATCTTCTATAGATTCCACATTTTGATTTCTGTAACAAAGGGGGAGGTTCATGAGTCAGAGACTTTTTATGTAGAGAGCCAAATCCATCAACAACCTAGTTCTCAACTTACCCTTAATGAAAATTAATTTAGAGAAAACCACCTTTCATCTCCTACATTGCCCAACACCATAGCCACAGATAGTTCATTCAAACTAAAACCATTTTGACAATTCATTGATGATGAGTTGGTTCTTGCTTAACATTGCACCGCATCCTAACACATGGATTACAATCATATCATCTAGACTCAGTTCATACATTCTCAAGTCTCCTTGTAAACAATCAGATGATTATTATGGCTACAAAAAGAAAATTTGGCAAGAAAGCAAGCCGCTTTGAACCATCCAAGAACAACACAAATGTTAAAAGTCTTTGTAGGTTGGAAAAATCCTCTCTCTCACACGCACATACACATGCCTGGTGCTGAATCAAACAAGTTAGCCAAGTAAATCTTTCAGTGAGCAAAGGCACTGATTGGGGATTTCATCATCACAGCACCAGAGGAAGATAATAGACTCAATGATGAGAGAGACAAACTATAATAATACAAACCTTTGAGAACCCCAAATCAGGCCTCAACATTTCAGGCAACTGGAACAACCACCTCAAATATAAAAGAATTTGAAGTCCATTCTTCGAAGTAGCAGCATAAGGTAAAATCATCAGGCGCACACAAACAAATCTTCACACAATCTTCCAAATCAGCCCAATCTCATAAAAATCTTTTTTGCTTCTCTAGCTAGAACACTAACCAAACTCTGCATGCAAACTCTCCAATTCTAAGTAGCTAGCTAACCTTCTTGATCAAACACTCTTGCTCGCTCGCTCTATTGAAGAAGCAACAAGACAGGGTGGCTCAGCTACTTACTGTACAAATTTGAATGAGCCTCAACCCTGGGGGCCACTGAGTTTCCCGCTCCTGAAATTCCCATCACTCCTTAGACTTTTCTCCTTCCCAAGGACTCAGGAAACCCCCCAGCCCCCCTCCACCCCATGTTTTGTTGCATGCACACGTGGAACTTTTTTTTTTTGGTTGAAGCCAGGAAAAACCAACACCCCATAGAATTACACACGTGTATCCAAAAATATCACATAATTTTTGTTTTTGGAATATGATATTTTTGGTTTTGTTTTGTCAGCTAATTAGGCGGCACGCCAGATTGAGAATGACCCATATGAGGCGGCAGCTGTTGTTGTTGCTGCTGCCACATTTGCTGCATGGGTTGTTGCTGAGGAATGTAGGATCGCTGCTGCTGTTGCTGTTGTTGCTGCTGGTGATGATACAAGGATGATGGATCAACACCCACACCCATGGTTGGCCTTGCAAGCATCATACCTGAGCCCATCATGGCTGGAGAACCACCACCACCAACACCACCACCCATGGGAGTTTGTTGTTGCTGCACAACGGTAACAGGACCACCAGCACCCTGTAGTGAACCAGCTGCTTGTGGCATATAATACACGCCCTCATAACCTACAGGGCTACCGATTGGCATAATGCCACGAGGGATGCCAAGTCCATCTTCCTTGTTGAGTTCATCTCGAGGCACAATGTCCACCAGAAAGTCAAAGATATCAGTCCGTGTAATTGCAGCTGCAATGTCATTTTTCTGCAACGTTCTCCGCTTGTTCTCTTCGGTGTGAATCCATGAGCGCAATGTGAGCTCTAAGATGAACATCTCACATGCCTTGGCAAACAATACAGGTGCTTCTGCTGATATCATTCTCACATCCTCATCTGCTTTCATAATTTTCTTGATCCGTGCAAGTGGCAACTGATGATTCTTGAAGTCACTCACCTATCAATCAACAAACCACCCATCAACACAAATTTTGATACATCAAAACCAAAACCAAAATCTAAAACCTGTTCTCCTTTCCACACTCATCAAACCCAACACTAGTTAAGACTTTCATGTAACTTCTTCAACCTTCAAAGCCAGGGCTAACAATTATCCCATTTGAACACATAATATGTGGACTGGCAAAAATTCCTAACCCCAAGCAAAAAAAGTACCATATATATGTGTTAGTGCTGCCATACAAAGGATTTTCTAATTAAGGTTCCAATTTTTTTCCCCCCTTCAAATCCATGTATTGTAATTAAAAAGACGTAAAATTGCATGCAATTTCTGTCTTAAGTATTTATTTATTTATTATACCAGGAGATAAAATTCACAAGTGAAATTAGCAGGCCTACTTGCAGGATTCTGCCTTGCTAGGACCCACACCCCCCAAGCACACCAGTCTCCTGGACCTGCAACTCAAAGAAAAAAGCAAAGGGTTTGGACTCTTCAACAGACAAAAAAAACACGAGCGAAAATTTTCAATTCTGGGCTTGGTGCTTTTTTGCAGTCCAGGATACATGCATGTTCAAAGGACCTCATCAGTCTCGATCATGTGTAAGTAGGTAGGTATATTGGATTCAAATCAGTAAAGCAATGATCAAGTTTTACTTTGATCTGAATCCCGATGACCAAGACCTTCAGCAGCAAAAATCCCGCATTCTTTCTTTCCAATTACTTGGAACATCTGTATTTTAGACCCTAGCATCTTATAATTTGCGACAGTCAATTTCACCCCCCCAAGATACAAGTTATTGTTGTTATTTTTCAAAGGTTTACTACTGTTGGTGGCTAGGCAAATTTGAACTTGATAGTTTCTTTTGGAGAAGATTTACACAAATGGGTTGTTTCATTTGCCAATGAATTTTCAGCCCTTTGATTCTGCACACAACAAGAGAGAGAGAGAGAGAGAGAGAGAGAGGAGTTGGGAAGAAGGTCAGAGAAAGAAAGAAAAACTCTACCTGGTAACAAGAAATTCCAAGAACTTCTTCATCTCTCAAGAATCACGTTAGCAACTATGTTACAATGCATAGTTGCTCTCTCTTGCTCTCTTGCTTGCTCCCCTGTAAAGCACCAGCAGAAATTTCCTAGTGTATTTATAGGGTGCCTTATGCAGCAAAAATTTTCCTCTGCAGAAGAATGCAGGGCATTTTGAAAAGTGAAATGCTTTGCTCCCACTGATGTTTCATTTTCCAAAATGCCCTGCCTCTTGTTTTTCAATTTTGGGAATGTCCCCCACTCCTCTCCTCAGGTGTTATCCTACACTTCGGTGCACAAGCTCATGACCACTTCCTAAGAAAAGCTACTGGAAAATGAACTTGCAAAATTTGCAAGCAAATTTCTAGGAATTGAAATCTAATGGGGGGGAAAAAAAATCTTATTGTTTTTTTTGTTTCTAAAAATTGAAATCTAATGGGCCAAATTTTTTTTTTAAATCCTGTTGTTTTTTGTTTCTAAGTATTTGAATCAGGAGCTTCCTGAATCCTTGAGGGAAAGATCTTAAGGAGTTTGCAGAAGCTTCCCAAAGCTTTCCAGAACTCTTGAGGGAAACATCAGGAGCTTCCAGGAGCTTCCCCAATCCTTCAGAGAAACCTGAGAGGGGGAGGCAGGCAACTCCAAATCCTTCAGGGAACTTTTACTACATCAGTAGCTTGCCAAATCCTTTACTGAAATTTTACTACATCAGTAGCTTCCCAAATCCTTCAGGCTGGAAAGAAAGATCATCAGGAGCAGCTTGAACAAGCTCCTCCTGAATCCTTCAAGCTGGAACTTAGATCACCAGGAGCTTCAGAATCCATCCTTCAGGGAATCACACTAGGGAAAGAAAGAAAGAAAAAAAGACAAACAGGTGATTCCATGGGGCAAGGTGCCACACATTTCCTGAAGATGTTAAGAACCCCAAATGGATCAGCAAGAGATTCAACCCAAAAACAGATTCATGAGGAATTGCAGACGCCAGAGAGCATTTGGATCTGTTGCATCTTCTTCTTCTTCTGCTTGGATAGACTTTCAGCTTTTGCAACAAGGAAGAAGAAGCGAGAGGATGGATTTGGAAGAAGAATTTTGTTTGGGAAGAAACAGACAGACAGACAGATAGATATACCTGCTCGATTTCGCTCATCTGACCCTGCCAAAACATTTGCAGTTGCTGTTGATGATGTTGCTGGAGATGTTGGTAGTTGAGTTGCTGTTGCTGCTGAGCTAGAGCTGACGTACCAGGGACATAAGAAGAAGCTCCCCCAGATGCTTGTCCTGCTCCTCCTGCTGCTGCTGCTGTTTGATGAGCCGCTGCAGATCCATCTGCTGCAACGACTGCCGTCATGCTGGACTGCGGCTGCTGCTGCTGCTGATGATGATGATGATGATACTGCTGCGCCGACTGAGCATATTGCATTTGAGGAGGTTGAGTGTTCATCATGTTCATCGCTTGCTGATGCTGCTGCTGATCCATAGCTAGTAGCTTCAGAGACTTGGTCCCTCTTCCTTAATCCTACGCAGGCCGGCAGGCACCCACACCAGCAGCTGCAAGCTCCTTTCACAGCAGCTTTTCCCCACCTGCTAGTAACCTACCTACTGTGTGTGTGTGTGTGCGCGCGCGCGTTTGTCTCTCTCTCTCTCTCTCGCTAGCTCGCTCGAAAAACTTCAGTCCTCATATCCAACAGCTTCGTAATGCAACCACCAAGTCCTCGGGCGCGTGCAGCTGACGATGAGAATTCATGACTATATATTTGCGTTTGTGTATTTGTGTTTTTTGTTTTGTTTCTCTTCTTGGTTTATGTTGTCGGGGATGGATCTTCGCTCGACACTCCACACTTCACACTTCAACAGAAGCAGCACAACAACATCAACAAGAAGTTGAGAACCCGGAAACCAAAACTGCAGAATACAACTTCTTCCAACTTCTTGCTCAAAAGTGGAACCAAAACTCAAGGAGGTTGTTAAGCACAGTCTTGACTTGTGTAATATAAAATCCCAAGTTTCTACAACACAAAAGGATTCAAAAATACACACACACACACAAAAGTTCCACCAAAACTTTGTTGAGAGAAACAAAGCTTGAGGGGAATTTTAACAGAGAGTCGAGAGAAGAAGAGTAGTAGTGGTGGTGGTGGTGGTGGTGGTGGTGGTGGTAGCAAGTCCAATATGTGCGGTAATTCTGAAATCATACAGCATAAAATGGGATTCTGAGAACAACCCAAGATGGAGGAAGCGATGCGGAAGCAATCTGTGTGTTCAAAATCGCGGCTTGACGCGGAATCGAAGAGCGCTGACGAGGAATCTGGGAAGCAGGCAGACGACAAGGGCAGGCACGCAGCACGCGAGCGAGCGAACGAGGCTGTCGTCCGCTCTTCTTCGTGGGGACTGCCTTATCCAAGTGCCTGCGTTTGCCACGTGTCGTTATATTATTCGACGTCGACACAGTGTCCTACTTTCCTCTATCTTTCCCCCAAAATAAAATTACCACGGTGTAAAAGAAAATTCACCCCCGACCTTTTTTTTACTTTTTTCACTTGTACTTCTTTCTTTTTCAATTTTTTTTTTCTTTTTTACTGTCTTTTCATGACTTTCTTTTTTTCAACTTAGTTTCTTTTTAATTAAAAAATTATATGCCTTTGGTGCTTTGCATCAAAAAAATGAACCAAAAAAAAAAAAAAAACTTATAACCCAAAACCTAGTTTTTAAATTTCTAACATAGAAATTACTGATTTTTGGGCTTTTAAATCATTATTATTATTATTATTTACATAAAAAAAAGTTCCTTCAAATTTTCACTCTCATCTTTTCTCACCTTTACATGCTTAGACAAATAACTGGCAATTAGGGGATTTTATTTTTTTTAATTAATATTTAGAATTAGCAATTTTTCCAAAGATTTTAGAAAATTAGAATTTCTCCCCAAAAAGTCGACTTTTTCAGTGAATAAATGAAATTTTTTGTCTTGAAAAATATGTTGTTGCAAACCTTTTGAAACTACATTTAGATTTTAATTTTAATTTAATTATCTTTAATTCACTTAATTTAATTAAGAATCATTTTCCATGGATTCATATGTAGCTCAAATGATAAGTAATCTAAACCTAAATATTTTAACTTACAACCATTTACAACATGCAAAGTTTAAACATGGAAAATTTTGGGAAATAATTATAATTTTCAAATCAATAGTATTGCCAAAAACTATATAGTATAAGAAAATCGAAACCAAAAATGGAAAAATTTCATGAGAATCATAATGAAATATTATATTATAGCTCACAATTGAAAGTACAATTTTCAACAACCCCATTTTGGTTTTTCTTCAACCAGGTCATGCTAGATAATATAATATGGAATGATGATCTATTTATCATAAAATACTAGTGTTAAATAGGTTTTTAAATTGACTTATGATTGCAAAAAATATGTGCCCCATATTGGGAAGAAGAAGCAACCACATGATATGGAAGTGTTAGTTTATATGTTTATTCCAAACTCCACTAAAATGAGGAAACATATGTTAATAAACTTGTTAACCCAATTTTTCAATATGTATATAATAATTGGTTAAACCAACTAGTAACCAATTAGGTAGGATGACCTAAGGTCATTTTTTTGGTTAACAAGTCTTAAGTTAACAAGTCTATTATAAAAACTAGTAATTGGTCTATTACAATAACCAGTTTATTAATATAACATGTTGATTTGAACTTGTGACCAATAACTTATCATTTTGATTTTGAAATTTATATTGGCTAGTGATTATTTAAGTTACAAACAACATTATGAGTTGGTATAACTAGGAGGACTTAGGAATAGAATGGAGGATCTTTCATTTTTGGAACTCTTGAAGAGTTTTTTATTTATGAATCATGTTTGCTTGAGAAGCTTTTCCTTTTCTCTTTTTAAAATGCAAGCTTTAAAAATGTTGTTTTTGATGAATAAGTAAGAAACCACAATGCTTCTTGTGTTTTTTATATTCAAATTTGGAACATCATGTTAATAATTACAATAACCATAATTAGAAATTGGATGAGAAAATATGAACCTAAAAAGGGATAGAAAAAAACTCTTAACATTTGGTGACCATATTGGGGAAGGAATGTGTGAACAAAAATGTTTACAATCTTTGGTTTTCAGTAGTTGTTTTGTTCTAATATTTTTGGTTTGGATTTATATTAAGCTTTAGTAGTTTTCTAGGATTATTTTTTGTGTTCATACTTTTTAGTTTCCTTTACAAACCAATAATTTTTTTAAATAATAGATTTGCATGTTGATCCCTGAGTTTTTTGTAACAAACTATTGACCAAAAGAAAATCTAAATCAGTGATTTTGTGAAATGTCAAAAGTAGTCACAAGGGGCCTTAGATGATAATTAGAATTAAAAGCAGTATAACAACTTGTTCGTGAAGTGGTTTAGCCACAAAAACAACCACATTCTCAAATCAAGGGAATACAACCAGTTGAAGTTTCCAACGATGAACCTCAACAACTTGTTACGACAAGTGTACCTTTCCATCAAATACCCATAGTGCACAAGAAAAGAAAGGAATCACAAGTACCTTCAATTGGTCAATTTTTTACACCTAAGCAATCATCCCAACAACAACAATCAAATGCACAACCGAGTGGACAAAACATTGAATAGTTCGACATGCTAATGAGGTAACCTTTGTAGGACAAAAATGGCAGTCTATGACACATAGTTACTACATTCCTATAGCAATTGTACCCTTTCGATCAACACTAGTTGTTGGTTACTATACATCTAAACCAATTCCTTATTTTGAATCCAATCGTAGCATATTCAAAGTTGGAGCTCAACTAACTTTTAACCCGATTGGAACAATGACATAACTTGGAGCAAAAACCTTCACATAGATCTAGTTTTAAACAACTTATAGAACCAATGGAAGTATTCATAGCCCTTGTTATTGTTCAACAAACACGACCATTTCATCAAACTATTTGGCCGAATGTATTTACCATGGGAACTGTTGAACAACCATTTGTTCAATGAAGTATATCAATTACAACCACCCAACCTAATGTTGAAGATGCATTAACATGTGCATATTATCAACAGGTCGGACATGAATTTAAGAATTGTCCCTTTGTGATGATAAATTGAAGACATTGATGAGATTAAAACTCAAAACTTCTCTATAACCTTTGGTATCGAGCACATCAACAACACATGTTGGTGTACTTATACAACAAACCCAAACACAACCGAATTTGGTTACCAACCCAATATTAATTAATCAACATTCAGGTTGGTCAGAACTTGTTACACCACTAATAATAGGGCAACTTAGAATTGTATCGTACTTGATGTGGTACAATACAATTCCATCTTTTGTACCTATGGATCCTATTATGTACTCAATGTATTATTTGGGAATTAAGGGACTTGATCCATTGACTTTTGGAAGAAAAAAAGGATATGCAACCAGTGTTACTCAACCATAACCAATGCCACCTATTGAACAATTGGTACAAAACCAGTATTTTGTTAGAATTCCATCTTGTGGATTATAAAAAATGGTTCTTATCGCGAGAGGTGTACATGTTCAACAAACAATGGTAGTAGTTATATTTGTAAATGTACATATTACCATTGGACTACCTATCTATGGTAATGGTGTTCCACTATGAAAAAAAAGGTGTTTTGCAACTGACCTTGCAACTCAATTTTTGAGTTATAAAGGACATTTCCAACTTAGTGTATTTATACATGATGAATGTTAATGAATAAATTTCATTAGTTGCAAAGTTGCAACTCAATGGAACTCCATTGCAACTTAATCAAAACAATTCATTTTCAATTACTATGCAACTCCATTATAACTACACACATGATGTTATGTTGACATCATTAATTATCATCTATCTATTAAAATCTAACACGTAACATTATGAAGATTTTTGGACATAAATTTTTTCTTCAAAATATTGATCTCCATCATCATTATGATTATTAATGATGGTCCAAGATTATTACATGTGGCACAAAAAAAATTACCACATGGCATATTAATTATATTTTGGAAAAAATAAATATATATATTGTAGTAACTAGGTAGGCCGTACATAACCATAGGTAGGTAGGTAAGTAGGTAGGTTTTAAGACCTACATACCTACGTATGTACTTACATAGGTAGGTAGAAAAGTAGGACCTACCTACTTACCTACCTAGGTAAACCACAAGACTAAGTGCACCAAAGAATAGTCATAAAATTTTAATTTTATGTTTTGTTTTTAGGTTAAACTCATCCCAAAATGGCACATGTACTTTAATGTGAAAACATAAGAGAACGAGCTTTCTTTATATAGTTTGTAACATGGGATTCGAAAATAAAGCATATGGGTTAAATATTTTAGTTATTCATTAGTTGCAAATTGCGTTACAACTATAACATTTAAGCATTCAAGGCAAACCAAATCAAAGGGGAGGGCTCCATTTTTTTGTGTCTAATCGAAAGTTGAACCCTCCTATTGGTGCATTTGGTGCACTAAAAATTGTAAAAAACAAAATAGAATCGAAAAAGTTATGGCCCCTCAAAATAAAGGGGGTCAAAAACTCAAACAAACAAACCACCAAATGCTACAAAGAACAGTTCCCAAACACCAACAAAATTCATGTATGGTGCTTGCTATTATTAAAGATCCAAGATACTTTGTAGAACTTAGGCGGCGTTCCTATAACACTTTAAATTATTTAAAATGAATAAAAAATAAAAAGTTATGAGGTTTATAAGTTGGAAAGCTTACTTCCTTTCTTGTTATTTCTTCATTATTCATTTTCCTTTGCACTTCCAATATGATTTTTAGAACTTGAGGTAGCGTTCCCATAACATTTTAAATCACTCAAAATGAAATACATATGATGAAAATATAAATAACTAATGAATATGTATCCTTATTAAGTTATAAACAGTTGTACTATAGTTATAATATAATTGAACAATAATACTTTAGTAATGATGCACTAATGGCCATACTAATTGTACCAATGGGAATCATAATAAAAAATAGTTACAAATATATTCCACAATGGGTGTTGGAAATGTGGACACACATGGCATGATCACATGTATGTACATTGTACACTAGTGGCAACATAGTTGTTGTTTTAGTGACACATTTATAATAATTTCAAAGTAGTTGCCACATGCAACTACAATGCAACTTTTGAAAAAATCAAACATGGTTGACTACATATGTATGTACAATGTGTATAAATTATTGTATAGAAGACCCATTTTCAATTCACTTGCAATTATATTACAATTAAATAAATTTTTGACATGGCAATTTATTTATTAATACATTATATTTTATAAAGGGATAGTTGCATAATAGTTATAATACCCAAAGGAAAGTTGCATAATAGTTATTTTTTAAGTTTTGGTTGTAGGGTAATGTGGTTTTGGCGGACACAAATTTTCATAATGTTCCTATCTAGTAACCTAGAAGAGCTACTTCATATCCATAGCCATGTGGAAAATTGCTTGGAGGTTTACCTAATGGAGGATCGTCAAGAGAAGGGTCATTTAATTGATACCCATTTGGAGGATGACCACTTAATCCACATGTTGGATTTATGGATGGCAGACATTCGATCCAAAGATATTCATGCAACCATTGACGCACTCCCAAGTTCCTTGTTAGCCTCAAAGGTGAGCCTAAGGTAAAAAATAGCGGAAAGATTAAAAGCTCGAAACACACTCTTTAGCTCTCAGCATTTTAAAGGGGTAGAAGGGCCTGTTGGAGCTCCGGGATGGGACTAGGGAGAGTGACAAGCAATTTATTCACTCACTTGGATCTGCACGCAACCAACCACAAGTTGGTTAGTACTATGTTGCAACACCTTTGGTGCTAGGACAAACCATGGGCGATTTTGGACTCATAAGACTCACCACGGCCCGGACTCGGGGGAAGCCACCACCTTCCCCCATATATTATTCTTTATGCCTCTCCGCGAGGCCCACATTCAAATGGCCTTTTTGTCCCGGGACTCCCAAAGAACTACTAAGGTTGGATTTTCGTAACTTTGGGGGGCCATAATTTCTTGCTCAAACCTCCGATCGAGATGAGGTCTAAACCAAAGTTGTAGCTTTTGTTGAGAGCTTTCCAACGGTGTATCACACTCCATTTTCACGCACAGAATTTGGGTCAATTTCCGATTTTTTGTGGTCGGGAGTCAATCTACCAATTTGACTCTCGACCTTTCTTTTTGCCATAACTTGTGTAGTAGATGTCCCAATGGGTCACACGAGCCCATCTTAAACATCTAAAATTCAATAGCTTTCCAATGACATAAATAACTTCTCAATGTGAAGTGTTTTAACCTCTGCAATTGTTCTTTGAAGGTTCGGGAGTCCACTGGGACTCTAACTCTTGAAAGGAGAGCTCACTTGGGAGTGTGAGTCTTCATTCTCACACTCTTCTTGGCTTGCGCCCTTGAGACCCTTTTGCCTTGGTCGCAAGCCCAAGGTTAGGGTTGCGATAACCATGGTTTCAACTGGTTCTAGTTCAATCCACCCCAACTAATAAATTGCCATATTAGAAGCTTCAATATGCCACATATGTGAAGGATATTGATTTTATTGCTCACATTAGAATTTTTAAGAAAGTAATCAGAGCTTATGGTGAGACTTTAAAGGTGGATATCATCAACTTGTTTGGTTTCATTTTATGAGACAACATCTCATAATGGGGTGAAAACTTCATACAATATCATCCTAACTACACATTTGATGAGCTGGAGCAAACATTTTATAAACACTTTTGAACTATGAAGAATGACGAAGAAATCTATATACAATTGAAGAATTTCCAATACAAGTTAACAAACAAGTAAAAGTTTGCTTAAATTGGCTAACAATTTACAAGTGAAAGCTATTAATGTTTTTCTTACTACTATTTTCAAAACAAGTTTATAACCATACTTTAGATTGGCAACAACAAGTATGACAAGAGATACCCTAATCAAACATAAGGAAGTTGTAGTGAATTGTGAGGAAAGTGGACTAGTTATAACAAATTACAATGCTTTGATAACTCAACCAAAATGTAAACCGGTTGCACAACCCATAGTCACTTATACCACTACTAGGCAATAATTAACATGTTCAAATTGTGGTAAAATAGGTCATGGGAAATAAACTTGTCATAATAGGAAAAGAAAAAAACCAACAGTTCATGTTATACCCACTAAAGTTGTTGAACTGGTGGTTGAAGTGATTGCACAACCTTTTAAACCAACCAAAATGCCATTAAAATATCCTTGTATTATCTATTCTAGTTTTGAACATTGTGCACTTAATTGTCCTAAAAAGACAAAAGTTCCAAACAGGTTCCAAACTAAGCCAAGCATTATTGCCATTGTAATAACAAAAACCTTAAACATAATAATGTACCATTCATTGTAGTTGTTGTCATGACATATAGCCAAATACCATAACAATAGATTCTTAAAAATCATGAAATGGTGAAGGCTTATAACAACTAATTAACAAATAAAGGAACAAATTATGTGATTCCTTTGTTCATATTATCAGGGAGTTACAAGGAAATGACTTAATGTCATAAGCATCCGTAAATTTAAACAGACCACTTCATTCAAATTGGGCTAATATACCAAAAATAATAAGTTAATTGGTTATAAGTAAACAACATGTTCAATTGACTCCACACACAATAACACCATAGAAGACTTTGGAGGAAATTTTGAAAGACATCAGTACTCAAGTTTTGGAAATTAAGCATGTTATCAACTTGGGGCAACTCTTGAAGGTTGTGCTAGACATCAAAGGATATAGTTTTAAACTAATTAAGTTTGTTTGACTAGTTCAACCTGAACATGCCTATGCAATAGTGGCTATCGATCATTGAATCATCATGATACAAGTCTAGGTTGGTAAGAATTTCATTGATGATGTGTTGATTAATGGAGGATTTGGAGTAAACATCATTATTGAGAACCTACAAGTATAATCAAATTTATCAAAACCTAATCTAATGCCTTATAATTTGTGTATGGCAAATCAAACCATAGCCAAACCATTTGGTCTTATTAAAGATCTAAAAATATTTGTTCATGGAATTTCTAATATAATTACATTTATTGTTATTAACTGTAATGTACTAAATTTTAGTTACTCAATGTTACTAGGATGCCCATGGTTGAAAGATGCAAAAGTATCCCATGACTAGGGAATTAATATTGTTACCATATAAGGAACTGGTATAGTGATAACCATACTTGTTACTAAAAAACTTGGTGTTCAAACCAAAAGACCAAAATTTTTAGTTCGTTATGATTTCCATTTTTCAATATCTAATGACAAAGAGGATGTGATGTTTGCCACAAAGGTAGACATGTTTTCAATAGGAGTAGTTTTGGAGGTGATTCTTTAAGCTTTTAGATGCGAAGGTTTAGATCTTGTTTTGTTGATTTGCATGGGGTTGTCCTTGAATGAGATTATCGAAAGCTAGGTTAGTATTACATGTGCAAAACTCCTTTGTGTTGTCAATGTGGGTTGTTATGTGCACCTACTCATACTAAACATGTTGTTAAATAAGTTTGCATACTAAATATTGTCATAGCAAAACTAGTCCCAAAACAACCTAGTAAACCGGTAGGTGTATTAGCTATAAAATTAGTTGTACCACCTTACACTATCAAACAACACATACTTGAAACCTTCTTCCATCCAGAGGTTGGAGAGATGATTATTGTTGATGAAATATTTCCTCAAAAGCAAGTACATGATCTAACCATAACATGTTGGATAGTTTGAAGAAAAGCAGTTAACCAAAGTCAATTTGGGTACCAAGGAGAATGTGCAACAAGTGAAAATGAACTCTGCACTTGAACTAGTTGTCATAGATCAACTGATTGAACTTTAAAAGAAATTCAAAGATGCATTTGCCTAGACAAATAAAGACCCAAAGGGTATTCCACCAAAGATTGTTCAACACCATATTGAACTAGATACCATAGTACCACTTGTTCATCAAGCAAGGTACCGATTGAATCCCAATTATGCTACTATTGTCAAGTAAAATATAGACAAGTTATTTGTTACTAGATTTATTAAATAAGTTGAAGGAATAACCCAATTGTCTCCAATAGTGGTTGTTCTTAAGAAAAATGGGAAGTTGACGGTCTATGTTGATTTTAGGAAACTCAATGCAATAACAAAAAAAGACCCTTATTTGTTCCCTTTCATAGACAAGGTCATCAACATAATCGGGCACAAAGTTTATACCATTCTAGATGAGTTTTCAAGATATCATCAAATATCAATTGCACCCAAAGACTAGCATAAAGCCACCTTTGTGATAGACTGCGAGGCTTTTGTGTGGGTTGTGATGCCATTTCATGTCAAAAATGGATTGCCCACTTATCAAAGGGTAGTAACTAAAGCTTTTCATGAGTACATTGATGTATTCATGAAGATTTTTCTTGATAATTTCACAGTTTCCAACAACTTGTCAACTCACCTTGAAAAGCTAAAAAAAATTTCCTTAAGTGTAAAAAGTTGGGTATTAGTTTGAATTGAAACAAGTGTGCATGCATGGTGTTTTTAGGAACCATCTTAGATTTCATAAGGTCCAAAGCATGTAAAGTCATGGATCCTAAGAATGTTTAAGCCTTAATAAACATGCAAGTACTTATTCCCCCCTAAGAGATCCAAGTTTTTAATAGGATGGCCTAGTTTTATAGGTGCTTCATTAAAAACTTTGCTTCAATCATGTCACCTATCACTAAATTACTCAAAAAGTCTAAAGTTTTTTTAATGGACTAAAGAATACCAAAATGCTTAAGAGGTTATTAAAAACCAATATATACAAGCCTTTATTTTGATCAGTCCAAACTGGGAACTTAAGTTTCATGTTCATATAGATACATCTCAATTAATAGTAGGAGCCATACTAGCACAAAACTTGATTAATTAGTTTGATCAATTAGTTATGTATGCCTCCAAATTGTTATATTCAATTCAAAGAAACTATACTACAATTGAGAAGGAAGCTTTAGTTATGGTCTATGTTTTACATAAATTCAAACATTATTTAGTGGGTAACTGGTTTCATTTTATGTTGACCACATGGCCTTAGTGTACTTGGTTAATAAGCCATAAGTTTATGGGATAATAGCTAAGTGATTACTATTATTCTTGGAATATGATTTCAAAATTGTTTATATACCTAGTAGATCCCATTTGATGGTTGATGCATTAAGTAGATTGCCTAATCAAGCAAAACCGGTTAGTATCTTGATTAGACCATTGATGCCCACCTATTCACTTTACAACTAAAGTGGTTACATAATATTTATTATTACATGTCAAAGGGAATGATGTTGGAAAGATTTATAACTTCACAAAGACAATATTTAACTCAAAGACCTAAACCATTTGTGTTACAAAATGGGATACTTTATAAATTTGGACAAGACAACAAGTTTTGTTTTGTTTTACAACCTGAACAAGTGCCAACTATACTACAAGAGTTGCATAGGGGAATTGGTGGGGGACATTTTTTTTCAGACACCACGATGAGGAAGATCCTTGATGTCGATTATTGGTGGCCAACCATGAATAGAGATGTTCATGAATTTTGTTGAACTGATTTGTGCCAACAAATATGTACTTATTAACACAAAATATGGCAAAGTTGATCATTACGTTGCTTGAAGAACCTTTCTAGAAATGGGGACTAAATTTTATTGAACCTATTAAACCAACCAGTCATTATTTAGGCAATCGATACATTTTAGTTGCCATTGATTATGCTACCAAGTGGGTGGATGTCACAACCCTAGCCTTGGGCTCGTGACCAAGGCAAGGGCTTGCAAGGTTATAGGCCAAAAAGGAAGCCCAAGAGTCACGCTGCATGCTCCTAGGAGTGTAGGAAAATGTGAAGGAATGAACCTTCACACTTCCAAAGGAGCTTCCACTTTGGGAGTTGGAGTCTTGGTGGACTCCCAAATCTTCAGAGAGCAATTGTTGGGGTCAAAACTCAATGTATTGAAAATTTCCTTATATCATTGGAAAGCTCTTGGAACTTAGATGTCATTATTTGTGTAGACGAAGGATCCTACCTAAATGAATTGGTTGCATATTAGTTGCATTTTGAAGGCTACAAATATGATTGCCTTATTAACAAATTAATTGAGGTACATGTTAATGTTTTCCAAAAAAATTCACACGTGCAAGTAGTTGTTGTAGTTACAAGTTTTCATAATGAACCTATTGTTACTATTATTGAGGAACTTGAACCCATCAAAGGGGGAGCAAAGTTGGCCATTGTTTCTTGTACTTTATCTTTGCCCAAAGAACCTGTGAAAATATTTATTGTGGTCGTTAGCATTCAACTAAAAGCCTTAAAAGAACCTGCCACTCCAAAACCTATGCCATTAGTTATACTAAAGATTGGAGTAGGCATAGAGGTTACTTTGATTAATAGTATTACCCATGCCTCTGAAGTTTTTAAAACTCCAGATATAGTACTAAAGGACACACCTATTACTAAGAGACTAGAATCTCAGCTAGTTCCTTTGGGTGAATCTATTAATACCATAGGTGAACAACTTGTTGACACTATAGGTGAACAACATGTTGATGATTTAGTTGCAAACATGTGGTTTTAGGTGATTGATTTTGAGGACAAAATTTACTTTCAAGGGTGGTGATGTTAACCTATTTTTTTAGTATGTATATAATAACTAGTTAAACCAACTGGTAACCAATGAAGAAGTATGACATAAGGTTATTTTAGTTCTTGGTTAATAGGTCTTAAGTTAACCAGTTTGTTACAGAAATCGGTTGATTAACAAAACAAATTGATTTGAACTTGTGACCAATAACTTGTTATTTTGATTTAAAAATTTATATTGGCTAGTGATTATTTAAGTTATAATCAACACTATGAGTTGGTATAACTAAGAGGATTTAAAGATAGAAGGGAAGATCTTTCATTTTTTGTAACTCTTGAAAAGTTTTTGATTTTTGAATCATGTTTATTTTGATTTTCTTAATAAGCTTTTCCTTTTGTGTTTTTAGAATGCAAGATTTAGAAATGTTGTTCTTGATGAATAAGGAAGAAACCAGAGTGTTTCTTGTGTTTTTAATATTCAGATTTGGAACAACCGTTGATAATTATAGTAAACCATAATTAGAAACTAGAAGAGCAAATGTGAACCTAAAAGGGATAGACAAAACCCTTAACAAAACGCTAATTTAAGCTAAAAATATCATATTTTGGTTATCATTAGATTACTTATATACTCATCAATATGTTCATTTCTCCAAACTCAAGCAAACTTCACTAAAATGACTAAGCCTATGCCACAAACCCTAAACCCCATACGACCTATACCTAATTTTAAGTTAGAAATTATATAATTTTGTTATCATCATATTGCATATATACTCATCACTATATTCATTTCCTGAAAGTTGACCAAATTAGTGACCCTACCCATATTAGCATGCAGCAAACACACATCATGCTAATTTCAAAAAGGGATTTTAAAAAAATAAAATCATTATGTGCACTTCAAAATAACATGGAAAAAACGTTTAATTTGTTAAAATGTTGAATTATAAGGTGCTTCACCTTTGGTGGCTTATTTTATGAATACCATCTTCAAGGTGTATATATGAACAATGTGTTATAGATGTTGTATTTGACATAATCAACTCATGATCATAAAATATTATGCATTCCCCTGCAAAATTCCTTGTTCTAAGGTTCATTGAATAAACTCCAAACTGCTAAATTTTTCAAAACTTACTTTGGAAAAATAATCAAAAGAATCAATCCAAATTTACCAAACCATCAATGTAGAGAAGTTAAGACAAAAATTTCCAGGCACTTTGGGATTCATGGGTTGGTCCCACTACTAAAACATTACTTGTCCGATTTATTTTTAAAATTATATCAAAAAGTATAATTATGTATAAATAAAAATCATATACTAACCCCCCCAAAAAATTGTTTCACACCAAAATCATGAGAAATGACCTAACCATACACAACTTCCTTTAACCCTAATTTCATAAATGATGAGCAAAATTAACTTAATTCATGTGTGAATTTGATATTATAAACAACTTCAAAACCCAAATCTCCATTTTAAACTAATTTTATTTTGAAAATTGCAAGTATTTAGAATTCAAGATTTCCATTCTATGGTTGTTGTCTTATCTTGTTCCTACTCTTCAACCTCGCCATGTTTCAAACTTGGTGTCTAAGTTTCTTTTGGTTAATGGCTTTCATTCTTAATTTCTCCCATTGATTTTCACTTTAAATGTGTTTAAAAGATGGAATTCCATAAATGTAATATGATTTAAAAAAACTTTCTCAAGAATTTAAAGTTAAAAATAAAATAAAATAAAATAAAATATATAGAAAGAAACCCTAGAAGAAGAGTAGAGAACCCCATCCTTAATTGCCTAAAACAAATGTAACCTCAAAGATTAAATTTACTCGAATGAGACCGGTGTTAAATTCGACTTGTTTTAGTCCCGTGCATAACTCTCCCATGTAATTTGGGGGGGGGGGGGGGGGTATTTTCCTTGGCATTGGAGGGTCTTTCTATGAGGGCCATGTGCCTCCCTCTCTCCCTCCCTTCCCAATTGTCCGTTGTACTACTATTCCTTCGTATGCTTTTTGGTTCAATATGGTGTCTCAACCGGTGAACCGAATTAGCATGTTTTTATTATTAAAAAACCCCAATCCAAGGAGTTTCCTTGGGCAAAAATTGTGCGCTTCTTTGCTCCGATAGGTTGTTTGGTTTGTCGGTTATGCCGCCCACCAGGTGACGAACTTCCAATAGTCAATGGGGTCCAGCAAAATGTCGTTACAAAGAGGTGGGTGAAGAGAGGGGGGAGGGGGGCTATGTAACTCACTAAGATGTTATTCGAATATATTGCTTTTGCAAATGAGCCAAGGTGTACTACTTCTCTAAGACCCCTCAAAAATATTTTAATATATTTCTTTAAAAAAATCCCTGCCCCACCTCCCCCCTTCCCAATTGAGTTTTTTTAAAAAAAATTAATTTATTTATTTTAATTATTTTTAAAATTCCATTTTTCCTTTCGCAATAAAATTTAATTAAAAAAATTATAGATGAGGATTCATAACACTAAATCCAATTTGAAGATAATTTTATTTAAAAAAATTGGTCAAAACAACATTGTGGATATATGTGTTAGTATTAATAAGGACTTGCTCTCCGGGAGCTTGGACATGAAATTTTATTAAAAAAAAAAGAAAAAAGAAGGTTAACTTTTTGTCAAACATCTCCCATGACTTTTTGTCCGGAAGAATCATGTCTCAAAATATGGAAACATGTTTTGCAAAGGATAAGTTGCGGTCGCTACAAGGAAAATGGTACATAGCCAAAGCCCTACGTACATAGTATGACCTTATTTGCATTGTCATGAAAGTTGAAGCTTGATATCACTAGTAACATAATAACTAAGTTCCTAGTTCCTACCCTAAAGTTGATTACTAGGTTTTTCTTAAGAAGACCACCCACACAAGATTGCCCCAATTGTTAATTTGTTTTTCCTTAAAAAATATTTTAAAAATATATATTGGATGAATAATAGGGGAATGGCACAAAAGAAAAAATTTAATTTAAAAAAAATAATATTTTGAGTTTTGCACCACACTTATTGTTGGTATGCTTCTTAAGAAGTTCATAAAAATTTGAAGGTGATAGATAATGCTTATGGGAATTTTTTTTGTTTTTGTTTTTTTTTTTGGGGGTCAATAATGCAAATATGAAAGTGTAAATACTCTAATATAATGGTAGAAATTTATTGCATCACAAGTTTTCCAAAAGGGTAGGGTCATTCCCAAAAGTCTTCCCTTCCAACCATTTTTTGGCCACCATTTTGTTGCCAAATTAAAAATTAAAAATGGTGATTTTGTTGTGATGTTCAACTATTATAAAATACATGGACTACATTTATGCAAGAAACCTTTTATTTACAATTTTATTGAATCAAAAAAATGGAATACTTCAATTTAACATAACAAAAATAATAATTTGTTGGGTGAATATTTGCTAGATGGAAAAACATTCCCAAAAAATAACATTCTATCAAATATTCCCTTTTTTTCAAAACGAAAATTGCCAAAATTTGAAAAAATTCGGAAATCTTGCCATGTTTCTTCTACACAATCGTTCAAGTAAGTAGCCACAATATAAAAGGATTTTAATCAATTTCTATTTTCATAGCTGGTCTATAGCCAAACATGGCTAAATCTCCTTGTGGATGATTGCTAGTTTGGAAACATCATGAAATTGAATAAATAAATAAATGAACAAAACACACTTTGACATTTTTGTGTTCAAAAAAATGAAAGCAACTTTTACGTTGGTTTTAGCTTTGGAAAAAAATTGCAATGTTTTGACAATATTAAAAATATTATAGATATTATTTGAATTGAAACCAACATATTTGCAATCAAGCACGGTTAAATGTAATTTGATAAGAAGATTTTAAGGATTCCAAATGGAAGAATTTAATATTTTTGAGACGTTAGTGAAGTGGAGGGAATAAATTATGTTTTTGTAATGGGTCAAGTGGGGCATTTTCATTCCCACCTATAGCCTATTGAGGTGGGCCTCTTGAAAGAAAAGCCAATAATAATGTTCACCATACTATTTTGGGGCACCCACCCAATCGTATTCCATTTTTTATGTAGGTTG
Organism: Sphagnum tenellum; assembly: GCA_963921925.1. Classification (NCBI taxonomy): domain Eukaryota; kingdom Viridiplantae; phylum Streptophyta; class Sphagnopsida; order Sphagnales; family Sphagnaceae; genus Sphagnum; species Sphagnum tenellum. The sequence goes on along the minus strand of OY998159.1, from coordinate 14,495,303 downwards.
TTTCAAAATAGGAGTTGACAAATTTTGTGGGCACAATACAAAGGTTCCTATTCCACATGATGCCAAAAAGGAAAATCAATAATTAAAACAAAAATAGAATGAACAATTCGGCTCTTTGGATGGGGGCACTATTGAGTTTTTTTTAATATAAAATTTGGCTAGCCTTTTAGTTTGTCAAATAATTAGTTAATTTTGAAATTTCCTTGTTGAAAAAAAAAATCATTATTATTCCAAAATCTTATGCATTTTCCTTCACAAATTTTTGTTCTTTGAAAATCAAAATATTTTTTGAGATTTATAACATTTTTACAAAATAATATAATTAGTGTCAAAGCTACCATAGTATATTAGATACTACGAATAGTATACATGTCCATTCTTTAAGGTTGCACAAGATAAAGTTATAATTCACGATAAATATGTCAAATTTTGTTCACAGTTGAATTGGTTCAAAATTGATTAATTAATTAAACTAACCCAATTTATCCCTAACTAATTGGGACCTAACTAAATAGCTAAACTAACACACTTGACAAAGGACACCAATAGAATTGCACCAAGGTAGAAATGGTACTAATGTGATAGCCAATGTGACAAACAAACAAAACTAACTAACTACCTTCCTTCCGCAATAGATTGATTTCACTAGAATATGGAAACTCGGAAATTCCAATGTCAAGTCATCCTAGTAGTTTTCTCATCCTAAATAGTAGCGAAGATTCAAGTTCTTTGCCATTGAGAGCAACAAGCTAGAAAAAGGCATAATATGTACATTATATTCATGAATGATGTTTTGGGATGTTTTTGAAGTTTTCTTATACCAAAAATTATGTAGTGTTTTTTTTTAATGAGTTTCATGTTGTAGCATCAAGATCTAGCATTAATTGGGTTGGGTTATTACTAGGTAGATATTAAAAAGCACCAATCCAAGCTGACCAGTCTGGTTAGCTAGGGAACTTGAACCCAATGAAAAAAGTGTTTCTTGTTCACACATAATCCATTCATCCATCCATCTATCCATCCATCCACTCCCATGTTGACCAAATCAAGGGATAAGAGAGTGTTCATCCTGTTGGAAGTTTGTTGCTTTTGATGCAAAATTCTGACCTCTTTTGGATTAGATTTTGTCATTTTAGGGCTTAGGGACTACGTGAACCAAAAGCCAGAAGTAACCAGCAGCCTGAACCTGATTACCTGACATAACCAGCATCCTTTTTACATCCATAGCCTGCCCAACAAGTGGATGTGAATCTTTTTTTCATCTATACAGACAATGGATATGGATCACTTTTTCATTCACTTACAAAATGAGCAATTACCTGACATGACCAGCATCCTTTTACATCCATAACTTGCTCAGCAGGTGGATGTGAATCATTTTTCATCCATACACAAAATGGATATGGATCACTTTTCATTCACACACAAAATGAGATACAAATAGTTTAATATGTGATATAATTGAGGATGTGGATGTCCAATCTGGAAGAGACACATCAGCGAGTCAGCACTCTAAAGGCTAGTTCTGTGACTCAACACCCACCAATACATCATCCATTGAAAACCTATTATCATCGAATTGTGGATGAACCACATCCGGTCGTGTAACCCCTCCTACTTCCACCTCACACTACACTACCTAGGTCTAAGGTTTAGGTTAAACCCTAAACCCTAAGGTAATTACCAAAGGTAAAGTTGGTCGGGAATGTAAGTGGTTGCTATGTAGGTAGGTAAGTAGGTAAAGCACTTGGTGATTAGTCTAACTACTGTGGTTAGCTATGAGGCAATAATAAAATGAGAAAATACAATGAGAAGGTGTTTCTTGCCCACATCCTGCATAGGTGCTGGCCTCTACTTTGCCCAAGATTTAAGAAGATTTAGCCAAATTTGGTTCTAAATGAGATATGAAAGTTTTTAAAAAAATTAAACATCTCCTATATTTTTGGCTACATATTAGAACCTAACAAACAACATATGGTGATTATCAACGCTCCAAAACCAAATTTTCCACAATTTCTTTGATAAATTTCACCAAGAAAAAGATATCTCCACTATCTATTGATTTTTTTTTCTTCCCCCCCCCTCAATTTTTTGATGGTGATGAAACGGTGATTACATGTAAGATGAATTAATTAGCCAAATCTGGCTATAAATAAAAATATGAAAGTAAAATGATTATTTTTGGCTATCTACTAAGATTTAATATATAATTTAGCAATTTTTTTTTAAATGTTGATTTTTTTCCCTTGAAATTTGGCAACTAGAAAACCATTTTTTCTTTTTTAATGCCATTTGAAAAAAGAACACAAAATGCTGAAAATTCACTACACAAAAAAAACACTATTATAGAATGGAACTATTTAATATTCTTCACTCGTTGTTAGACATATGTATATGTACCTTCCAACACTTCCCCTTTCACAAAGATTGAGTCTTTCCAACAAGCAAGCAAGCAATGCCGCTCGACGAAACACCAAAACAATGTAATGTTTTGCTTGGAAAATTATAGTTTTGGCAAATTGGCTACTTAAACATTTTCACAAAACCTTAGACCACCAAGCCCACTTAAGCCTAATTTATAAAACTACTTGCTCTTTATATTGTAGCTATTACTAATGTTGGGCACAACATAATTCACAAAATACCTACTTGAGTAAAAGAGAAAATTTTATTGATATTTGTTGAAATTGTTGAAAATTGAAAACAATTGAATTGCTAATACAAATGCACAACACAAGACGTATTTTGCATACATTTTCCTTAAATGTGGAAATTTCTCAAATTTCAATTAGAGGTTACCAAACTTCAAATTTTAAAATAGATAAATGTTTGACAAAGAAATGCCAAACATTAATTGAATAAAAATATAAGTATTGTACTCTGGTACCCTAGGCCGCCCACCTTTAATCCTAAAGTTACTTAAAACCTTGTGACATTTTCACAAAATCTCATATCACTATCCCCACTTAACCCTATTTTATAAGTTACTTACACTTTGCACCATAGTCACTTAATGTTATCCTATGTTACCTAACTAAATTTTTCACAAAAACCTCAAATCACTAAAGCCACTTAAGCTTATTTTGTAAGTTACTTAGATTGGTTAACTTTCATCCTTAGTTAACTAACATAATTGATTGTTCAATATGTTAGTCAACTGCATTTTTAAACATGAGAGAAAATCATTGGCTTGTCAAAAAAATTATGTAATAATGAGAAATATTATGCAAAAAAGAAAGAAAAACCCACTATCATTATCTATTTTGCATAAAAAAATACATAGGAATGAAATTTTATATTGAAACCCCAAATCACTAAGTACATTAAAGCCTATTTTTATAGATTATTTACATTTTATAGCTTAGGGCATTTAGTTTTTTCAAACTAACCCTAGTTTTCACCTAGGGTTAAATCAATGTACCTATTTTATAAGTTATTTACAATTTTCACCCACATCATTTAACCTTTTCTCTTATAAGGTCATCCACACATGTAGATTGTGGTGTTGATAATATTATAAATAACAATGTGTGTTCTAATGAAAATGTTTTGTATATAAATGGTTTACATGGGTGCAATCCATAGCAAGTGTAACATTTACTTAATTTTTTCATGTTGTAAAGTTGTAATTTAATGTGATGTTGAAATTGTAAGATTTGGTTATATGATTGTATTTTAATCTATTAAGGGAACATCTGAATTAATTTGAAACTAATCCAATGAGTGAGAATTAACAAGAACATTCATTAAACATTGTAACACTTATTTTTTAATAGTAAAATGACTTGTCAATGGATTTGATTTTTTTTTAATAACATTTTTTGCCAATTTCTTAAACATGAACCTTAATAAAATAGTATGAAGTTTTTTTTTAATTAAAACGGTTTTTTGTAAAAATTTTCAAAAATATTCTAAGAGCATTTTAAGAATATTTTTCCAAAAGCAAGTGAGTGTGGCTCGTGTTATCCCATTTGCACCCAGATGACATGCTTACATGGTGAACAACTATCGACACTATCACAAAAAAATAAACATAACGATAAATAATGTCCTTAGAGAATATTTACAAATTGAAGATTTGCATGCCTATGAACAATGATGAGTCTATCACCCTGAAAGCTAATAAGCAAAATATATTAAATTTCAATCACCTTACCCATCATTGCCAAAACACCTTCCAATTTTTCAAAGCTTGCCCATCATTGCCAAATTTATAAAACTTTGCTCACCATTGTTGAAATAATAAAAAATTACTTGCCTTCAACACAACAACCTTCAAATGCAAAGAGTTTTGACACCAAAACATTATTGAATTTCACAAGGCTTGCATGCCCTCACACCTCCTTATGTTGGACCTCTTTTCTTTGCCATGCACACCTTCTTGTATCAATCACACCTTCTTTATTTCATAAGGATTGTGATGGAAACAAACAATCTACAACACATGGTATGAATGGGAAAGGAGCAAGATTTTGCACAATCACATTCATTCATGTAAGTGTTTGGCAATGATTATGTCTTAAATGATCAACAACGTAATGCAAAAGTTCTTGGATCCAATCACTTGCACTTGCACCGCTAGACTTGGTTTGAAATTCAACAAAAAAGAAATCATATTTCAATTTGAAAATGAGGTGAAGATCCAAAAATTGCATGATTCCAAATGATAGCAAATCGATTAAAAAAACATAAAACAATTGAACATGTAGGTTGAAAACCTTCATTTCATTATACTTTGAATTGCAAAAATGAAAATCAAGCTTTAAATGAAAATAATAACCTTTGCACAATCTATTTTCAATGTACTACTTCAAAGTAATTTGCTAACCTACGCATAAGATCTCAAAATCTTGCAATTTTAGTTCAACATTAGTGTCATGAAAGATGCAATTGTAAACCACTACATTAAGTAGAAGTAGAACATGTAAATTCATTTTTAAAAATAGTTTTCTAATTTATTAAAAAAAATCCCCAATTCTTCTTTACAATACTTCTTCATTTGCATAAATGTTTGTTGTATAATGTGCTTAGTATGGTATGCCAAAAATTACCAACTTGCTTGTGTGCAATGATCAACCATGGGAACAAATGATAACCTTTATAATTCAATTATGTAAGATATGATTTACTTCTCACTACAATTTAGACAAAACAATTCTTCAATTTAAGGATTATTGTACAATATTCAGGAAAGATGCATCATTCATGGAACTAGGCATTTCTTAAAAAAAACATCTCTAATTTTTTCCTCTAGTCGATCATGGCTTATAACTACATGTTATAAACTTAAGACTGGAATGAAAAGTAACTTCTTGCAAAAGGACCTTTCAATTTTTAAAGGTGAATTTGAGTGATGTCAATGACACCATGGATAAATGGTAGACCAAAAATGTTTTGAACCCAACCATTACCTTATTAAGTCATCTCCCTTTGGCCTTTTGATGATATGTTGAAAAACAATATTAACATGTACGAACTCTCATGGAACTAAATGAACTAAAAACTTTCAATTGCAAACATCTCATTGCAATGAAAATATTTTGCACAATGAATGATTTAATAAAGAGAACATGCAATGCATTTTCCTTTAAGTACAACACACATATATTTCATGTCTTTCTTTTCCATTGAATATTTAAAGTTTGAAAGTTAGAAGATTCACAACCATTGTACTAATTCTAAAATCTTCAATTCACCTTGGGTGAAAATATCAAGTTGTAGACTCGATTTTCACCCAATTGTCAAGGTCTTGGTTAAACATCAACTCATTGTAAAAACATGACAACCTATGATCTATTGTAGAATCAAGGAATTCATTATGACATGGAAAGCTATTTTATCCTCTAAAAATTTGAAAGAAAATTGATACACTAGATTGAATTTAGTTTCCTGATAGGACAGAGATGGAATACCTAGACACTTACATAAAGACTTCCAAAAAAATGTACCAACAACACCACCTTCAATGGCCTTGTGTTACCAAAAAATGAGTAATTTGCAAGTGAGTAGTATTTAGGACCGAAATGAACAACAACAACAACAACAACCAAAATGAGTATCAATAATAACTAAATTAAAAAAGCAACAACAATTGAAATGAAAAAGAAAAAAATGTATATGAAGCATACAACAAAATTGAAGAGCACAAAGCAATGGAACAAGTAAACTAAAATCGTTTAAAAAAAGACAATTTCTTCCTAGAACAATGAATCAAGGGAGCAACAATAACAGCCTAAATGACTAAAGAAGAGAAAACTAACACCTCCTTATCTTGCATTGATCTTGAACAAAGGCATGCCAAATTTTAACATAGGACACTCTAAACCCGAACTTCTAGAGGCATTTAAAGTGATGATATCACATTTATGATAATTAATGCCACAAAGCAAATTCCAATGATGAGTTAATGAAACTGATATATGAGGGATTTTTTGGAATCCTTCGTATGATCATCCGCAGACCATTCCAAAGACAATTTCGGAAATAACTCTCTCATTTTTAAGTTTTAAGCCTAACTGTTTCATTCTTTTCTTAATAACTACTTCCTTTTACTATCAACCTTTTTAATAACTATCTTCCACCTTTCGTAATAACTACCTTCATTTTATAACTACCTTTCTCTTTTTCACTCTTCACCAACATGGATATGAAATAAAAATTAGCATATGTCTTATCATGTCCATGAAATGTATATTGATTTAAATTTAAATTTACATTGACATAAATAACAATGTTTTATTAAAAACCATATGAAAACAAAAGAAAACAATAAAATATTTGATTGTCATTGGTAGTGCAGAGTAGTGTGAAGCTCAAATAGGTAATTGCAAACCCTAAAATTGGGATAACTTTCATTATATGCTAAACTACAACCCTAACTTTATTGAATACCTAACCCCTATCTATGTGTGAAGTGGCTTTAAGCTACATAGCCTTAGGATAGCCCTTCATCATAGCCCTTCCATTTTGGTAAATTCTAAATTCAGTAGGCAAGTCACTAATAAGCCAGCCCGGTTGCTGAAGCCCGGCAGTGGGCTGAGCCCATCATAATCAGCCACAATAAACAGGCCCATTCCCTTAGCCCGTTCCTTCTGTGGCCCGTTCCCTGGGCCCGTTCGTTCTGTAAGCTATGGCCCGTTCCCTGGGCCCGTTCGATCTGTCCGCTATGGCCCGTTCCCTGGGCCCGTTCTTTCAGTCCGCTATGGCCCGTTCCCTGGGCCCGTTCGTTCTGTCCGCTGTGGCCCGTCCCCTGGGCCCGTTCCCTGTCTGGCGCTTTCTATTGCTGGTCTTCCTTCCAGGGTGCTCATTTGTTGTTCCTTTGCGTGCTCGCTCGTTGTCGGCGCTGCTCGTTGTGATCGGCGGAGAGTTTTGGCGGCCTGCAATTGCTACACAGGCGGACGCAGAATCAGCTTCTTCAAGTTCTAATCTGTTGCTGGCCGGGTAGCAGCAGAAGAGGAGCTGAAACGAAAGTTTTTTTTTCAGACAAAGCCAAAATAGGCTCCAATTGTGACGATCGATTGAGAGGCAGGAACCTTTAATGTTTTTTACAAACCTTTTTTGGACATTTTTTCGGACAATAATAATAGCACGCAGATAGATAGTTAGAATGTTGTGCTGGATTTTTTATTCAATTTCACTTGCAAATGTTGTTATTAGGAGAGCAAGAAATGCAAACTTGCGCTTCTCTCTGTTTTAAATAAATTGTGTTACATCATCTCTCCTTCAATTGCTGGGATATGGGTTGTCTGCTAAGAATGGCAGTCTGCCGGGATCAGTTCTTTTTTCGAGCAAAAGTTCTGCTGTCTGATGCACATGAGAAATTGTGTACCTATATGAACTAGTTTGTTTTTTTTGCCGATGCCAGTGGTAAAAAGTTTTTGCGTTGATGCATAGGCCTCTTAAAGAACATTTCAAAATTAGAGAAAGACAGTGAATTGCGTAAGAATACACGTCTTTTTCTACAAAACCATTTAAAAGTTTCATTGATGAATCTGTGAGAGAGAGAGAAATGCATCTGAAGGCTCTAACAATTTGTTTTTTGTCTGATTCCCATTCTTTTTGGTTTATGCGAAGGAAATGTACAGGAGCCTTGAACATAGAGTCTTTGGGGAACAGGAATTTGTCGCCGTCTTCGTGAAATTTCTCCATTCCCTTGTTGCATTGCTGTGTTCCGTTGTTGCAATGCAGGGTTGCTGCTCGAGCAAGCGCATTTTCTCTTCCATTCTTTTTTTCTTTTTGTGTTGCATTTGCAAGTAAGGGAGCAAGCTTCTTTCCTTTTCTTGCGTTCATTCGCTTGAGTTTTCGTCCTCCTCACTTGCTTCACTTTGGTTTGCTTTCGATTCTCTCTTGATTCCTTTGTCTTTGGCTTGATTCTTACACTGCTGCTGTTGATGATGACCCTGATTGTCGTTGTCGTCTTTTGGAGTTTGGTTCATGGATCCGCTCTCATCTGACTCACTTGGTTTGGATTCACTAGCCCTGGAATCGATCCGGGATTCGTCGTCATCGCCATCATCATCATCTTCTTCCTCTTCTTCTTCGTCATCATCTCTTTTGCTTTTGTTACGACGAGTTCTTTTGTTTTTCGACTTGTTGTGCCTCGATTTGCCTGATGCTTTACTCCCCGCGCTTGTGACGCTTGCACTTTGCTTCGATTCTTTAGTATTGGTGCCCTTACTGGAGACCTGTTTTGTTCCGTAAAAATTGCTAGTGTTGTTGCTGATCGATCGTCGCCTCTTTGCAGGCTTTTTGTTGTTCTCTCCATCATCGTCGTCATCGTGAGCCTTATCGTAATCGGAGTCTGAAGGATCTGCTGCTACATCGTCCGCCTGCACAAGCTCCAAGGACTCATGATTCCCATCATTTTCCGGCAATTTCTCGTCATCACTCTCATCAGCAGCAACATCCCTTGCCCGCTTCTTCTTCCCTTTCTGCTGATCTCTACGATGATCGCCTGACTTGTCGTCGTCGTCGTCGTCGTCGTCGTCGGGCTTCCTGCTGCGTTTCTCATGTTTTGGAGAAGCCGGATTGTGAACCGGCTCTTGCTCCTCTAGTACCTCGAACTCCGTTTCCTCCTCCACTCTAGCTCTCTTCCTTTTCCCCCCGGCATTCTTCCTCGTCGTCGTTTTCCTCTTCTTCGCATAACTTCTTCCCGTGCCCTTCCTCTTCCTCCTTTGCCTTCCCTTCCCATATCGACCTCTAGCTCTTCCTCTTTGAGGCGGCATTTTCGTGGAGTCTAGATTGTCAGACCCTGCTTTCGGACCTCTTCCTCCTTCTGTCTAGTATGGAAAAGCGAGAATTCTTGTTTCCACATTTGGATTCTCCAAGCGTTGCGTCTGTCTGATCTGCGAACCAATCGACTCCCAAACGACTTTTCAAACTCATTCGTTGCTTTGCAACAAGTGCATGCGTGTTCTCCATTTTCTTGACCGTTGTAGAGGCCTCTGATCTAGGAGCGTCTTTGATTGATTCCTGATTTTTTCCAGCTGCATCTTGACTCCTTTGTTCTCATTTTCTTTGTTTCTCATCAGCCGCCAGGGTTCATGAAGATGAGTCTGATCCTTTGCTTCTCAAAGGATGATGCAACTGTATGTCCCAATCTCTCAGTTCAGATCAACACCATCCTTCTTCAACACTTGATTCCAACCTTCCTTCTTCTTCTACAGGACTCTGATGGTATGTGTCTACTCACATGGTCATATCTTCTAACTTAACAACATTGAATCCAAGTTCTATACTGCTGCCCACAAGAATTGTAACATGAGAAGACTAGAGCTCTTTTGAATGTGCTGTATTTGTGTCTTCTTCTTCTTCTTCTTCCTTGATGGATCTGAATGCACTGACATTGGAGGGCATTTGCACCTTGGTTGCTTGCCAGTCATACCTTTCCTTCTTTCACACGTCATCATTGAAGTGATTACAGTGCACCTGTCCCAACTCAACAATCTGGGGATGTTGAAAGATGCACAGTTGAGCTCCCTTCTCCTCTTAGGTTGATTACCACCACCTTCTCTGAAGAGTCTTCAACTTCTCTGTTTGATTCTGCTTCTTCAACAGAGTCTTCAACATATCTATTTGATGCAACATTACCATGACTTGTTGAGTATGACAATGGTCAAATTTCTCCAACTTCATTTCAAGTGTTGTGCAAGATGAGCTGTGGATCACAAAGAAACCTCCCCAAGGAACAGGCAGCAGATCATAAGTGAGTCTGCCCAAGGAACAAGCTGCATCCCTCATTGACACAGTGCTAGTAAGTGCATGCCTTCCATCAACGCATTCTCTTGCACATGATACCCACACTCTCTATTCGAGTGCCTTTTTCAGTATGCTGTAGAGTATAAACAAACAATTTGGCATTGCAGATTTGCATTTGAATTTAGGAACACAGTGTGATATTGTATATGTCTTGCTTTTTCTTGATACATCTAGAACAATCCAGAACAATTCCATCCAAGGATGCACTCTTGATCCACTTGAGGATTCCTGGATCGCTGGGACCACATCATATTCTTCTCTGTGGGAGGGACACCTCTATTGTTGTATTTAGGCTTGCAATTGTATATAGCAGTTTGAGTTTTGATGATCCAGGAGACAGGAGCACAGAAGTATAGATGACTTCTTCCTCAACACCCTCCTCTTGAGGCTTCATTTAGAACCACTTTGAGATAGAACTTGGATAAGTGAGAGAAAGTTAGAAGAACAATTTCTATTTTGCAAGAGATGCAGAGAACAATTTATTATCATATTACTACTGTAATACTATTGTTCTCACATCATGTAATGGGAGATTGGTGGTTTGCAGTGGGGGAAAGTTTCAGTGCACAAGTGCAAGAGTTCAAATGGACAACAACACAATTGAAGTAAGAATCTTCTCCTCTTGCATCCAGGGTTCCAGACTTCAATGTTTTCTTATAAGATCCATAACCTTTCTGCTTTCCTTCTTCATCCTCTTCCCATGTAATGCAAAAAACGAAATGGTCAAAACTATTTATGAACTCTTTGTTGGAATGGGAACTATATTGTTTAGGGTTTAGTTCTATGTATGAATGGCAATTATGGTTTAGGCTTTTGGGGGCTGAGTAGGTAGTAAATTGCGAAAAAGAAAAACGAGAACTTTAGGGTGAATATGATTTTGATAACAAAAGAAAAGTAGATTCAAGAGAGTGAAAAATAGAAGTACGAGAAAGTGAGACCTTTCTTCTATCGCCGTCCCAGGGGCTCGAACCCTGGACCACAAGGTTAAGAGCCTTGCGCTCTACCAACTGAGCTAGGACGGCTGTGATCAAAGTCTGCCTAATATTGTTTTTACTCACAACTAAACCCCATCTTGGATTTGATGAGTTAGATGCCGTTTTTGAGTAATGCAAGTTTAGGGGTTAGGGTTTCTGGAGTGCAGTACTTCTTAGTCCAGCTTGCTGATGATTTGCATTATTGTTCTCCGCGTTAGTAAGTTGCCCGAAGAGCTCGTCTCCTGGAGAGCTTCTTGACCCGCCACAATCCAGTAAAGCAGAAAAAGAAACATGCATGAACGACAACAACAACAAACCTCCAAAGTACTTCCAACATCCACCGCCAAAACAATCAAACAAACAAACAAAAAGACCAAAAACAAAGCAGCAAAATTTGGAAGGGAGAAAGGGGGAAGAAAAATAAATACACACACAAAAACCCAAAAGTATACTACCCATTGCACTTTTGGGACAACACAAATTGATTGAAGAATAAAACATGATCTTGTTGTGCTTTTGGTGATTAATTTATCCAATTATATGTTATTTTGTCTGCATTATTTTATATGACTGAGGAATTTATTTTCCTTTCTATCCCTTTTTCAGCTTTTTAAAGACTTCACTACTATTTTCTTGACTTACTAGTTATAATTCTTGATTTAGATGTTGTTTTTTCATTCTACATGCTATTTTGGAATTTCTCATTAATGCTTTTATTATCTTGTTGTTCTTATTTTCATGTGAAAATTTCAAGGTTGATGCATCCTCCTTTTTGCAACCTTGTCTTCAATTTAATTAGGGGTGAATATGTGGGCAACAATCCATGCAGGTTCATTATTAGTTTGAATTCTTAGCTCTTGAAAGATAACCATTGCTTGCAAAAAAGAATTCAACAAATTCTTGAAACAATACAAGAAGTACAAGTTGATAAATAAGGTCTGAAGAATGAATGTATATATTGCCAATCCATGGACCTTTGGTGAAGCCAAGCCAAATCAAATCACAAGCATGTTTCACATGTTGCCATTGACATGGATTTATCACATGAAGATGCAAAACAAGTTAAGAATGGTTATCAAGGCAAGATGAAAATTAAAAAATTACACCATCATTTGTTGCAAAAGGCAAGCAAAAAAATCGTGATGAAGCCATTGAAGAAAATTGATTGCCTAGTTGTAAACTCTATACCATTGTTTTAAGATTCTAAGTCCTTATATTCAAAATATGAACTAAGGCTCTTAGTCCTTTGAAGTTGGACTCCTTTAATTTGGCCATATAAAAGGTTTCAAAAAGTTATTCATAGCTTGCAATGCCTTGACCAATGTTTGTTTTATCTTTTCTCCATTGTTTGTTTTGCTTTGTGTCCCTCTATTGACATTTTTTTCCTTATTTGGATCCAAAATGTCATTGAAATTTCAATAACTAGGAGTCTTTGCAATCCTCTCATTTGTTTTGTGTTATTCAAATGTGAAACATATGGTTTTTCTAGAAATCTTCAAGTTTGTCATTTGCCTCTAATTGCATCTCTATTTCTACTTCTCTTGCTCAACCAAAGTCAATTGCATAAATGTGGATTTATACACTAATTGTGTAAACAAATAATAAAAAATCTAATATCCAATCAGTGGAGAAGTTGCATACCAATTTTTAAAAATAAAATCCTCCACCTCCCATGTAGTCATCCCAATGTACTTTTTATAGTCATTCAAATATTAAATAAAATAAAACTCCCTCGGATTTTCTCTTTTCATAATCCATTTTTTTCAACTTTGATTGCAAAGTAAAATCAAGGGTGCATTAAATAAGTGACATCGCCTATCAACTCGTAAAATAAGAATGTTCATTTCATTGGCCTTTTATTAATGTCAATTTTTAAAAATAATGTTCATCAATGTTTTTTTTTCCCATCCAAAATCATAACTTTTAATACAAATTTTTAAATTTCTAATGTTGCTTTCTCAAATACTAGAATTAAAAAAGGCTATGATTATTGTACAACACTATCTAAAAATAATTGTAGTTTTACCAATGGTTATCATGTATATGTCACCACAATCCAAAAAAGAAATGTCATTTCGTAATTTTTAAAATGTAAAATTTGTAAATACAATTTGGTTTGGAATGAATGCTTTCATATTTTTATCTTCTCTACCAATTTTAGGAGCTTGCACTTGGCATAGATACTTGAAAATACTTGAAAGTTAACCTTATACATTGCTAAAATAACTTCATGTATAAACAACATGAAAGATGGCATTCCACAAATCCCTATAGTCTAACATAACTTCACATCAATCTATTTCTCAAACATCTTATTTCCATCATGAAAGGAAACATCATCACCAATGCCACACATTGTTCATTTATGACAAGTTGCAATTCCAAAATGATTGTCAACTCTTGGATGGTCATGAAAAAGATAGGGGCACCAAAAATGTTGTGCACCCTTTTTTCTAGGGTTTGAGATGGGAAAGGTGAGGACAAGACACAATGTGACTTGAACCAAGTATGAAAGAAAATGAGTAGAGGGGAATATATATATATATATATATGAGATTTTGGACACTTAACTTGCATTAAGTTTACATGGCTTGGGCTTAATTCATGAAGATAGTATATTTGAATGACTTTATTCAACCCAAGATCAATTGGGCCAAACCATCATGTAAACTAGGCTTCAAGTGTAAAGTAAGGTTCAAGTGTGGTAGCAATCTTTAGATGCATGGACTTGACAACATAAAACACAACAATGACTTCTTTGACCATGCCCAAAAATTAAGGCCATTACTAGTGTAATGATTGGGAGCATTCGGAAGTTTGGGCAATGGTTCTATTCGAGAACCTTGCCCAATATAAATAACTAGATAAATTTTGTCATCAAGTGGCAGCTTACAAAGGGTAACGGGTTTCATCAAGGAGCCTGCTACTTAGTTGTGGAACCTCATTAGTAAAATGGCATCTTTCACAATATTGGTATTGCCAACTTCTACTCTAGCTCATAAATTATAACTTGAAATTTACAAGAGAAAAAAAAAAACACACACACACACACACACACTCATACTCAAATGGGTGTGATTTTTAATTGTTTGATGTGATATTTATGATCCTTCCTTCTCACCCCCATCACTTTACATTTTTTTAACCTCATTGAAATTTCTTTGAAAGTCCAACTTCCCTTTTTCAAATTGTTGGATGAATAGTGTGCATCTAACCCATGCCATGATGATCATGCATGTTGTTGCTTTATTTTATTTTTCATTTTCTTGTGAAGTTGTCAACACATCGAAAATTGAAGATTGTGCATTATATCTATGTTCAATTGCGCAAACATGGTTTTATGCAACTAAATCATATCTACATTTGGTTGTTGTCTTTTGGCCATTGTGGAGAACGATGTCTAGCAAATGTCTACTTCACAAACCAAGAAGATTGGAAGTTCCCAAGAAGGAAGAGGATAAGAGATGGAGGAAATGTTGAGGTCAATTGTCAAGTGATGAGAGTTAAATCTTCAAGGAATGCTTGTGGTTTTTTGCAATGTGCTAGCCTTGTATGTAGAATGTGGTGTGTTAATAAAATGCAACAACAAGATGAATGCATAATTTTTTGTTGCATTGTTATGTTGGGATGGAATCAAGTTAGGTCATTTATGTTCGTTACATTGGACTTGCAACTTGTTTAGCAACTTGTTTAACATCTATTAGGTAGAATAAAATTAAGGATAGTTGTGGAAAGGATGGAAGCTTTAAGGGATTATAAGCATGTTGAGGAAGTCCTATTGTCTATTCATTTCTTGCAAAATTGGAATTAGAAGAACTTGTCAAGTGTGTTAGTTTAGATGTTCAATTGGGCCCTAACTAATTAGGGATAAATTGGGTTAATTAAGCTAATTAGTTAGTTTTGAACCAGTTCATGTGCGAACAAGGTTCAAAGCATATTTTATGTTTTGCAGGGTTTTTTTGTTATGCAAGTGTTTTGATTTTCTATGGTTTGGGTTTGGTAACTTGTGTTATTACAAGTGAGTCAATCTTTTGGTTTGAATGTGGTGTATCATTCAAGCTATTTTTATGTTATATGTTGTGAGTGTGATGATAACGTTGATTATAGGTGCCTACATAAGAGCGCACAACAAACAATTGACTACTTTAGATTTTAATGGCATCTTCCTCATGTTTCCTTTTCTAATAGTAATTTTCTTGCAAATTGGACTAATGTGAATACATATTTCAATTTTTAATTTGTGTGGATTAAATCAGAGGTTTTTTTCCAATTTTGTAATGTAGCTATACCAGCAATCATTCTCAAGAGGAATTAACCAAATTTGGCTAAAGGTCAGAGATGAAAGTAGAAAATTTCAAGAATCCTGCCATATTTTGGTGATCTGCAGGAACCAATTGTCCAAATATGGCAATTCCAGAGTTTTCTTTGCCACTTTTCTTCCGGAAAAATCCTTTTCAGGAGTTGCACTAGATCACTTTTTTCACCAAGTACAACAAAACACTGGTGGTTTTCACATGTAAAAACATTCACAATTTAAGAAATAAAATTCAAGTTAGCATAAATTGTCTTTAAAAAGGAAAAAGACAGCCCCCTCAAGACATGAAAGAGTGATATCTTGAGATTCTTTGAAAGAAAACATATTGAGATTTGTTATGAATTCTACGAATCTTTTTCATTGGGGTGAAATCTGTTAGACCACTGAACCTCGATCCTTGGAAGATATAATTGTGCAGCAGAATAATATTAGATGGGTTTTGGAATGTGGCAGGGTTTGGGAAAAAAATGATTTATAAGCTCTCCAAAACTCAAGGAAATGAAATCAACAAAAAATCACAATTATAAAATGTGGGTTCCAAGATTGCAATATAGTCAAGAGAATCAGCTCTAGAAAAAACCAAACTCTAGAACAAAATCAGCTGCTGCAACAACAAGCAGCTGATAAATCTCAAAGCCATAGTTTACAATGACCGTTTGTTGCTGCCAGATGGGAGCAAAGATCTTCCAAGGATTGATATAAAGGTAGATACAGGGAAATCAATTCACAAGAACCACGAGTGTAAAAATGATACCTAGAACAATAGAAGCGTTTTAGAGCAGGTGTAACTACGCATTGAAAAACCCTATAATTCCAATTCCGACTGATCTTTTCCAACAGCAAATGCTATTAGATCAGAATCCAATTGCTTGGCAGCTGAGGGGCCAGTTGATGCCCGCAACCAAGGGGGACCATACTGAATACATTGGTTGTGAGATGCAGCCCATGGTATTACCACTATAGGACCGACAGAAATTCGCCATAAGTCAAGAATGATGGTCACAAGCATGGAGGCACCCAATGCATCAACAGATACTTGACTCAGTGTCCAAGGAGCTTTGGGATTCTCGTCCATCCTATTATGATATCACACATGGACATCATCAGACACAAGAGAAGCACAATACAAGAGGATATTGTCACACCGAAAGCCACAATAAGGTACCACTTTCAATAAGTTGCCAAAGGACATGCCAAGGAGGCAAAGAGGATCTCACCTAAAGAACATGGGAAAGCTCACAAAGAAGTAGATGGCATAAAACAAAGACCCCACTTTGTACATTGCCATACGGTCTACCATTTCATAATATGGAAACTGCAACATCACATCACCCCAGTTAGATTTCTTGAGCTAAGAGGTCTGAGATGCACAATTGACCAATAGGCAGCTCCTTGCCGATGCAAGAGTATTGTGCATAATTTTTGCAGAGGAGACTTGACAAAAAAATGACCATGCATTAGAGGCATAAGTGGTCATCAGAGGAATTTGCAGCACAAGTGCTTATCCAATGCAGTGGGTAACAGAGCCAACAGGAACCCTGAACAAATATTTTAAGGGAGATTATGCAATCAGGTTTCACATATTGTTGCTGCACAGCCCTTGCAAATCTGATCAACAAAAATCCTTATGGGGCTGCAATGAATTCTACACCTAAATGCTTTAAATTGGAAAGAGAATGCAACTTACATTGGCAATTGTGACAGCTTCTGCCAATGCCGTCAAGTAGGCCAACACTCCAACCCAGGAAGCTTGAATTAACCATCTGCTGAATCTGTCTGGCACATGCTGCCACAGTCCAGAGTGATCTAGAAAGAAGTCAACAAAGTTGCTAAAATCTGGTGCTCACAGAATTTTCAGCAAATTTGGGAGCTTATGCACATTCAACAAAGCAAGAAAGGGAACCTTGATTAGAATGCCATCCCCTCCACTTCACACAGATGTCCCATCATGATTAAGATTTATGAGATCTATAGCTAGCTGACACTAGATGTGGAAGATTGGAGTGCAGATAAAGCATTCCAACACCAGAACTTTCTACTCCATGACAAGGTCAGGCAAGCTCTTTCTGTGTTTTCTTTGCTTGGTCTGTTCCTTCAAATTCCATCCACACATCAATTGGGACATGCTCTTCAACATTACCCTAAAATCTCATGCATTTCAGAAGTAGCCCAGCAAATTCAAAACATACCCATAAAGGCAGGCAGTCAGACTGTTACCTTGATGGCATGTCCCAACCTCCGAAGGGTAATGTTTGATATGCTATGGTACAACAAGAAGTAGGGCTGAGTCAGCAGAAATGTGGTAATTGGAACCTGGCAATTCCAGAAAATGCATCCCTCATCAGAGCAAAGCTCAAGTAGCTGCTTCTGAAATTTGCAAACCTGTGCCTATAGAACTAACAAAATATTCTGAACCTGCCATACAAAAGCACTCACTTACATAGTTGATTTTATATGAGGGGAAACTGTAGGTAGCACCCAGCACAACGTAGAAATAATGAGTCCAGAAGTAGTTGCCCACAAAACCAAATATTGCAATCCACAAATTTGCCTACATACATCCCAGACCACCAAACATCAGTGATACTCAAGCACCAAACCAGGTGTAATTTGAGGAACAAGAATCTTTCTTCAAGCTGTCCATTTGCCCCAAATCAAGTGACTCCTTTTGTTATACTGTAATGTTGTGAATATCATTTGTAGCTTTGAACAACCAATAATTGGGTGTAGCTGTGAAAGGGTGGAATCCAATCCCAGGAGTATGGTATCCACCATCTATGGCATGAAATGCAATACCAAATGGAAATGTTCTGCATCCAGATCCCCGCACTTATCACCTGTTGGTTTTGAGCACTACAAGATTGAGTTGACATTAAGGAAGAGGGAGTCACACCTTGAACCAGTACCGTTGGTACCATGGCTGTTTTGCATCCTCCTGAACACACACAACTCGTTGGAGATTAGTGAGGTTGAAACCTAAACATGTATATGGAACACAAAAGAATCTGAACCATATATGGCACACATGTTTACACATGAATGGAACACATTTCATCAAAGTGTGCAAAAAAATGACCAACAAAAAAAAAGGTCTGGGAATTAGGAGGAAAGAAACCTACAGTGCCACCAAATAAGAGAGGAAATACAATGCAAGGAGCTACAGTGGCAAGGCCAAGGATCAAGTACTCCATCTCCCCAAACCTCTGTACTAAAAAGGGGAACAAAACCACCAAAATTTCCACAAACCACAGGCATCAGTCTCAATGCCATTCATGGCCAAAGGAAGCCACTACAACAAACCGCTCATATGAGATGCCAATTGAAATCAACTTTTCTCAAGCTAGAGCAGCTTCTTCTCAACTAAATGCTGGAGAAATCCTTGTTCCTCTCGACCATCCTCCGCGCTCACAAAACCCTAAGCCCTAAAAAACCTAACAATATCTGAAGAGATATTTCACACCAGAATCCACTACTTACAACTTGTCAAAGAGATGCCAATTGAACCAACTTGTCCCAGAGCAGTTTCCTCTTGACCATCCTCAGCATTCCCAAAACGCTAAAAACAAAAAACCCTAAACCCTAAAATCCTTATATATCTCCTCAAAAGAGACTATTTTCACAACAGCATTACGAGGAAACGCGCTTAGAAACTTGAGAGAAATGTGACGAAATCTGCACATTGCTAAAATCGAAGATATACTCCCCGAGCTTGCTTGCAGCAGGAGCTGTGGGTGTGAAAAAAAAGAACCAACAACAACAATAACACCAGCATTGCTTCACCTCGTAAAGACGGAGAGGAACAACAACTCCGAGTAAGGCCGTGATCCAAAAGGGACTGTATGCCAGAAAGAAAAGCTCGCCCCATCGCTTGCTACGCGAAGCAGCCAGCCACAGACTATGATCACCATTGCTCCCACTCACTACACACACAAAACCGAGTTGCTAAGAAAAAAACATTAACATCATTGATCAAGGAAGCAACAAATCTGCAGGAAAAAAAAAAAAAAAAAAACACACCCGATCGATGGAAACACACAAAAGAGATGAGAGACAGAGATCCTTTACTTGTTTTGCTCTTCCTCCGTGGGCCCTCCGCTGGACGTGCTTCGCTTGCTTGCACGAAGAGGGGAAGAAGACAAACAGAACACGAAGCTCCGGTTTAGGGTTTAGGGTGAAAGAGAGAGAGATAGATCCATGGATCGATTCCCTCTGTTGACATGATATTGGCGGGTATTGTGTGTAAATTCATTTCCGAGTATAGTAGCTTAATGGATTTTGGCCCCTAGGTAATTAGGTCTATTTTTATATGAGGATATTTGAAAGATGACATTTTGGCTTGTGTTGAAACTTGAGATTAGTTTAGAGAGTTATAATACCTTGAAGGATTTTGGTTTCTTTTAGAGGATTTTTTGAAGATTATATTTTGGCATGGTGAAATATTTGAGTTTCCTTAATTCTTCTTTTGCCTTAAGATACTTTTAAATGTAAATGGCAAGGCCATAGTGTGACACACCCCTTGTTTTCTGAGGGTTTAGGGTTTGAAATTTTTATCATCGAGTAAAGGGGTGAAAGCCTAAAATAAAACCAAAATAAGTTAAGGGTTATATCCAATTTGCAAAAACCTTCATTCTCGGTTAAAGCTTGACAAATAGGGCCTACCTAAAAGACCTATGCCTATGAGAAAGCCCAAAGCCCAATATTGGGGGCCTAGGAGGAGATTTTTTTTATAAAAAGGTTTAGGGTTTGAATAACCCTACATTGATATCAGATTTGACACATATTATTAACCCAATTTTTGCTTGTTGGAAAGTTTTGAGAAATTTCAGAATAATTCTACTTTGACAAATTGCTTAAGAATGAAAAAAATAATAAAAATTGTTGATTATCGTCTCCTTCCTCAAAACCTCATTTTATTCAATAACTTACATACTTGCCTTGAAATTGTCCAAAAAACATTTACACTTGCCTTGTGCAAATTCTATGGTCCTTGTGCCAAAGATTATCTTAAATGTAAGCGGTTGATAAAGCCCCCCCCAAAAATAACTTTAAGGTTCGGTCGAATTTGCAAAAACCCACATCTCTAATAAAGCCCTACAAGTGAGACCTAGTAAATAGATGTATGTTTACAATAAAGCCCAAAGCCCAAAATATGGGGCCTAGTAGATAGACATATGCCTATAGATAAAGCCCAAAGTCCAAAAAATGGAGCCCTAGTGTATAGACATAAGCCTATGATCAAGCCCAAAACTCAAAATATGGGCCCTAGAGGAGGCTATTGTTACCAAGTCGAGCCGACAATTGGGGAATGTCATCACCCC
>OY998159.1:14311727-14474239 GCA_963921925.1 Sphagnum tenellum | reverse complement strand
GGCCACTTCTAAGGGCCCCAGGCAGGCCAAGAAACAAGTATGTATTCTTGTGTGTAACAAAACATACATACTTGGGTCTTCACCCAAGTATGTATTTTTGTTACTACATACCTGGGTGAAGAAAGAGCTCGCAATCAATCAATGCAAAAGGACAAAAAGAGAGCCAGCTGCAATTGAGTTCAAAATATGTATTCTGTGTGTAACAAAACATACATACTTGGGTCTTCACACAAGTATGTATTTTTGTTACTACATACCTGGGTGAAGAAACAGCTTGCAATCAATCAATGCAAAAGGGCAAAAAGAGAGCCAGCTGCAATTGAGTTCAAAATATGTTTAAGCCAAGATGTGTTGTGTACCTTGAATTCCAGGCAAAATAGGTGTCGGAACAGACACCCCTCAGTTTGTTTGATTTTTTGGCAATCAAACAAACAGCCTTTATTCCTTCGTTGTCCCCCATCCTCACACGGTTTAAACAATCCAGAAAGGATTATGTGACCCAGCACCCATCAGTGCACCATCCATGGGAAACCCCTTATGACAAAGCTCACTTCCCTTCCCGACAAACCACAGCTTGTAAAGCTGAGTTACCAAGGTTTCACCTTATTATTAGTACCCTAAACCCTAAACCCTCCTAGTTCTCCCTCACACCCTTGAGATTAACTATGAGTATTGTCCCCATATATAGAATGCAACCTGGGTATATGGTAGTGGTACAAGTGCTCATGATATTAAAGAACTTACCAGTCAAGTATGACTTAAGACAATACCAGCCTTAAGGTGCATTCACACTTGGTGCTAAGGACTCTAGTATTAAGTCCCCTAACACCAAACTAGTCATTTAGGACCTAAATGTATTTATCATGAAGATTTTATGGTAATGTTCATTTAATATTAAACAATCACCCATTTAACATTGGGTACCCCCTAAGACACCACCTAGATTTTGACTTAACATTAGGTGTGAATGCACCTTTATATTAATACTAAGCTTGGTATGAGACTTGAGAGAACATCAAGTATATACTTACCTTAACGCCAAGCCATACCTAGTGGTAGGGCTTTAATGCTAATGTTGCCTTAACATTAGGTTTGGGGTCACTCACTTATTTGTCAACATTTGCTTTCATGAAACACACCTTCTTGTTTTTGGCTTCTCTTTTGAGTATGCGCATTATAATTCTGAGTAGCAACATCATCACCAAAATTGGAGACGTGTTTATATTTGCTCACAAAAAGTAAGTATTTCCTCCATGTTTTTTTCCCATTTTTTATTATTAAAATTATGTTGTCTTTGTTATATGTTTATGTTTTTGAATTTTCTCTTTGTAGGTGTGTGTTTAGAGTAGATCCATATGGTGTCAATGAACTTTTGATGTCTTGGTCGCCTTGATGATTGTGATCCTTCATATAGTTTCACTTTGTGAATTTCACTTCACAAAGTGCCAAAGCATCTACAACATTTTGATCACCTTCACAATTGTGATCCTTGGGAGAACTAAGTTTTGTGAGTTTTGTTTTGCAAATTTTAGTTTTAAATTTTCATGTTTTCTTGTGCCTTGGATTATTTTAGCCTTTGTGAGTTCTCATTGGTGTTTTGATCTTTCTTTCAAGCAAGTGAGAATTCATATACAAGTCCTCAATTGTTATTGCATATTGTTTATTTTAAAACTTCAATTCACCTTACAACAAATTAAAAAATTACAATTTAAAAAAAAAAATAGATTGGCCTACTTGAAAAGCAAAAAACTTAGGTCCATCATTCATCTCTCGTAACAAATAAAATTTGTTGGAGACCAAGGTCAACTCTTTTGTAATGTTTTCATCTCATTTTAAAACCAACTTGAACTTTTTGTTGTTGGTGATATAGGAAAATCTTGATTTTCATGTTCTTGTACGGAAAAATATTCCATGAATTCATCCATGTTGGCATTGCATTTACATATGTCGGGGGCCACATGGGGACATGGTAGCAAATTTCTTGACAAGGTAGCAACATTACTAGTGAAAACACTTGAAGACAAGGCTTGGCATTCAAAATAACCCTAGAATAAACTTTCTTCACAAAGTATGCATCTATAGGTCTTTTCATTCATTGTAAATTAGAAATCTAAAAATTCAAAGAAAGTTTAACAAAAATTATAAATATCAAATATGTATTCTTTCATAATGAAGATATGAAACAATTTTTACATTTTATTGTTGTTAGAAAGAGTTTTTTAAAAACATTATGTAGTTAATTAAAAATATTTTAATAAAATTTATGGGTTTTTTTGTGTGTAATTGAAAAATGGAACTCCATGATTAGTCACTATTATTAGGTAGTTTTGCGATTTTGATCAAAGGCTTGCAAGAGATGTCAAAGTTCGTTAATGACTCAAATTTGTCAGCCAAGTAGTTGAATATAAATTTGTAACAAAATCTTCAATGATTGTGAAAGTTTGCAACATTACATGACTGTAAAATGTCTTGTACCTTATTAACAATTAGTGACAAGCTTGGGCATTAGGTGAACCTGGATCAAAAACTTGATTTAATCAGTTTTTGTTAACAAAACATGATATTAATAGATGGATCCAACATTTTCAAATGTAAAAAATAAATAAAAATTGAACATTTGCAACTAAATAAAACCTCTAATTTCAAAACATGATACCAAGTATTGAATGGTGAAATGAAGGCTTTGTGCACAATGTACAAGTTTGCACATGTTGCAAACATCCTAATTTTTAGTGAGTTGTTTGCCATTGAAAAATCCATTATATATTTTTATTATTCAACAAGTGAGCCAAGGCAATCAATGGTGTGTTAAAAAAACTCATGGTGTGGCTTGTGGATGGTAAGATGCATCATACTTTGATGATGGAGTTCAATAGTTGGTGTGGTATGTTAAGTGTTATGGGTGCTATTGATAACATTCACATTGCCATAATAAAACCTTAAATTGTTTTTGTTAGGGACTATTGTTACCACAAGACTAGAGGTTACAACGTTGTTGCATAGGTGGTGGTTGACAACCATAAAAAATTTATCAATATGTATGTGGGATTATTTAGAAGTGTGAATGACTCCCATGTTTTAAGGATGTCTTGGTTGCATAGATGCACACTGCAAGGGGAACTTTTTAATATAATTGTAAGTTCATAGGATGTATTACTATTTTATCTATTTAAAAATAAAGGCTATCCATGGCTTCCTTGCTTCATGACATTGCACAAAAAAATGAAAAATATCATTCAATTATGGATTGTTACACAATTGGAAACATAAACTGAGGAGATCAATTGTAGAAAATGTGTTTGTTATGTCGAAACAAACATTTCAGGACAATTGCATATTATTATTGTACTTGATATGTTCAATGTTTATTGTCTCCTCCATAATTTGATCTTTGGGAAAAGAAGGTGGATGTTGAAGAAATCATGAGGTTGT
This sequence comes from Sphagnum tenellum, assembly GCA_963921925.1. Taxonomy (NCBI): domain Eukaryota; kingdom Viridiplantae; phylum Streptophyta; class Sphagnopsida; order Sphagnales; family Sphagnaceae; genus Sphagnum; species Sphagnum tenellum. The sequence goes on along the minus strand of OY998159.1, from coordinate 14,470,807 downwards.
TTATATTGAAACCATGTAAGAGGATGTGTTGAACACAAATGGATTACAACAATTTGAGGACAATGTTTGCATTGAAAGTAGAGAACTTTAAAGGCAACAACTTTAGAGGTGTACCTTGTTGCTCAGCATTATGGAAAGATGCTACAACTTGAAATCTACAGCTACAAAAAATAAAATCAATCTTGTATTATACCCCTATTTGTTCAAGTCCATGTGAATGTGAAATTTTGAATTTGAAAACTACATGTACAAAAAAATATTCAATCATATACATTAACATCCTTCCAATCAAATCCATTTGAATGTATAATTGTGTTAAATTGTTTCTTGCCAATGTTAGTTTATTCCGATCCATCAACATGTGTTATGGTGTTTAATATTGTGTAAATGTTCTTCAATACAATTATTTGCATCTAATTTCATAGTATTTGTTGTGTCTTTATGTGGTAAGGAATGTTAAATTATTATATTCTTGGAGTCTAAGATGATTGTGTATTTTTTCCTCAAAATGGGTGGGATGAAGTTTGCCCATTGCTACACTTAAACTTGAAAAGGTAAGTGAAAATGTGGGATTGTTTCATGTTGAAGTTGGAGTTTTCCATTCACTTGGAGGAGGATTTACTAGTGTACCTTGACCATGAGTGTGAGGATTGGGGACTTAACAATGCCTAATTGTGATTTTCTTGAAAAACATTTACACAATGTGGTATGGGATCAAAAGGTGCAAGGGGAGATGCATTTCTTTTGGGGGCATCTTCAATTATTTTCTTCATTAATATCAATGTGATCATGTGGTGAAGACTCTTGCAAGTAAAGTTGTCCATGATAGACGTCATCTTTTGGATTCATGGAATCTTGTGAATGTTGACGGTTAAAACAAATTTAATGTGCAAGAATTCATGAATGAGGTCAAAATATAATTTGTTAAAGCTTCTAGGCAATCCTTGTGTGACCCATACTATTAACATGACTTGTTTTTGTTTATGATCAATGCATGCAAGAAAAGACTCAATGTATTCTAGGCATTCAATTCATACTTGTTGAAACAACACTTGTAACATTGTTTGTTGGTACTATTGTTCCCATTTGATGAGTTGTTACAGTCATCATCAAAAGGTTGCAACTTGATTGTTGGTTAAGCTACCTAATGGAGATTCTTGAAAAAACTATTTTTAACATTGTTGTCAACTCCAATTTTGAATTCTTGCAATTGCTTTATCTACACATAGGTAGGATGGAACTTTATGGTTGAATGTAAAATATAGAATGCACTTGGATTGCTTAGATGAAACTTTTACAATTTGGAAAACTTGATCATTAAAAATAAAACTCTTGCAATTTCATAGACATAACTATTACAATTGAGACAATTTGTAGATAGGATGCATTTGGATTGTAGTTTGGAAGGTAAACATTTTGCTTGAAACAATTTGGAACAATCTTGTAAGAATAGAATTGATTGTAGGATAGTGTTGATGTACATGTCTCTATGTATTTGCTTATGTAGTAGGGATGTGCAAAATAGAAAGAAGGGAACTAGTGAAGAAAGAAAAAAATAGGAAGTGAGAGAAAGGTGCAGTCCCTTAACATTGAATTAATCCTTCATTTTTGGAGGCTATATGTAACTCCCAATGTTTTTTTAAAATCTACCTTTTTTGAAGATTAATTAAAACTTTAATGTTAATAAATACTAAATGTAAGCACCAAGTTAACACCAATGCCATGTCACCTACCACATAGGATTTGGGCTAGTTACCTCTCACGGTGTGGACTCATGTAATTTTTTATCACCTTAAGCACTCGCCTATCACCAATACCACCTACCACCAATACCACCAAGTGTGGCGTGGCCTTTATACTGATACCAATATCAGATTTATTCTTGCAATATACAAGGCAAAATCAACCTTGAACCTAATACAAATACTAGAAAGGTATACTTATACCAATACTTGCCAAGCATTGAAGAAAAAACCCTAATATGGGGACCAATTTGGTATGTTGAAAAGACAATACCAGTACAACACTAATAACTACTAACTTCTCATGTCAATGAGTGTCATAGGTATGTTAGTGGGTGTTGTGAGTTACTCTAGTGATTGAGCATCCCCACCCATGCACCATCCATTGGAAACCCATTATGCCTCACTCACTTGTGGTTTGTCCGCAACTGGGTTATCAAGGTTCGAGGTAACCATATTGGTGAACTTGGTGGGTGCAAGTTCATTTTGGCCAAGGGGAAGCATGACAAAAACATTCTTATGCTTTCAATATTCACCACAAATAAAAAGTCTCTATAGACAAACTTGCAAACCCTAATTTAGTGAACACATCCTATGTATTGGTTACCCCACCTGATTTTCTCACACATAATGATATAGGCTCTTCCATGTTCTCTAAAAGATTTTGGGTAGTTTGTTATGAGTGTATGATGGAGAGTCTCTAGAGTTCTCCATAATGTTAACTTGTCTTTGGGCATGCCCCTTTCAGTGCTGTCAGAAAAAGGAATGAAATTTTACTAAATCTCAGTATGTACTATGAAATCCTGAAACTCAGCATTTAATTACTCTCAGGTTTCAGGACAAGGCTCGAGAGTAATTATAGTAGTTGTACAGGTAGGAGCAGTGAAAATATACGTATTATTACGTTTGCAGCAGTGCAGTGCAGGCGCTCAAGAAAAATGAAAGACAGATGGAAACTTAGTTTATCACATAAATTGATTGTTTTCTGAGTTTCACTCCCTATTATATGCAAATGAAATTTTATTATTTTTTGGCAAGTTTTGTTTTGGAATCTCACTCTTTTTTGTGACCAAATTAAGGACATTGCATGGGTATTTGATTTTGTTAATAACCGTCAGTGTTGTTTTTTAAAATATTTCAAAGTCTGAGAACTTTCGAACACGGTCTTTATTGCTCCTAAATGGTAGGCATAAGATCCTTTTTTTTTTTTTTTCTTTCCTAGGAGGGATATTCATGGCTATAATGCGCCTTTCAAATACACTACAAAATTTTCTCAAAATGCTTTAATTTAATATGAAAGCACTTTATGTTTTTTGGGTTTAAGGTTGGTGAAGTGAACTAGCCTTGTAGCGTAGCTGCCTTACTAGAAAATGGGGACTTTTTTTAAAAAAAAAGGTAAAGCTTGAGGCCTCGAGCTTTACCGTACATAAAAACCCCGTGTCATTAATTATTATTATTTTTTCCTTTTCCCTCAATGCTTGCCAGGTATCATGGGAAAAAATGGGGACATTTCAAAAAATGGAATATTAGTATTCAAGAAAGTTAAAATCCTTGTTGAAAGGTGGCATTCAAAAGGGTACAAAAACCGCCCAAAAAACCACCATTTCTAAAGACACTTGGAGGAGTTTATCAAAATTGGATTTTAATTGTGAAATTCCAAAAGGTAAGATTATTAGACTCAATAATTCAGGGAAAAAATTATCATACTTAACTCATATTTAACTATGCATTCTCCATGTTGCATAAAGTCACACTAGTATCGATACGAGGATGGCACCCATGTGAAATTGATAAGTGTTTTATGCGATCCATTGGAAGAGATTGAGATTAGTGCATCATCGGAGTTGGTTTGGTTTAACTATGGTGTGCGTTAATTGACGCCCGTGTGCCAATGGGGAAAGCTACTTTAGGTTTACTTGGTGTTTCATGGGAGATAACAATGTAGTCACAAATTTTAGAGGGTGATGCCATGATATTTTCAGTCATTAAAAATTAATTATATTATCTACTTAATCATTAAAAATTTGTGATTTTGATGGTGGCAAACTAAACTTGGAGTGTTCATTGTAAAATATGTAAAAAATCAAGAAATGTAATGCATAGTTATATGCTATGTATCAAAATGGATGAAAAATTAATAATCCTTATTAATATTAATAGGTAACCCACTCTCTTAAAAATTGCTATTAGTCCAGGCCAAAAACGATGATGAACAATTTTTACTTATAAAAATTTCAGGTGGCCAATAAAAAAAATGGCTCCACCACCACCTTCCCCCCCCCCCCCCCCCCCCCCAAATCAGGGCCCATCTTTTTTTTCCTTGTGAAAGGCTGGGCCGAAGGGTATAGTTTGAGATTTCTTTTGAATTTTGATGTTATCATCATGTTCCCAATGTGTTCCCACCAATAGTTCTCCAAAGTGCCATTATTTTAGCCAATGTATGAATTTGCCTTTGCCACTTTTTGTGTGTATTTTGTGCAAAGTAGGAACCATAACGTGGCTTTGTTATGGAATTTCCTTTTGTGACAACTCAATTATAGAGCCACCAAAAACTTTCATTTAAAAAAAAAAGGGTTGCAAGTGATCAACATCAAGATGCCAATGCTTTTTTTCTTTTTCTTTTTTTCCATTTTTCCATTTTTTTCATTTTTTTCGTTTGTACTTTTGTAGACGTGATGAATTATAGATAAGAGAAAAAAATATATTAAACAAGCATGTTTCCTCAAAAAAAACTCTCAAAAAACGAGCAAATTAGCAAGAATTCACAAGGGAAATTAATTTAATGCAATACATCACAATATCACATATGATGATGCCAAGGATTTCAAACTATTTGTTCCAAATAAAAATGTAATCTTTTTGGGCCATAAACGAGTTGATGGGTAATGTACAAAAAGATCGGAAAGTAGACTAAAACCAAATTATTTAAATGGAGGAAATTCTTCCAACTTAGCTAGAATAAACTCACTATAAAATGCACCAAAAAAAAAGGAAAAAAGGGGGGGGGGGGTCAGGCTTGTAGAATATTTTCGGCTTTAGCCTCTCTTAAGTACAAGGCAGGTCCAAAGCCGAAACTATAAAACTTAGCACAATTGCAAGGTGAGTGAACAAACGAACTAAATGAACATGAAGTAATTGGGACTCTCCAACTGGCCTTCCTTTTTGCGGAGGAAAAAAAGAAGATCAAATAAAAGGCAAGTAAGAATATGTAAAATAAATATAAATGTAAAATACATATAGAGACTCAAGAGAGATGGATAGAGACCTAGAAATCTCTCTTGTTTTATGGATGAGTTTCATTCATAAAAATGATAGACACAAAATGTCATGGATGACACCCAACACGGATTTTACCATTAGGGTGGACGGATGGGCGACAAAACTAAGGTAGGGGTTCACCAAGGTGGGGTTTAAACCTTGGTAAACCCCACCTTAGTTTTGAGACGGAACCCAATGACCCCACTTCTCTCTCTCTTTTTGTTTCTTACAAATGATACAAAAAAAATAAAATTTCTTTAGTAAGGGGGATGCCGTGGAGTAATGATTTGGACTTTTGTTTTTTTTTTTTTTTTGGGGGTCCCTTTCTCTTATCTTCCCCAAAAAGACACTCGCACAGTATGTCGAGTATAGTGTAATATACTCGAGGAGGACGAGACGAGGAGAATCTGGTCACAGCTGAGCGGCTGACCCCCCTTGCCAGCAAGAAATACGGATGAGGGTCCGGAAACATGGGGGATGGACATGGGGTGGGGTTGGGGGCACCCCCTTAACCAGGCAGGCAGTACTAAGCTGTAGATAGGCAACTGACAAATTATTACATAAAATTTGAGGTTTAATAAAATTTTAGTGGAGGTTCCCATTTGAGTGCGTTCTTCTGTGGGAGGGGGCACCCGAGGGCATAAGCCTGCCGAGGGCGTTCCCAAACCTCAGGAGAACCTCCCTCTTCCGTAAACAACTCTTTTTTTCAATTTCCTTGCTTCTTTCCCATTTTGTAAAAAAGAAATACTTCTATGGGAACGTGGGAACGTGGGAACATATAAAATTTGGGGGAAGCTCCCCTGGCATAACACTCTAGGGTTCTTCTTTTTGGGGGAGATCCCTCAAAAATACACATAGAAATAAAAAGGGAGTTGTTTAAGGCCATTTCATGGCATTTCATGGCATTTAAAATTATTTTAAAAATATAAGTGCAACAAAGATTTACATGTAGTAATAATGGCTATTTAAAATCATTCAAAATTAGGTAAATATACATCTAACTTAAGCAAAATTAATAAGCATAAGACATTTGAGCACATTAGTTGTTGTTGTTTTTTTTCTAAGTATTTTTTAATTTATTATTTTTTCTCTAGTGGTTCACTAATGTTTTACCAATACACAATTGGATATCCAATATAATGCTTTAACCTAGGGTCAGCTTCCATATTGACAAAGCGAACTATTAATCATTTTTTCAAAAGATAAAATTATTATTTTTAATGAAATAATTTTTTTTTTTGCATTATATATAAAAGTTTACTATGATATTATTGACATGACAAGAATGAAAAATATTCAGATCATAGCCTGCAATAATTATGATGGTTTTCAACACCCCCAACTTCATATTTTCACAAAAAAAGGTTTAAATATTAAAAGGATTATTTAATGACGAAATTGACCTTAAAGGTCATGTTATTGCTACACTATTTTTTAAATATTTTTTACAAATTTCAATTTAAAATTTAAAATTTGTGATGTTATTCAAGTAGAAATCATCTATAAGTATGATTAGCCAAATTTAGTGATATTCAAAATATGAAAACAAAAAAAATCGTAAATACCTTTTCATATTCTAGGCAACAGTGACAATTTTTGGCATGTTTTCAAATTTAAAATCCTTTTTTGGCAAATTATTGTTCAAAAAAGAATTTGATAAATATTAGCTTCTTTTCAAAAATATATATATTCTAGATAAAATGACAAAAATTCATCATCAAAAAAATTACTTGCAAAATTTAGAAATTAGGTACCATGGCCAATGTTTAAAAATCGTTTTTCACCAAAATTTTGAAGTGGGTGGGTTGGAAAAACATTAATCAAGAGCAATATGTTCGATGCATCTACAACACAATGCCCACAAGAAAAAAAAAAAATTCGGATTTTTCGTATTATATTTGCACAATGATTAATATTGTAAATATTTTTTTCACATAGCAATTTTTAAAAAAGAAAAGTGATTTACTAGTTAGAATCCTCCCTTCAGCCCAAAGGTCCAAGGTTCAATCCTTTTCCCAATTATGTTTTTCAACAAAAACAAAAAATCATAATATATTTAAATTATTTTAAAAATTAGTTACCTTAAAGAAATAACTTCCACGAACAAAAGAAAACTAAGTGCAAATCCTAAGCAAGTTCTCAATGAAGGAAGAAAAATTCCTTTGTGGAAAACACAACTTCTTTGAAGAGTAATGAATTTTCTTTGGGGAAGGGCCAAAGTTTCTCAAGAAGAAGGGCACCTTCCTTGGAGAACAATGCACTTTCCATGAGGAAAAGGCTTAAATTCTCGAGGAAACATATGTTCTAAATCCTTTTGCAATCAATCATCTCATTTTTATTTTAATATATTATTGTGACCTATCAGTGGAAATAACTTTGTAAATGGAAATATTTTAATCAAAATTCATATGCACAAATTATGATCAAACAAAATTTCAAACACATTTTTTCTCTTGAGGAAATTTAAGTTTTTTTTTTCTCAGGGGACATGATTGTTCATTAAGAAAAAAAAAGTTTAACCCACTCCTCGGAACAACTTAAACTCCTTTTCCTTGGGAATACGATTGTTCTTCAAGGAGAAGCTAAATTCCCCATGGTACAATGAACTTTCCTTGGGAAAATGCCCCAAGGAACATATGTTCTGAATTTTAATGCAATCATATCTCATTTTTGCTTTTATAAAAGTTTATGACCTATCATTGGAAAGGTCTAAAGAAGAACTACAACTTTGTAATTGAAAACACATTAATCAAAATTAATATGCAAAAGTTATGATCAAACAAATTTTTGGACACATTTGTTCTTCAAATGGCATGGTTGCTCATTGGAGCAATTTAAGTTCTCTCTTTCTGGGGACATGATTGTTCCACAAGGCAAAAAGCTTAAGTTGTTCCTTGAAGCAACTTAAGCTCCTTCTCCCCCAAGGACATGACTGTTATCTGAAAAAAAAGCCAACTTTCTCCAGGAACAATGAACTTCACCGGAGGAAAGGTGCAAGTTCCTTGACAAAACATACATTTTGAATCTTTTAGCAATCACAATCATTTCATAGTTACTTAATATATAATCTTGTGACTTATCATTGAAAAGGCCTCGAGAAAGTACAACTTTGTAATTGAAAACATTCTAATCATAATTCATATGCAAAAGTTATGTTCACACAAAGTTTCAAACACAATTGCTCCTCAAAAGAACACAATTTAAGTTGCTTTCCAAGAGAATTGCTCCTTAAGAGAACATGGTTGCTCCATGGCAAACTAATTGTGTTAAAATTTTTGTGTTAACATAACTTTTTCATGTGAGTTCTGAATGAAATGTTTTTATTACAAAGTTGTAACTCTTCTCAAAACTTTTTCAATGATAAGTCGCAAGACTATATAAAAATAACTATGAAATGACTATGATTGCTAAAAAATTTAAAACATATGTTTGGAGTTTAAGGTGCCCTATGGAGCACCTTAAACTCTTTCTTTTTTTCCATGGAACAATCATATCCTCAAAAAAAAAAAAAAACAAAAAAAAAACTATTTCTCCCCCAAAACATGGCTCTCCCTGACACGACTTAAACCTTGCTCCCTTTGAAACATGGTTGTTCCCTGTGAAACAACTTAAACCCCTTTTTTACTTTGAAAATTTATTTTAATCCATTTTGTTCATGAATGAGAAAAATATTTCATAAAAAACTCAAACCCATGACCTTTGAACTACGAGGAGGATTTTAACCATAACATTAGTTTTTTTTCCTTTGAAACTAATATTTAAAAAATTTAAATTTAAACCATTTCCTTATCGTGTGAGAGTGCAATAAAAACAAATCTAATTTTTTTTGTTCTTATTGGGCACTATATTGTATTGTATTATAAATATAATTGTGTTGAGCTTGGTACCACATTTAATTTGTTGCGCATGTTTGTTGTGCATGTTTAGTGCTTGCCACTGGGTTGGCAATAGTCGTGCACAAAGAGGACATAGCCAACTTTGGCTAGAGTTCTTACATGGAAGTAGAAAACTTTATAAAGTTCCTCCTATAATTTGGCTACTTATTGGAAACCTATTCTCTCTAAATATGGCGAGTTTAGAGGAAAAACCCACCCCTCACCCTTCTTCCACCCTGAATCCTTTTTAATCTTTTTCTTTTTTTCATTTGGATGGCGGTTTTGGGGTCGTCTTCTTCCTCCTGCCAAAACCAGGACCCACTCTTGTCGTGCACTTCTTCGCGTTTGTCTTCTTGTGCTGCTGCCGCTGCTGCTCATCTTCCTTCCTTCCCTCCTTCCAGCTGCTACACGAATCGCTTTGCTTTTTGAGGTAATCTCCCTTGGTTCGCCAACTCTCGTGTTTGCGTCCCGACAACAGCTTTCAGCATCTTCCACTTTTTTTCTTGTTTTCTTTTCTTTCTTTTTTTAAAATTAAAAAAAAACTTTGGGGAAAAAGGAAGATCCATCTTCCACTTTTATAGCCAAAAAAAGAACAAAAGAACAAAACCAAAACCAAGACAAAATTTAAAAACAAAGTAAATTTGTTAAGGTTTCCAATCTTTTGGTTTGTTTTTCCTGATTCGGTTAATGTCATCCTGCGGGGCATTTGCGATTGTGCTAGTAGAGGAGGAGGAGGAAGAGGAGGGACCGTCTTTCTTGTGAGATTCATCCGGGATTGATTGCCTAAGTGTTCGCCATTGTCTTTGTGTTTACTTGTTTTGTTTTTGTCTCTTGTTCTTCTCCTTCTGCTTCCTCCTCTTGTTCTTGTTCTTCTTGCTCTTGTTTTCGTTGGAGTATGAAGGATAGTGCTGCTGCTCCTGGATTTTTTTTGGGGGAATTTTTGGCTGTTTTGCGAGGATTTATTTCGGTGGATAAAGAGTTGTTGAAGGGAGGCGATATTTGCTGCAGGACTTTGCTGCCTGCAAGCGGTGATGCTTGATTGTTGTGTTTTTGTGGAGCGGCGGAGAATGAGCGGAGTGGAGAAGAAGAACAACAACAAGAGCGGCGTTGGCTTCTTCTTCCTCTTCTGATGTTGCCGGATGTTGTACCGAAGACGGCTCTCTAAGAACTATTACGGTGCAGTTGTTGCATCCAGTTTCTGTGCATTTTGTTTGCAATCAAGTGCGGAAATCTTGTAGAACGTGGTTGCGTTGCGATTTTCTGCTCTTCGGGAAAGGATTTTGTCCCCCGTTTGCTGCTGCATCTTGCAAGTATACCGATTCTGCTGCTGCTGCATTTCGAAGTTCCAGGCATAGATCGCCCGTGCTCTTCTCTTAAGCTGCTTGCTTAGACTGGACAATTCTTAGTCCCCGATCTGTTTTGTCCGGATTCAGTAAGCGCCTTAGAAGAAAAGAACAGAAGAAGAGCAGAGTGTTTGTATTCAAGAGATCCAATCTGGAGCTTCAGAGACTTGCAGATCGGTCTGGAGGAGAGAGAAGGTGCACATGTGGAAGGTCTGGTCCATAGCATAGCACCGCCAGAAGAAGCAACAACCAACGAATGGTTGTCAAGTGTTGTCGGACCGACCTGCAAGCTTGAATGTACAGACTTCCGTCTAGTTTTTTCACAGATCGCAGATTCTAGAGCATTTGAGGAGCGTCATCCTCTGCTGCAAGGCCGGCGGACTGCGGAACATTTTGGACATGCTGCTGATGCGCACGGATCCATCCTTCTACTGCATGTTTCTGGACTCCTCTAGAACGTCAGTAAGTACGTATAGCGTGATCCCGCGGCTTTTCTGACATGTATCTGAAGGGCCGCTTGAGTGCCACGCGACAGACGATGTATCGTGGGACGATGATGCGGTGGTAGACGTACCACATGTGCAGAGCCTGCGAGGCCGTTGTTTTCTGGCGCACCTTTCCAACAGACTTAACAAGTGCTGCCGCTCTTTCGGAGGCAGCAGCGTCGTCTACAGACTTCTCAGGCAAGTAATGTGAAGCTGCTGGATCCAAGCTTGAGACACTGGTGATGATGAGCAGCCTCGGAAGCAGTAGATGTGGAGCTTGCTGACTTGTTGAATGGCAACTGCAGAATACGTTTCTGAAGGATCGGGAGTGGAAAAGGCATGATGACGATGGAGTTGTTGGTCTTTGGTGGCCGATCAATCCAGAGCCTCTCCTGTTTTCTTTCTAGCACTTTCAATCATGCTGCTGCTGCAGTGGGGAGCAGCTCTGCTGCAGCAACCAATCCACAAGTTGTTGCTGGTTGTCTGACTGATTTTTAGAAAATCTGAAAAAGTTTGAAAGCATTGAAAGTTTCGTTGAGGAAGTCTAGTTTGCTTAAGAATCAGTGACTACTGATGATGAGGAAACCATGAGGAGAAGAGGCAACCCATTAATGCATGTCAGCAGCAGGCAAGTGTGAAACAACAATCTTGGAAAATGGCTGGTGAAGGAAGCAGCCGGGGTTTGAGGCGGCAGAGCAGTGCAACAGTTTGTGCAGAGTTCAATTACAGGCTAGGCAAAACAATGGGGTTTGGAGCCTTCAGCAAAGTGAAATCTGCCACCCATTCTCTGACTGGCAAGAAAGTTGCCATCAAGATCATGAATCGCCACAAAATGAAGGACATGGAGGAGAAAGGTATATACTCTCGTTGTCCCTCTATTTTGATTATCCATTTTTTACCTTTATGACCATGTTTGTTCTTGGTCAGACTTGAAGTGCTGTGAGTGCCCTACTGTTGAGTATACGACCCTTGAGTGGTTGATCCAAGGAATAGGGATTGCAGTCTGGGAAGAGATGTTTCTGATTAGTGATTTCTTCATGAAATGGGTTTTCATTTTTATGTTGAAAGCTCCATCCAGTGTCACCCATCTGTGTATCCAATAGATGGAGAGTTTAGAGAGCAATGGGTAAGCCATTTAAACAGACATGGAAAATTCTTCTTCTTCTTCTTCTCCTCAGCCTTTGAATAATTAACTGTAAACCCGTTTTTGTTAACATCATCATCTAGTTATGACCTTACTTTACTAGCAGGAGTTTGTTCAGCCTCTCAAGAATGTGTAAAATGACTTTTCATGTTGCAGTGAGGCGAGAACTCAAAGTTATGCAGGTGGTTATGCACCCCCACATTGTTCGATTGTATGAGATCATTGAGACCCACTCAGACATCTATGTGGTTATGGAGTATGTGGAGTCTGGGGACTTGTTTGATTACATTGTCTTGAATGGCAGGCTTCCTGAAGAGGAGGCCCGCCACTTCTTTCAGCAGGTACAAACCCTAGTATTTCTACAATTTGTACTGTTGATCCACCATATGAATAAGCAACAATTGAACAGCTGAATGCATGCTGAGCCACCTGAATAGGGTCTTCAAGGGTTGTTTGTCATTATCAAGTTCCACCTTCTCGTGACTGCCTGAGTGATCTGGTTCTCTAGTATTAAGAAGGGTGTTGTGTTATCCTGCAATGTGTACAGCATTGAGATGCATGTAGATGCAAGGCAAGGTGTAACAGAACTCAGTGGAAAGTACCTGTGTAGTGATATTGAACGTATTTCTATGCAGCATACATTTCCAAGCATTTTCAGACATAGTGGTGGGTAGTGAAATTCAGGTATGATTTTTCTCATTTCAAACAGTAGCTTGAGATACTTGTTCGGGGTGAAATCAGATTATAGCAGGTGTGGAGTACTGCCATCGCAACAGGGTGGTACACAGGGACTTGAAACCTGAAAATCTGCTACTTGATGCAAAAAGGAGGAGTGTGAAGATTGCAGATTTTGGTCTGAGCAACATTATGCATGATGGCCAGTTTCTCAAGACCAGCTGTGGCAGTCCTAATTATGCAGCCCCAGAAGTAACTATGAAGTTCTATTTTCTACATTTACGTGGTCTTTTGGAGGGATCATACTTGAATGACTTGCATATTCAAACAGAATCTGCATTGCTTGGTGGATGCTTCAGTTGTTTGTATATGCAGGGTGTGATTTCATGGCTAGAAGCACAAAGCTCTATTAAACTGAACACTAGACCTCTAATTCTAAAAACCAGAGCTCACATGCGCATGGCACTGTTAGTACCAAACATATGAGCATGAAGCAAATTGAGTCTACACTTGTGAGCAGTAGCAGTATGTACCACGTTGCACAGGTCATGTGGCCTGGTACATGGACATGGTGGTCTAGTTCTTTGACCATTTGCTGGATGAACTGGAGTTATTGATTTGGACTGCAAAATTTCTCAAACTGGCTTGCTGTGTATGCCAGGTGATACAAAGAAGGTACTACGCCGGGCCTGAAGTAGATGTGTGGAGCTGTGGTGTGATCCTATATGCAATGTTGTGTGGGATCTTGCCATTTGACGATGAGAACATATCGAGTCTGTACCAGAAAATCACGGTATTTTCTCTGAGTTTTCCATTGATGTATAGTATAATGTGCACAGAAAGGCATAAGGCAACATGACCAGCAAATAATCCTCCATTTTCATGTTCCTGTTTTCAAGAAGGTAATCATGGTGAGTTCATCTGATGTTGGCAATTCTGACAGTGCTATATGGCACAACTTTGCAGAAATGGAGCTTGTTTACTATATGACTGAGATTGATTGCAGGATCCTGAATGGTGTATTGAGTACTACACTTAAGAACCACAGAAAAGTCAAGTGTTAAACTTCAGGACAAAACAGCAGCTATATGTGCAAGCAATTCTTTAATGGGATGTTTTGACCTTAGCTTTGCTTTCAAAGGTTTCTTTTGCTAGTTTTGTTTCCAGTCATATTGTCCCCTATTTCAGCAAAGATGCATTTGAAGAAGCAAGGTTCTCCTTCTTCACTCCCCACATGATAATGGAGCTCAGTGGAGATATCCTGATCACAAATCAATTGCAACCTACACTTGCTGAGTACTTGTTGCTTTGTCCCTCTGCAGGATGGAATTTATACACTCCCATGCCATCTTTCAATGCAAGCAAGGGATCTCATTACACGCATTCTGAAAGCTGATCCCCTGCACCGGATAACCATTCCTGAGATTCGAGGTCACCCGTGGTTTCGAGTGCAGCTCCCCCTTTATTTGGCTGTCCCTCCACCTGAATATGCCCAACAGTTAAAGCGGGTGATCTTTTTTTCTTCTGTTGGCATGCTTTCCCTGATGAGGATTGGGGTGGTATATTGCTTTGTCCTGCACTCGCTTATTTGTCAACATCTGAGCAATGCCTTTTTTCTTTCAGAGCATTCTGGAGCTTTGAAAACTGCACAAGACAGTCCTACAGTCCAAATTCTTTTCTTTACTTGGTTGAGATCAAACCTAGGGAATTTACATGTCTCCATGCATGGAATGTTGTGATTGTTCCTACCCATCTGATTCATTCAAAAGAGATCTCAAAGCAATTGTCCCCAGTTAACAAAGTCTCCAAATATTGTAAATTGAGTTGAGCACATTGACCAGATATATTAACAGTTTGTGAGCAGCTCTGTTGCATGATTGTTTAGTATCACCTGACTTTGCAGATGCCATTGCAGAATGCATTGTCACTGGTAATACCTATTTACAGGTGTTTGTACTGAAGATTGGCATGTGGTCTTCCAATCTCCTGAAATCTATTATGTAGTCACCCTTTACTAGCTTGCTTGCTGAAACAGATTGATGATGATGTTGCATCAAGAGTGGAGAAATTGGGCTTTGATCGCAAGCATTTAATTGATTGCTTGCTCAGGCGGGAGACAACAAAGGTGTGTATAGCTCTCTACATCAGTTTTTACATCTTTAGTACTGAGGGCAATTGCATATAGAGCCAAGAGTTGAGCATCCAAACCACAAGTCTCCTTGTCTAAGTAATCACTTTATTTAAGCTTGTGTGAGCTGTCCTCACTAGTTGTTGTTGAGTGTCTTCGATTGTCTTCCCACCAGTTACAGGTAGGCATACTGAAGATGCCACTGTCCTTCTAGTTGTGATGCTTTTTGAGATGCTTGCTGCCTGTCATGTAGGAATTCTTTTCATAGTGGACCTCAAAATGTAGAGCAATCAGCAGAATGACTTCATCATGGGCATATTGTTTGCACAAATGCTGGTAAGCATTATCTGATAGGGGTTTGTCTTTTTAAGTCCTGTTAAGTTTGGCTGTTGTTGACATGACTGGACATGATGTTTGGTGACAGGCAACAGTGACATACTACCTACTGTTGGATAGTCTGCACTCTGAGAACCAGGATGACTACCTGGAATCTGAATTTGATGAACTGGTGAGCTCCAGATTTATGTAGAAGTTTTTGTATCAGAATTATATCTTGATCTTGCACAGGTTTCACTTGCTGAACCAACCTGTGCATGGGCTCAGTCATTACCCACACCTCCTGTCGTCATTAATTATGACATTTGTGGACAGATAAACTGATCATGCTCATTTACATTTTGCTCCAAGATAGCAGTTTGCAGGCTCTAATCTGAAGCCCTGCAGAACGGAAGTCATAGGAAAAATCACTTGGTCATTATGAGTAAGCTTTGTCCAATGTGAAAGAATTGGTCAAAGTTTATTTTCTCTACAGGTGTAGTGTCAAGAGGAATGGAATGATGTTCAGGTGTGGTAATTCATCCGAAGGCAATAATCAGAGCAAATTGCTCTTAAGGCCACATGACTGTTTCTTTCTTGTGCAGAGGTCCTCAAGCTTGTAATCTCCCCTCTGCCTGTAATAAAGTAAAGAAAAGTTGGAGTTTTCAGTATGATTGGTTGGGGGTGGGATGAACTTGCTTACCTTTTTTTGGCTGGAATTTCACTCTTTGTTTCCTGCTTTTCTTCATTGCAAGATACACAGGATGAGTATGTGTTGGTTGGAGACTTCAAATCATTTAATTTTGGCACATGCTGCAAGTTATGAAAGATTTGTTGGAAATTAACTTGTCTTCCTGAGAACTGTAATTTGCTTTCTTCACAAGTAACTTTCAGGTTTAATGAGAACTGACTGTTGCCTTCCTTTTTAGTTGGGGCCAGTGAGGTTTTGGAGCCTCATCAGTATGCTGGTTGTCTTGGAGATCGATAAAGAGCAATAGTATGTCAAGGGATACACATCTATACCTGTTTTTCTTGTATTGCACAAGTCAAGATATATGTGCAGTAAAATAAAGAGCCACTTTAAGTGGAAAGCAACAAGGGTGGCGGGTTTTCAGGAAGCTATTGCTTGCAATCGTGAAGATCCCACACAAAGTGTGTCAGTAACAGCCCGGGTTTCAAACCATCAGCTACAATCATCTATTGAAGCTTATGTGCACACTACAACATTGGAACAGAAGCCAAAAATTTCTGCGCTTATGTCCTCAACAAGGATTGTTCCTGGTGGGAATTGGGCTGTTGGCCTCCAGGTACCTAGCCTTAAAAGATTTCTTGGCTATCAAAACAAGTACTTGTAAGCAATCATACTGTCTATATTTTGGATGTGACCTAATGAATTCATGACTTAGTATACTTTGTTTGCAGTCCCAGGCAGATCCCAGTGAAATCATGATGGAGGTACTGAAGACCTTGCAGGAGTTAGATATTGTGTGGAAGGTAATAGGAGCATATTCGGTTAGGTGCCGGTGGGTGCCACCTCCACCAAACCCAAGCAAGAGCTGTAACTGGTCTGCTGAAAATAGCTTAAGTGAGTCACCAATGACCTTGGGATCCTTCCACTCGAGTGAAATGAGCTTTCAAGCAAATGGTGTCATGCTGGATGACAACAAACTGGGAGACCAATTTCTGGTTCGATTTGAGATTCAAGTATGTCGGTTGAGAACATGCTCTCTCCTCACTTTCTGTTTCACAATGTACTTGCTGTTAATCCAATCACAAGTTGTGATTGAAAAGTTCATTTCATACAGGTTACTGTTAATGGTCACTGAACAATTTAGAGACTGCTACTGCTGTTCATACTGCTTGTTTTATTGTTCATTTTGAACTAGTTCTTCTCTTCTGAGTATTTTGTCTTCCCTGTTCTTTAGTCCTTATCTGGAGTTTTTCTTTTACTTGAAAGGAAAAGTTTTTCACCTGGTTCTGGGTTGTACCTTTGGTTGTGAGTTTCGAGACACATGGAGAGTTATTGTTGACAATCTAAAAATATATTGCTGTTCGGTGCATATGTGAGTTGGAAGAAACTTGTAATGGGTTTGGATTTCACTGACCTACATATGGGTAAGGGGTGAATTGCAGCTTTTCAGGATAAGGGAAGGGAAATATTTGCTGGATCTCCAACGAGTTGGTGGCCCCAGTTTTTTGTTTCTAGAGCTCTGTTCATCCTTCCTTACAGAGGTTGGGGCAGTCTGAACATCATCAGCATCCTTAGTAGTGGCTTGACTTTCAGTGCTGCCAACTTCTCATTTTTTGCTTGGTAAGTAGCAAACTCCTCTCTCATGAACATTATATGTGT
This sequence comes from Sphagnum tenellum, assembly GCA_963921925.1. Lineage (NCBI taxonomy): Eukaryota > Viridiplantae > Streptophyta > Sphagnopsida > Sphagnales > Sphagnaceae > Sphagnum > Sphagnum tenellum. The sequence continues at coordinate 14,453,492 of OY998159.1, read as the reverse complement.
CGATTCTCTTTGCCTCTTAACACTAATATCTGAATCCCCAGGACACTACAAAATTCAGGAAAAACTATCCACCTTGGACCTTTAGGTCATTGGCTCTAGGAGGAGATTTCACACATCTGTATAGGATACAATTGGAGATACTATTTTTGCTTGAGCTGGTTGTCTCATCGTTGCCCAACTTCACAAACAGTAGTAAAAAAATGTATACTTGCTACAGCTTGATGTTTTTAGTGCCACTTTTATCATCAATCTAGCAAAGACTCTGATTCATCACTACTGACATGATCTGTGTAAATTCGGTGCAGAAAGAAGAAAAAAAGGATTTGATCAATCGATCGATCAATGATCTTCTCAAAAAAGTTCTCTCTCATGTACATTGTACATTTGCAAACCACAGCCCTTTTAAATTATCATAGTCTCTTGACTCTCCACCCATGACCTGCTGCCACTCCTCAGGTCTCCCCAAGTTTTTTGAGATCAAATTTTGAGTCCCTTATTATTGCTATTGACTACAAGCAATTTTGTAGTGTATGTATGTATCCAACAAAAGATTATCCATTATTCATATATTGTTCTCTCTGGCAGATGGAACGGTGTATGCGTTTTTGAAAACTTGTACAGTTGGCTTTGTTCTGTCTGAAATGGCAGATCGTGTCTAAGTGTAAATCGGTTTGTTTCTATGGGGATTGGAATGAAAGATCAATCTGCAGATGATGGTACCTGGGAACAGCAGCAGCAGCAGCAGCAGTAGCAGCAGATGTACAAGAGTCCATTCCAGATGCAAGAAAGAAGCGAAATTCACAAATATGTACTTAGGGGAGAATCTGCTGCATCATTCGGAATTGGAAGTGAATGTATTTGTTGATGTACATTAGGTGGACTCAGCCAACATAGAGGTGGCCATGAGCCAGGCTTAACAAGTGTCCATTATCTGTTGTAATTGGTCTTATGAATTTCCATTAACTGGCACTCAAGCCAGGTCTAACAGAATGGTCATTGTCTAATATAATTAGCACTCATGCAGCCTGCAGCTAGAGAGCCTGGGGGGCAGGAATGATAGAAAGGCTCTCTGATAACTTTAATTGAAAGCATGCTGGGACGTGAGGTCCTGTTAAGCAAATTGAGCAGGGCGCTGCGAAATGGTTTATTAGTTAGCTATGTAAATGAGCGTTTCTTTTGCTCTTTAATCAAAAGTTGAAAAGCACATAATGAAAGTCAAAGACTACTTAGCTTGTGGAATGGAGGTGAGGAACCTCAACGAGAGAGCAGATTACCCAAACTACTGGGGACAAGAGACTAAACGACATATCGATACAAGACGGTCTCAAACCAAAAATAGGCTAAGAACAAACTGTAGGCAACACCGGTGAAGTTCACTTCAGTCATCTGGACGGAGGTGGAGAGAGAATCTGCTATGTCATTAGGAACTGTGTCCTCACAATGTCTTTTATGCTAGCTGCATGCATTTGAAATAACAGTTAACTGAAAGAAATTTAGAGTGAAGGGTTATATCTCTCCTTGGTGCCAATTATGTGGTGGCAATCATGTAACCAAATAGTAGTAGTAACAATAACCACAGCAGCAGCAGTAGCAGCAGCACAGCATGGAAGAGAAAACATAAATTTGTTCTCAGGCATTCAAAGACCCATTTCACCAGCATCTGCAACTATGAATGACCCACTTATTGTGCATTTTGCCTGACTATCAAGAACTAGATGTGGCTGTGAGAAGAGGGACAGAACTCTATGTTAACCTTTTAATCAAAACACTGGAAACTATAACCATACACCAGTTCTGTCAAAACTCATTTATGGTCCGAAGGACCAAATATTTCTTGATAGGAATTGAAATTTTTTCTCAATGCTTATGATTCAACTCAACCTGAAGAAAAGGAGATCTGATCATAATAAGGTTATGAAACTTTTGAAGATCTGAAAACATACCAGCAGCAAGAAAACAAGGAACCCCAACACTTAAAAACAAAAGAGAATTAAAAATGAAAAAAGAAAAAATCAGATGTGGAAAGCATGAAAGAAAACAAGTGACTTGCAACCCTAAAGAAAAGGAGAAAACAAGATGACTTAGTAGTTTGGATGACAGATATGGTCATACATGTTCAAGGACCAGCAAACATGGTATATGTGATAGATACAATTAGACACATGTTCAAGGAACCTTCAACAGCAACATGTCTTTATGTATGGTATCGATCACCTACCTGAACATCCCCATCTTCATCAGTTCCCAGTGGCAGCAATGGGTGTAGCTTCTCAATGTCCAACATGAGGCAACATACTGAATTTCTGTCACAAGACTGGAAGTAATTGGAAAATCATCATCAGCCAACATCAGCCATGATGCTGGTTAGCTCAACAAAACTTAGAAGACATTGAGAAGACCAAGAGAATCCCAAAAAGAAAGAGGAACAGAAAAAAACTAAGAGAAAGAAATGGAACAAGGCAAGGAATGGGAAATACTCAAAAGAGAAAAAGAGGGAGAACAGACTCAAGCTTGCTACTCATAAATGAGGAGATGATGATGAACTTCATGACAGGACATGACATGCCACAATATGAGTTGCACAGAATTGCTGGCTCGCCCGCTGGCCAATTGTCTGAAGCTCTATCTTTTATAAAATATTTTACAAACTGTGGAGAAGGACAGAACTTTGACATGGAGACTCACACTTTCTATGTCCATAGAGAAACACTGCAAAAGGTCCCATATGGGGATCAGCTACACAACTACTACTTCATATCAGGTCAATTCTTTTCTGTTCAACATAGATGCAACACAAGCTATAAATTGCAAAATACCACCACCACCACCACCACAAGAACAGAGCCTGAATGGCTCATTCATTCAGTTGCTGCTCATCAACTTCCAGATATGCAAGGTTGGAGCACATGGTGCTGCACCATGCATCAAATGCCTCAGAAAGATTTGGCCAATTTTGTGTTGGCCAGCTTTTGAGATATGGCACTTGCTCAAGAGGAGGGAGGGTCTTGAGGACTCCATTCAGGGCTTTGTCAACATTTTTCTTGGTGGCCTCGTAGATACAGAAATCAATTAATACCAGCTCTGGCAGCCATGCTTCAACCAGAGCCAGGCGCACAGAATTCTCCAACCAGATTTCTCCCTTTGCCACTATTTCCAGATAGCGCACAAGCACATTGCAGGTGTCTTGGACAAAGTTGAGACCTGAGTATGCATACTCTGTGCTAACAAGAGGCCAGATACCAAACAGCATTTGAGAGAAGGATCTGTCAACAAAGATCGTCCTTGCTGCTAACTCAGCAATCCCAAAATCAACAAGGGAGTTCAACAGCCAGAACAAACCTTTGCCTGCAACAGAGAATTCTTCATCTTTATACAAGTGGGGGATCCTGCAATGCTGCCTAAAATCGTCAACAGCCCGCTGTAGAGCATCGTACATAACAGCTTTCACGACAGTAGCAACAGATTTAGACACTGCCGGTCCCCGCATTGACACCTTCAGTAACCTCTCAAATGCAGCTCTGTTTTCCAGCACTTTAGTCTCAATCATCTGATCCTGCTGATTCAACTGCATGCTCTTCAAAAGCAAAGTCTCAAGTACCTTTTTCAATGCATCCAAGGAGCTGTCTCTTGCCAGGTTCCCAAAAGTACCGAGCCGGGCAGCCAGATCAGGCGAAGGAGCAATCTGGAAAGTGGAGACTGCACATCGAATAGCATCCAGATCGACTGCACTCCATGGCATCAATGCCAGGTATCGCATGCAGGTGTCTACACAGTCCTGGAAAACAAGCTGTGCTGCAACAGGCAACACTTCTATAGCATGTGCCACATTCTCAAAGGAGGCAGGAGAGACTTGCTGGGCGTACAGAAGCTGCATACATCGCGTGTAAGCCCGCGGATTGCTGCGGGCCTCCAAGGTCAGGTCAAGAGGAGGAAGGTCATGCTTGGACCAACGCTCCGCCAAGCATGCATCGAAGTATTGGCAACGTCGTAGATATGCGGAATGGACATGTAGGGTAGCGACAGCAGCATCTACCTGATCCGCCGTCAGCTGCTGCTGCTGCTGCTTCTTCGATGATTGCCCTTGCTGCTCCAGGGATTCGCCTCTACTACGCAGATCTGAGGGGCCGCATTGTAGTTTTCTGGATTTTTTGCAAGGAGGAGGTCCTTTCTCCGAGGAGGAGTCGCCCTCCTCCTGTTGTCTCTGGAACTGGTCCGGATTTCCTCCTCCTCCTCCTGCCTGCTGCTGCAATGGTACCAACCGCAGAGTCACGTCGCTGGTTTCGTCTTCCTTAAGCCACACCTCTGTTGGCATTCCTGAGCCATCTGCTTCCAGGCGCAAGGGTGGAGCCAAACGGAGCGTGATGCTGCTCTCGTCGTCTTTCGGCCACACCTCCATCAGCATCGCTACACTGCACCTCAGGACTACTAAGGAAGGAACAAACACCTGAAGACTGTGTACCTGAGACCTTAAGGTAGAGAACAGTTACAAACAGAGATAGCAAACGAAACGAGGACAGCGCAAGCACTCGGCAACATGTCCATTAGCATTCCTACCATGATATTCTTCTCTATGGAGAAACCCGACCGGCTTGCAAAGCACGAGGAACAGAGCAAAATTTGACAGCAACGCCCCCACAAAGGTCAACTGCAATGAGGAAAAACAAAAGAAGCAGCCTCAAAATGGAACGAACACTGCAACAAACAAAAAAAGAGATGAAGAACCTGGGGGCCGGGGGGGAGGTTCTTCTACGACAGAAGACACAAAAAGTGGCACATCCAGAAAGCAATTTTTCACAGCAAAAGGATCTATAAGAATTGGAAAAAAATTCAAAAATTCCCTGCAAACGCTTCTCCTGTATTCCAAGCTCTGGGGGAACTTGGATGTAGAGAAAAACGGCAAAACGAAGCAAGCAGAACCCCCACCGTGTGGTTTTGTCTCTCTCTCTCTCTCACCCTCTCTCTCGCGCAGCAACTGTGCGCTTCCTTCCTTCCTCTCGCGGACCTTCCTGAGAGAGACGAAGGCTCAACAGAGTTCATCTAAACCACACAATTCACCCTCATCCATCCATTTTTCATTCAGGATCAACAGAGTTCATCTAATTCATACAATTTACCATCATCCAGTAGTTTTCATCCAAATGTTCTCCATCCAATAGTTTTACCCTTCTTATTTTACTGTCATCTTTGTCTTTTTGCCTGTCTGTGTAAAAGACATCAATTTTTCTTTCTTTTCCTTTTTTTTCTTTCTTTTTATTCTTTGCCACAGGGGGTTTTTTTTTCCTCTTCATTTCTTTCTAAGAGAGAGCTGAAGGCTCAACAGAGTTCATTCAAACTACACAATGCACCATCATCCAATCTTTTCCATCCAATTCTTTTTCTTAATTCTCCATCCAAGAGTTTTACCCTCCTTCTTTTATCATCATATTTGTCTTTTTACCTGTCTAAAATATATCTATATTTCTTTTTTCTTTATTTCCCCTTCTTTTCTTTGCCACATGGGGATTTCTTTTTCCTCTTAATATTTTTCTTGACTTTTAGTCCAACTGAGTTTTTAATTGGGTTCTATTGAGTGTCTTTTTTCTTCCTTTTTTTATGCCAAAATTTTGCATTTGGCAAAAAAATTGTGTTGTACGTTTTATTAATGATTTTTTGGAATTTTTTAATCGCCAAATTTAGACCCATGTCGCCAGCTATGGTAGGAATCATCAAAAAATAAAATCTGCACTCCACTCTAATGTCTCATCATTTACTGCAATATCTGGAAAATAAAATAAATTAAATTAAATTAAATTAAATTAAATCAATTATAACAAATGTTATTATGAATTTTTTTAAATAATAATATTTCCCTTCAATTGAATCGGTGCACTGATGATGAAGAAGACAGTGCTGCGACGCACAAACACCAGTTGGGAATTGCACCTCTTGCTACTCCCAGTCCAAGCTCATCCCATGTAGGCCCAAATGTAGATCCTTCTCGAGCGTCTGACCGAAATGCAATCTCTCTCCAACCATCGCCACCGGAGCATGTCATGATGTGACAATTGCAGATCGAATGTCATCAGTCCGCTTGCAACGGCCTAAAACCCTCGAAAACCCCTGAACCCCAAAAAGGATGGCTCGCTCCAGTAGCCCTAAAAAACTGGAGCACCAGTGATGTGTTCCTCTTGTTCGGTAGGGGGATTGTGTTGTGCAGATACCCAACTTGTAGGCCGCAAAATTGTTGACATCTGAGGAGAAAGTTGGAGAAGTCTCAAGAGCGGTCGATACATACCGGCCAGCTTTCACCATCGCACAAGGCATTCCTGGTGATAAGGAATTAGCAGTGGGAAAGCTGTCTGACAAAGAAGATGAAGGAGAGAATGGCCTTGAAGATGAGAATCTGCAATGGTGCGCTTTTAGAGCACAAATTGAGTACACTGCCTGCCAGTAATTCTGAAGCCAATAGTTTTTCTAAGCAATGAACTCGAAAGCTCGAGGCACTGGGTTCTCACATGCAGCCTTTGGAGAGCAGAGATGTTAGAATTGCCTGCTGCAACCAAACACTCCTCCAAGGATCCCCGGTTTTGAAGAACCTTGATATGGCTAGGATTACATGTAGCTAATCTCCATGCTTGTGACTGCTGTTCTGATTTGGCTGTCATTTATGATTCTAGAAAACATGTTCTTGAAGTCAGTGGAATAATGTTAGCTAGTCAGCTCCATTTTTTATGGAGGTGATGGACTGTTGCAACTCACTGTAGTAAGTGCTCACAGTACCAGTGTTGGGTGGGACAGAGATACTTGGCAATCACATAGGCTGAAATAAACCCAGCAGCATGTGTTGTGTCAGTCAAGGTTGTGTGTAGCAAAGAGTTGGCTTATTCTTTGTATGGGATGCGAAGTTGTGAAAGTTCTACTCAGGATATAAAAATTGTCATAGTACAGAGAGGCCAATTCTGCATAGAGTGAAGAGCAACCTCAAGTAAGGGTACAATCTATCATGTCTAGTGTATTGCTGAGGCAAGGTGATGTCTTGTTTGCAGGACATCTTGCACTCAACTGACTGTGACAGATTTTCCAAGTTGTGGGGCCATGATCCTCAATTTGAATCTTTGGAGCACAAGGATCTTTGAGTCATTGCTCAATGAGAGATGTGCTGTGAGATCCCCTTCAGGTAGTTGGGTTTTGATGTGGTTTGCCTACTCCTTAGAGAATTCCTTGGTATGGAACACCGATGTGCCATTAAGATGCAAGCAGGAGTGAAAGTGCAGATATCTAGTTTGAAGATTGTTTCTATGTTGACTATGCATTCCATTTCTATGATTTGAGGACAAATTAGAGAGTTGGAATAGTTTGGAATGGGGCTTCCTTTCAGATTTTGGGTCTGAATCTAGCTAAGGGTAGAAAACAGGGCGAACACAGCATGTGTGTGTGCTATGCTTTTTGTTGAATCACTCTGGATTGCAGGGTGAGGCCCCTGCAAAAGGTAGAGGAGGAGTGATTAAGGGCTGAACATGCAGCTGCACTTGCTGGTTTCTGGGCTCTACTGTCAGAGTGATGTGATATCACTACTGCCACTCACTCAGGCCAAGGTCTGGCATATCAGTTTCCAAAGTTACAAAGCTAGTGATGTACTTGTTTAGTCTAAGAAATGACTTTGTTAAAGCAAAGTCTACTGCTGCCCTTACCTTGTTCCGTCCTTTTGAATATCCTGTGTACAGTCTGTGATAATATTGTACATTTGGAAGGTTGTATATAAAGGTGCAGATCACCTGCCGTGCAGAGCTGTAAAGCATGATGACAGAGAAAAAGCATTTCATGCTTATACCGCACAGTCGAGGGCAACTGAGCATGAAGTGAAACATGCAGGAAAATCTAACAAAGATGAAGATGTCAGCTTATCCCTAAACCTAGCATGGTGGAGGAGGAAGAGTGAGAGGAAAGAAATGAGTTTGTAAAGAGAATGTAAGAATGGGTCATTTCAGTTTCAAAAGCATTAGGCTTTTTCTCTGGAACCAAGCTTTTCATAGTCAATTTTTCGGATTGAAGAATGACATCTTCAAACAATGTATGTTATTGATGTGACTTGGGAGTGTGCACAGGAGAAACTGTGAAGGAAAGAGTGAGAACAGTGGATCAGGAGGAAAAAGTGTTGGAAAGAGTTTGTCTCAAAGCTCAGCAGAGGGATTCTGTCACTGTATACCAAGTGCTCTTGAAGGAGTAGATCAAAGACCCTAAAGTAGCCACTCTCGCGCATCACATGTTGACAGAGCCCTCATTGCACAACAATTAGATTAATTGCTTTCTGTGTAATGTCTTCCAATTTTTCAGGTGTTGGAAAAAGAGGTGACACTCAGAGATCATGGCAATCATAAGCTTTATTATGTTGTCCTCTCTCTGTATCTGTCAACTGCCTACTTCTCATGGTTTGTTTGCTGAAAAATTTGATTCTCTGAAGTACACAATCCATGTAAAGAGAAAATCCTCTAAAGTGAAGTCAAGTCTCAGGTCAAGTACTCTCTTCTGGTAGAGCCTTTTCTTTGTGAATGATCTTATTCACAAATGAATAGATCAAAAAACAGCTTAATGAGCTTGACCACCAATGATTACTTCTTGTTGATTCTCTCACTGCCGTTTTCCATTTCTGAAGCTTAATCAGCAGGTTGACATCCTGTTGACTTTTGACTTGGAGATTGAAGTTGTCAGTAGTTCTCCTGTTTCTGTTGGGGGGTTCCCTTACCAACATATTTCAAAGAGAAGCAGCCTAGTAGCCTTCATGTGAGGGTAGATATCAGGATAGCCAACCTTTCTTTTACAGAAGTAGTGGAAGCAGCCAGCTGGACAGTTGAGAGAGTCGGAAGATACTCCTCACACAAGGGAACATCGGTCAATAGAGATCATGGCAGGAGGAGTAAACAGTCCTGAGGTAGCTGCAAAGCTAACTAGCTCCAAATCAGAATCTGGACTGTTTGGCAAATGCTTTATCCATGGGAAATGCTTTATCCAAGCCTCACAGGGTACTGTTATGGAACTGGCAAATATTATCAAAACTATCATTCCTAAAATCCAAAACAATATTATGGAAAAAGTCTAGGAATACCTTGTGAGGAAGTAAAGATGAATAAAGTACCTGGAATTGTATAAGAGTGCCTTCACAATTGCAGCCTTTAGCATAAATCTGAGCAAAATCCATTCCACCAGACATCCAAGACTGGAGGAGCTAGAGCACTTGCAACAAGTGCCTGCAGGTAGCAATCATATTTGGCATAGTGAGAACACTCAAGACAGTTGATGTCAGAGCATGATATGGATTGAAAGATGGAGTTTTTTCAGGTTTCTTCTGCACACAAAGGGAACAATCAAAACAACCATTCTCTTTAGCACCGGGAAAATTGGGAAAACTTCGTTGAGGTGACATCTCTCCACCACGAGCTTAACCATGAAACATTCAAGCTTTGTCTATCCAAAGATTGGAATATGTTCACACAGAAATATGTTCACACAGAATTCTTAAAAGGAACAATAGTAGAAATGCATTGATATTTGTCCTTCATCTGAAAAATAGAAACAATGCATTCCAAATGCTTCATTACAATCTCAGCTTTGAACAACAGAAACTATTTATTCTAAATGCTTCATTAGGGTTTCAGTAATGACAAGCCACACACTGTCTCCTCCCCATACTGTGGAGAACACTTAAAAGGGTTCATCAAACCTCCAAATGAGGAACAACTCTCATGGGCAAAGATGTGAATTTGAGAAACTTATCAAAATACAGGGATTGAGTATATTCCTTCAGAGATTGTCACAGGATCAATCAAAGCCTGTTGGGGCAGAGGTGCATCAAAAGCTGGGACCAATTCTGACCATCTTCAATTTGCCACTGCATGAGGTGATGGAATTCAATCTTTTTCTTGCCTCTGTACTGAATTCTCTATTGCATGCTACATTAAGAGCAATTCTTTCCAAGTGCAACAACAGATCATATAGATAAATTGTTATTGACAACTTGATAACTCCATACAACAGGTGATAGAGACAGCTACTCATGTGCATTAGAGTGGTCATTCGTGCACCATGGGTGGAGTATGTGTGAGCCTTGCACATGTGTTTCCACTCTAATGTCTTTGCAAAGCAGCTAAAGGTGAGTTCTTCATAAACACAAGTTCCGATACCAACTATCCTGAAATACACAACAGACAAAGAGAGTCAGGAGTCAACTAATAAAAATCTTTCTTATCAATCTTTCGGGGATTGTTCAGAAATGTGCAAAAAAGTTTGAGCTCAATCTTTGACAGTAGTATCTCCTAACAGTGTCAGAAAGTGAGCTTTTGCCTTTTTTACAGTGTCCCCAGACTAGGCATTGATTAGCTGCTTCTACTGCTGAGGTCTGTCCTTCCTTAAGACAGGATTTTGTTGTGTTCATCCGGATAGCACAACAAACTTTATTTGGACTGTTACATTGCATTTGCCTTTGCCTTTGGTGCTTATCTATCTACTGGTTGTAATCTCACAAGTCATCTTACCTTATGAAGACATTGAAGAGGTAAAACATGTGGTTGCTGTTGTACACAACTTGGCAATTCTTTGCAAAGCTTCACAATTCTTGGTTCTCAAAAGCAGAATTCCATTGCTTGTTTTCCTGAGTTTTTTCGGTCTGAGATAATTTGAATGCCTTTTGGGAGGGCATCCACAGAGGAAGAGGAGCTAACATGCAATCATCAACCCTGCCATAAATATTACATTGTGATTAGGTTCTAGAGGTCAAGGAGTTGCCTCATAGAAATGACCCCTACATGTTGTGCAACATCAAAATCTCAAATCCATTTACCATAAGCATTGCACTGGTCTCCAATTTTTGGAATAACAGTTCCTTATGATGGTATTATGTAACAATCTAGCAAGATGATGATTTTGGTTGGAAGTGAATTAGGGAAGTAGAAAAGCAACAATTAAGTGGACTATCAAGACCTATCCACAAAACATGTATGCAAAATTCCATTCCAAATTGTTCTACATGGTGAATATTATATGAACAAGAAATGAAACACTTACCAATATCCTCTAGGAAGAGCAATAGCAAGTCTAAGCATACTGAAATCAAGAGTCAAAAAGTGGAAAGAATGGAATTAGGAACATATAACAGTGATCACAAAAGATTTGGGTAGCTAAGCATTATGTTGTTCAATGTAAGGGATTTCCACTCCCATGCCCATATGCCATGTCTTCAAAAACATGCACTTTCAAATTAAGCTAGCTCTGCAAAATGGGAAGGAACAAAATTAATTAGAGACGAGTGTTAGACATTTGGATGAATGAAACCATGCATGAGCTCCTAAAAACTTGTAAATCAATAGAGGATAAGTATAAACCATCTATGAAATCTATGTCAAATGAAAGAAGATCTTTACCTTCTAAATGAAATTATGAGGAAAGGTCTTTTTGAAATCTTGGAACCGCTCAATGACCCCACATTGGTCTAGATAATGAGTCCAAAAGTAAAAAAAAAGCTTGATGGCATGTGCAAAGTGAGCAACAGCAAGTTCAAGAACCTCAATATTTGCAAAGTGTGTAGTTGAGTTTTTCTGATTAATGCAACGGCAAGAAAGCTCCCGATACTCTCGTAGTGACATGCCCATGACCTTTGAACCTACCTGAAATGGAAAATTCAAGTAGTTAGAATATCCTGAAATAACATCTTGAAAATTCATTGAAAACAACATTAAACATTTATATCCTTTGCTTATGTCCTTGAAAGTAATGGCACAAAAACTAGGAAGTAGTAATGTTGTAGTGTCTTACTACTTATCAAATACCCACCACCATGGGTGCAAACAAGTCATCCCGGAAGAATTGCTTTCCATCACTACCCTCTGCTCCTCTTAGGTTTACACTCCATTTCAATATTTATGTTGCACAAAGTATTAAGTCATTCCTGCTCCAATGATGTCCAAACACTTTGAACTCTTTGAGGTATTATATATAATATAATTAATGTAAAATTAATTTGATGACTATAATTTAAAAATTAATTATTAAAAATATTTATGTTAAAAATTATAGGTCATGAATTAACAATTGCTATTAGAAAGTAAATTCTTACACAAATTTTTAAAAATTATTATTCAACTAATTACATTACTTATTATACAATTACAGTTATTGTTGTAAAAATTATTATAGGTCAAGTAATTCTTTTCTATTGGTAATTATTAACCATAAATACAATAATTTTTAATATTATTATTATTATTATTATACAAATCGTGAAATAAAATCCGTAAAATAATTATTTTAACTACACTATAATTTTTCCAAATTTTTAATTCAGGTTTGAAGTTATAAATTATAGAGTGTAAATAATTATGTTCAATTAGAAAATAATTATGCACATTCTAATTAATTCTTATTTGAAGTAATTACAATGATTTTAAAGTAATGTCATATTAATGACATTAATTAAATTTTTATAATATAAGAATATAAATTAGAAAACTTAAAAATCTAAATTATAGCAATAATTATTTAGTGTAACTTAGACTTAATAAACATAATCATTTGTAATTATTTATAAGAGTGATTTATTATGGATAACACTCGTAAAAAAAACCCTTAAAACTCAATCAATAATTTTTTGAATTAAAATATAAATTTACGATTCCAAAGTAGTAATTAAGAATTCAAATATTAAAATTTAAATCAAATAAGGTTCTTTGAAGTAAATAAAAAATTTCAGAATTAATGTCAATTTTTTAGATTCTAATATTCAAATAAAAGTGTCCATTTAAAAACTCAATTAATAATTTTCTGAATTGAAATATTAATTTCGAGAATCCAAAATAATTATTTTGAATTCAAATTTCAACTTTCAAGTCAAATAATTTTTTTTAATTTAAAATTAAATCTTCACAATTCAAATGTCAAATTTCAAGTTCAAATAAAAAGACTTTAAATCAAAATGTTGAATTTTTAAACTCAATAAAGTTTTTTGAATTGAAATACTAAAAACTTTAATTTGAAAATAATAATTTAAAATTTAAATACCAATTTTTAGGTCAAATAAGTTCTTTGAATTTAAATAAAAATTTCCAGAATTGAAATGTCAATTTTCATATTCAAATAAAAATATTCAAAATTGAAATGTCCATTTTGAGATTGAATTATTAATTTTTAGGCTGGAAGTATTAATTTTGAGAATCCAAAATAATAATTTGGAATTGAAATTTCAGGTTCAAATCAAATGATTATTGAAAATTTAAATGAAAATTTTTCAGAGTTGAAAAATAAAATTTCATATTCATATAAAACTATTCAAAATGAGAATGTCCATTTTTATAATCAATTAATAATTTTCTGAATTAAAATAATAATTTTTGGATTTGAAAATATGAATTTAAAATTCAAATATCAATTTTTAGATCAAATAAGCCTTTTTGAATTTGAATTGATTATATCATATTCAAATCTAAAATTTGAAATTCAAATAATTTTTTAAACAATTGAAATAACAATTTTCAGATTTGATTAAAAATTCAAAGTTCAAATATTAATTTCGAGATTCATTATATGAAAAATATACATATGTATGCATATTATATATATAGGTTTTATTTTTATTTTTATTTTTATTTTAAATTTAAATTTAAAATTTTTTAGTACATACATTAAAATACACCCCTATGTCATTGTAGAATACTTTTAAGATGCAACTAATTTGGTGACTATTGCGACAAATGGGACATATCAATGTATTAGTGGATGAATATAAATGTAAAATCGATCCAACCAATAGGATGTAATTTTTAATAGTTGCATCATTGTTGTGAGAATGACCAAAATAGTTGAAATTTGGTCTTGTAGTTGCAAATATTCCCAAATCTATTCGCAAATGACTACAAGTCACATGTGGTCATAAATGGAGTGGTTACATTTTGGCTAATTTCTACTAATGGTAGATGTTGTCAAGATCCAGTTCATTAACATATTATTTATCAATCCCTTGTCATTAGATTGATATGGCAAAAGTAGCAAGCCACATTGTTGATCCACCCATGGGTTCATTATTCACTCCAATTGACAACTAAGGTGCATCACGCTCAATTGCCATCACGATATCAAACAAAAGACGGTAAATGTTGCATATTGAAAAACTAGTTAGTTCTTCCATTTAGTTGCATAAAAGATCCAAAGAATGACAAAAGACATAATCCTCATCTTGTAAACCAACTTTTTTGCATGCCATAATAAGATAGGAAGAAAGAGAAGCAATGAAGCAACAGTACTTCGATCTGATATGCAATTTAGCAATTCAATTTTTATCCTCCAACAATACATTCCAAAATTCACACCAAAAATACATTATCCACATATCCTCATGCATGTCAACCCTGAACGCTTATTGTATCAACAACATCCTAACCTTGCATGTGTGGTCCTTCGATTACATCACAACAATCCAAAACTTTGATTCACCAACACAAACCCTTGTTTCTCAAACATGAAAAATGGATTTGGTACACATGAAACAAAGTGCAAGGCAAAAATCTTGGACAATTTTTTCACTTCCAAAACCCAAGTAGTTGTTGTCAAGATCTAGTTCATTAACACATTATTTATCAGTCCTTTGTCATTAGAATGGATATGGCAAAAATAGCAATTCACATTGTTGATCCACCCATGGGTTCGTTGTTCACTCCAATTGACAACTAAAGTGCATGACAGTCAATTGCCATCACTATATCAAACAAAAGATGGCAGATGCCGCATATTAAAAAACTAGCTAGTTTTACCGCTTAGTTCTAGAAGAGATCCAAAGAATGACAAAAGACTTAATCATAATCTTGTAAACTAAGCTTTTTGCATGTCATAATAAGATAACAACAAAAAAAGGCATTAAAGCAGCAATATTTCGGTTCGATCTACAATTTAAACAATTCAATTCTTATCCTCCCACAACACATTTGAAAATTCACTATCCACATATGCTCATGCGTGTCAACTCCCAACGCTTCTTGTATCAATAACATCTTAACCTTGCATGTGTGATCCTCCAGCTACATCACAACAATCCAAATCTTTGATTCACCAACACAAACTCTTGTTTCTTAAACCTGAAAAACAAATCCAATATACATGAAACAAAATGTAGTGCAAAAATCTTGGACAATTTTTTCAATTCCACAACCCAAGTAGTTGTTGTCAAGATCCAATTCATTAACACATTATTTATGAATCCCTTGTCATTAAAATGGATATGGCAAAAGTAGCAATCCACACTGTTGATCCACCCATGGGTTCATTGTTCACTCCAATTGACAACTAAGGTGCACGACAGTCAATTGCCATCACCATATCAAATAAAAGAGGGCAGATGCCGCATATTGAATAACTAGCTAGTTTTTCCGCTTAGTTCTAGAAGAGATCCAAAGAATGACAAAAGACTTAATCATAATCTTGTAAACCAACTTTTTTTGCATGCCATAATAAGATAGCAAGAACGAGAAACATTGAATCAATATATCAGTCCGGTTTGGAATTTAGAGATTCAATTTTTATCCTGTCACAACACATTCAAAAATTCACACCAAAAATACAAATATCCACACATGTTCATGCATGTCAACCCCCAATGCTTCTTTGTATCAACAACATCCTAACCTTGCATGTGTGCTCCTCTGGCTGTGTCACAACAATCCAAAGCTTTGATTCACTAACACAAACCCTTGTTTCTCAAACAAGAAAAACAGATATGGAACCTCTTCATTTAAAAGTATGGCATGGAAAAATGATTGGCAGCCAAGAAAAAACCAACAATAGAATCAAATGACCTGTAGGAGGAGGGAGGGCTAGAAAAAATATTAGAAAAAAAAAAAAATACATACACAGAAACAAAAACAAGATTGAGTAACCGATGCCTACATAGCGCTGACACTCAAAATACAACGACAACATCCATCCATTCAGGAGAAAATCAAAAGGAAGTTCACAAATAGATATAGCATGTCTAGGAAATTTTTTTTAACAAGACATGAACACAAAAAGATTACTTGGGTATGTAATAAATTAATGTCTGAATATATGTCATTGGATAGTTGTGAAAATGTTAATAAGGTTCAAGGTTTAACATAATACAAAATTGTGGAAAGTACATTAAAAGACCTTGCAAACTTCCCTCACCTCTTTTGTTTCCAAATTCTAAACAAAATTGTTCATCTTTTTAACATTTATTTTACATCATAATCTCAAAGAAGATGCCCTACATGTAGTGTTTAGTTTTTTTACACTTTACATAACCAAAATCATTTACATGTTGCCCTTAATATTTTTTATGATGAATGATTACATAAATCATATCATAATTATGTCATTTAAAAGAAATGTTATATATGCATAATTTCATACATTATGTAAAACATTTAACTTAACATGTACCCAAATATATAGATTTTTTCAATTAATTTAGTCCACTCCACTTCACATATAATTATGAGAATCAAATATTTATTTATTTTTAAAAGATTAGTAATTATTACTAACTTATAATTATGAAAAAAATAACAATTCAATATAGCTATTTGTTGTGGTATTATTTGTTTTCCCACTTGAATTTATATTTATGATTGTATTAAATTAAGGTGAACTAATTACCTCTAATTTGAATGACCTAAACCTGGAGAAGTTTGCCCAACCATCAAGCTATAGTCCAAGGCATGGTCTCAAATGTCTTATTTGTCAACCTTAATTTTGCAAGTTTTTCTAATATGTTGTCAAGCTTCTCAATTCCCTATGCAATAAAATGAACTCAACTAAGGATTAAAACATATATTGCATCAATGTAAATCCAAAGGTCATGATAATATGAATACACCAAAAGCAAACATTGATTATTACAAGAGACACAAAAAGGTATAAAGAAAAGTCCAATGCTAGATACTCAAGATTATAGATGTTAAATACAAATACACAACCTTCTTTAAATGGAGTGAAAGTTTCAAGATGATCCAACAACATCTAGATTAATATTAACAAAATGTTACCATAACCTAGTTGAAATTTAGTAAGCAAAAAAATGGGGACAATTTTTTTCTTGGAAATTGGTTCAATAGTTTTGTCTCCTTAAATTTGAATATGGCAAAAATTAATTGGGTCCAGTTCACACAAGATGAAGTGACATTTTTGCATAATCGTTGGCAACATCACATAAGTCAATTCACATGTAAATGAATTCTTTATGTCAACTATATTTTGATGAGATGGATGCCGCTTGAGATTTATGGCTTGTCATTGCATATGCAAGGGCCAATGCAAATGTTGCTCTGAAAAACTTTCCATGGAACAAGTATTTATAATGGATTACCCTTCTTTTTTATTAGATTTGCATCAATCAATGTTTTGATGAAGTCAATTTCATTCTTGGTATGTAAAATGATGGTAGATGTTTTTGCTAGTGTGCCATTGATTAGGCCTTTATTCTAAATTTATGTCTTCAATGATCATTAAATGAACATTGATTGCAACTTTTTTGGTTTGGTTGAATTTTGGGTTGTGCATCTAGTAATCCATTCAACTACTATTGGTTTACATAGGTGTATTAGGAAACTTTTGAAAGATATGTGTATTTTTGTTAAGTTCTAATAGGGGTATAATAAAGTGATGTTTTCATTGGTATATTTTTATTTTTAGTTTGTATTTAAGCAAATTAACTACTTACCTACCTATATATATATTACCAACCTAACCTAGCTTATCAACCTATCTACTTCTTAATTAGTTACAATTATTTTTAATAAATTGATAATTAATAGTTCATATATATAATTTATAATTTGATATTATTCAATATAATTTGTTTATATATGCATTATTAGTCAATTGTTTATAACGAATTAGTTAGTCGATTATTATTTAATTCATAATTATTTATTTTACAATAATTTAATTATTCATGTATTTATTTATGAACTATTCATCAATAATTTATAATCAATTCATTAGTTCATTTTTGGTTAGTTAATAATTAGGTCTTATTATTATCATTTAATAAAATTTAATCAATAAATTATAATATTTTATTTAAAAGCCTATTTATTGCTTCATATAATAGTTATTTGTTTGATTATTTAAGAACCATTAATGAAATTTTACAACTAATAAACTAGTTAATTAATTCATATTTATACAATAATAATCAATTCATTGATATATTTTTATTTATGAAATGAATATTTAAAAACACAAAACTAATAAATTGGTTAATTAATTAGTATTTACAAGGTATTTTAATATTTCATTAAAAAAATTTGAACCGTTAATAAATAATGTATAATTATTTAGTTACTAATTATTGATTGGTTGATTATTTGTTATTTCAGTTTATATATATATATGAATTATGAATTAGCGAATTATAAATAAATTGATTAATTAATTGGTTATTACATAAATATTTATCAATATTTATTTAGCTTATTAAACATTCAGTTAGTTACTTGTCTACTTAATTATATCATTTATAAAATTAAAAAGAATGATAAGAGATATTAGATAAACTTTTTAGTTGCAACTTTTATCCCATATGTTTTGTCTTCTAGCTTCATTTTGAAAACTAAATAATGAGGAGGCTTTGTCTTACACTTTCACATTGAAAACATGTGTTAATTGAAATGAGCCAATCAAAGGAACTTAGCCCTCTAAGAAGTTTAACCTTCAAGATTAAACCTAAAAAGAATTTGAAATATTTACCTAACTATCTACCTACTTACCTACCTACCTCCCTACTTAATCCCACCTACCTACCTACCTAATTGCACCTACCCACCTAAATATTGATTTTAATTTATTCTGACCAAAATTCAAAAATGTCACATGGCATATTGGTATTATGCCATGTGTCACAATCTAAAATTATAAAAAATAGACGATGAAAAGTCACCATCTATTTTTAAAACAAAACAATTTCAAACCTTTTACATTTGCCACATGTCATTATGTAAGTTGTTGATTTTATGGTAATATATGAATGGTATAGTACAATAGTATACGGATTGTGAAATATTTTGTTTAATATTGACTTCATCAACATTTGCAACTAATGTCTTATGCAACTTGTCTTTTGCAACTAAAATATAATTGTAAATGACAAATTTTCTTCTAATGTGAGGATTTGAACCTTTCACTTTCACTGATGGGTCAAGTTCTGTTACATGTCACCACATTTTAATAAATATTTTTTGTATCCTACATCCTTGTAACTTACCCTCTCTATGGGTTACATGAGTGATAAAGTGCCTCCTTAAGGAAAACACAAGCCTACCTAAAGGCTATGTAGGTTATTTAAAACCTATTAAAGTTTGATTTAGGTTACTTAGGGCTTATTTAACATTATGTAGGCTATCTAAAGTCTACAAGGGGTTATGTAAGCTACCTAGGATTTACCTAAAGGCTATGTAATCTACCAAAGGCCTACCTATAGATTATATAAACTACATAAGGTTATATACGCTACTTGAAATTATATTAGGTACCTAGAAGTTTATATATAAGCTACCTAAAAGGTGGCATGCATTATGTAAATTACACATATAAGTTTATCACTATCGTGGTTCGTGCACTAGACAACCAAAAATCTTGTAGTTCAATGAAAATCTTACTCCAAGAATAGGGTCTTCCTTGATATTTTAGGAGGATGATGTGATTGGCTTGCCAAGAGTAGTACACTTGCGTTCCAAGTCCACCATTTTATAGATTTGTTGAAACCAACATATTTGTTAAAGAAATGAGGATGAACATAAAAAAATACATGTGTTCATATTATGTTACTATTAGACTTCTCCAAGTCAAGGGCTATGATTCCATGAGCCACATTCTCCAAAATTGCTTGGACAACAACAATAGAAGTTACTTGGTAATTTAGAAAGCAAACATGAAATGAATTTCTTGAGTTCTTATTAGTGGAAAGGATTGTTTCTCCCTCCCAACATGGGGTTAATGCTCTTTCACACATCTCTAAGGGTTATGGAGAGAAAATAAGAATAACCACATGTAATTTGCCTTGCGTGGAATAGGTAGCATCTTGTTTTGAAATGACAACTAGAAATCCATGTCATTATGTCCTCCCTCATGGATGTCATTTGGATGAAATATAATTTATTAAATAAAACTTTAACATATGGTCTTTGATATGTGGACACATCTTCAGGCAGCTAGGCAGCCACCCCTCTAAAAATGAGAGTTTTTGTTTTGTGTATTGAGGTGAGTGATGGTGCAAAAGAGGTGAATATCTCAAAAAATGTGTGGACGGTCCACTAAATGTGGACTATCCATCTACATATTTGGATGAGGGGATGGAATGTTTTTTTTATAAATATTTTGTGTCTTGAAGTGAGTGAGGGCACAAGGGGGTTTGAATATGTTTAAAATTGTGTGGACAATCCACATTTTTTAAACTATTCAACTATTTGGGTGAAGGATGGGAAGCTTGGTTTTTTTTTCTTTTTAGCTTGAGGGTGAGTGGTGTGCAAAAGGAGGGAAGTGTGTTAATTTTTTTTTAAATTTAGGATTTTAAATTTATGGGTTCCGAGGTTTGAATTTAGGTTTTTATTTAGATGATGGGGCTTACATGCTTTATTTTGGAGCCTTCTAAATTAATGTAGGAGGGGTTTGGGGTGGGTCTTTTTTTCTTCTTGTTTTCAAGATGGATGATTGATGAAGCTTTTTTTTTTTTTTGAAGGATTTTGGGTTTAGGGTGGGTTTGGAGTGTAGGAAACTTTTTTTTTTCCACCTCATAACTATTAAGGTGATCTGTTCTTTTTTTTTTCCTTAAGACTTTCACAAGTCTTCATTGTGGAATGATATAGTTTAAGGGTTTTTTTATTTTTCTTCTTTTTCATAACCCAAGTGGGGTTCCAATGTGCTACCTTTACTTGTTCATTTTTATTTTCCTTCTCACAACTCTTGGTCTAGGATGAAGTTTAGGATTTTCTTCCCCCCTCTCCTCATAATAATTCTGATGATATATTTTTATTTTTCTTAAGACCTTCACAAGTCTTCATTGTGGAATGACATAGTTTAGGAATTTTTTTATTGCTCTTCTTTTTCACAACTCAAGTGGGGTTCCAATGGGCTACCCTTACTTGTTCATTTTTTTCCCCCCTTCTCACAACTGTTGGCCTAAGATAAAGTGTAGGATTCTGTTTTGTTTTCTTCTCCTCATAACTATGAAGGTGATATGTTCTTTTGTCTTAGGACTTTCACAAGTCTTCACTTGGGAATGAAATAGTTTAGGATCTTTTTTCAGAACCCAAGTGGGGTTCCAATGAGCTACTTTGACTTGTTAATTTAATTTTTCCTCACAACTCTTGGCACAAGATGAAATCTAGGATTTTTCTTTTTCCCATAACTATTAAGGTGGTTTTTTTTCTTTTTTCTAGAGACCTTCAAAAGTATTCATTATGGAATGACATAGTTTAAGACATATGGCAAAACTTAGAGGCTAAACGTATTATTTAACCTAAAGATTAAACATATGATGAATTGGTCCACTAACCTCACGGCTAACCTTAAAAGTCAAAAATGAGATTAAACATATGTGAAAACCTTCAACGCTAAACTTATGGCCAAACTTGAATGTTAAGCTTGAAGGCTAAGCATGTGCTTAAACTTATATGTGAACTATATGATTAAATTTGTAGTCCAAATGGGTTTTCAAAGTCAACATATGATTAAAGTCAAGGTGCAAACACAGCTAAATTTGAACACTTAACATATGACTAAACATCATGATTACATTTTACATGGATTTATTTGGTTAAACTTAGTTTAACTAAACCTATGATTAGATTTTAAAACTGAACTTATGACTATATATTTGGCTAAACTTCAACTTATGAACAAAATTGATCAATAAAGTTATGGCTAAATTCAAAGCAAACATTTGGTTAGGGTTAAAGGCTTTACATATATTGGCTATACATAAAGGTTAAATGTATGGTCATACTTAAAGGTTAAACTTTAAGGGTAAACCTATGACCAAAACTTGAATGTTCAACATATGGCTAAACATTGAAGGGCTACAAACTTAAATGGTATTTGCATATGGTTAAACTTAAAAGCTAAACCTACATGGTTAAACCTAAAAGCCTAACTTATGACTACCTATAAAAATTAAACCAATGGTTCCAAACTTGATTGCCAAATATATGGCCAAACACATGGTCAATTTTAAATGCTAATCATATGGCTAAACTTAAAGATTAAATATATGGTTATTCTAAGATGGTAAGCCTAGAATTAAACTTAATGCCTAATTTTATTTTGGTTGATCATAAGATATGGCTTCATTAAAGGTGGCTCCCAACTTCTATTTTCCAACAACTTTGTGCACCCTGCACATTATCTTTCTTAAGTTTATCTAATATTATTCAACAATAGAATTGTCTTATTTACTTGGGTTCATTCATATCCCACTCCTCTTCATTCATCCATTGCCCAACTTGCTTCAATGACCCAATCGCCCAATTGCATTGCACATGCCAACTTCATGTTATAATACCTTATGTGGTAAGGAATGGTTTGAGGTACCATTATCTTGTGCAGAAGCTTGGATGAAAAAAAATTTATTGAAAAAAATTACACCCATAAGCTAAAAGTGTATCTTAGTTATCACCAACTAATAACACTTATACCTAAATCAAGAGCATGGCCATAGTAACAAGCCATGTACAGCAGACATGTTCTCTCACAACTTCCACACCAGATCCACACAAACACTGTAACAAGTCATGTGCAGCAGACATGTTCTCTCATAACTTCCACACCAGATCCATACAAAACACCATAACAAGCCATGTACAGCAGACATGTTCTCGCACAACTTCCACACCGGATCCACACAAAAATGTGACTGGCACAAACATTATTGCTAACACTGGAACACTGCATATCAATAAATACACAAAGGTTGTTGTTCAAGGTTATGTATGGATCTTGAAGACCTAACTTTGTAGACATAATGTAGTTGTGACACTCAAGAATGGAAAAAATGACTTCAAAAGATGGTCTCACTTCAGTAGGATCCAAAGCCTCTGGGGTCACTCAGCATCTGCTAAATTGTTTCTTGTCAGTGTTCTACTCTGCCAATCATGCTCATTTAGTGTTGCTCTATAAGAATCAATCCCTAACCTTGCCACCAGGGGTTGAACACAGCACTCTTGTTCAACCCTCTCTTTTATGCAATCCTAAACACATTTTGGCACCTGATTAGCCTGAGTTCAGGTGGGAAGGAGATCGGTCAAACATGACACGCCACATGAAAGCACGTGAAAGCACCATTTCCAATTCTTGATGGGTCCAGTTTTCAGTAGGAAGATGCTGCAAAAATAACACCATATCCTGAAACTCATTTTGCTGTAGCTGATCTGACCACTGCAAACATGAACACAACAAATTCAACGAGGTCAAGGTCATTGAATGGTACCCAGTGAAGCACCCACCAAATTTATGACAGTTTCACCCACTGCATTAGTGCAAAATGATGTACCTTCAAAACAGAGTGTTTAGAATTGATTCTATGCCCCAAACATGACCAGTAACGTTCTAAATGCATAGCATCCTGCAGTGCAGATGTATTTCATTGACATGGACCCTGAAAACTGCCATGAGTCACAAGGGCTGAACAAGCCTCAAGTTTGTTTGTGATGTGAAATTCTCCTGTATAAAAAAACAGTTTATAAACCTGACTGGAATAGAAAACTGAACTAAAACATTACTCCAAGTAGCTTTTGGGCCATTGGTGTGTATATTTCAGTTCCCTTCTTCAGCAGCACATACAACTTGTTACAAATTCTCAGTCAAAGGTGATGCTAGCATGCAATCAAGGATTGAGAACTACTGGTTAGGGCTTGGTGAGGGTGAACTTACAGTGAGCAAGAAACTGGCGCAAACATATATGAGGTACTCTGGGAAATTGTCAGCCTCTGATAGCCATGTGTCCCACAGTCGCCCAACTAATTGAAAAGGAATCTGAAGATGCAGGACAATATTTTACTGTGTTACACACAAATGAAAATATTTCATGAATTATGGCTATGCCTGGGAAGGGCATTCAACAAATACTGGAAAATTCTACATGCTGGGATCCCTAAAATGAGAGCATTTAGATAGTTGTACCTCTCGTACGAGGAGGCAGTTTAACCAACGGAACGCAAACTGCAGAAACTCTAGTCCTTCCTGCTCCAAGTGCTTCACAACTGGCTCTGCAAACCTCAAAACATGTAAGCAACAGTCTCTTCAGACTATAGTGATCCTTTGGTATGGAACTAAACACTAAACTGATGGGCCTGAAGGTCCATATGTCTCATACCCAGACTGTCCTCTGCGAAAAGAAGGTAGCAAGATGCATACAGGAAGGAGTACTACACATGAGGCAGAACAAAAGATGGACTAAGTATATCAGAGTCTTAACAGGATTGAGGATGCACCATCAATACGACGCACAAGCTCCTTGAACCTGAAAACAAGGCGCTGGATTCCAGGCTGCGCAAATGTATAATGATCTTGGATGCCATCCAGCAATGCTGTTAGACACCACAGTGAATCTGCTTCCACCTGCATCCTCTCCCCCAAAAAAGCAAAGTTTTCTTCAGCCGTTCACTTCATCCAACTTGCTGCACACCAAGCAATTGCTAAATTTACTTTGTCAGGTGAAGAAAATGCCTGAGTTTCAACCCACCTGATAAATTGTTTCAGGTGAAAGTTTAGTGAAGTCCCAACTGTCCATGTCACCCTCCAAATGCTCCGACAAAAACACAACAAGGAATGGTGTAGCCAAATCATTGACCCCCTGCACATAGCCACTTGCAGGATGGCGTATCGCCCTGCCAAAGGAAAGTCTGTGTAATTACTTGAAAATCTCCTGAGCTCAACAGAGAAACGAAAGTTCTTGGCAGATGCTGATCTTCTTAATATCTAAAACAAAGCATCGTCAAGAAGGAGAAGGATCCACTGAGAAAGATATGCATACCATATGTACAGAATGCGTGATAATGAGGCCTGAACAGCAATCTGTTGGAAGAATGGGACCTCAGGTAGTGTCCTCGGCACGTCCATAGATATCTACACCACATAACATCAGCTTTAACTCAACTCGAGCCTTCTTTCCCTTAGGTATGACAAGAAGTTTATTTCTTAATTGTCTTTTATTCTCACAGACTATGTGCAATGCTATTGCCAATGCACTAAACAAAGCCCACAAAATCAGCTGCCAGAAAAAGCCAACAAGTCAAACCCAAACATCTGAATTTCACCTTGAACCTTGGTGACACATGGAATCAGGTGTACCTGGTGAAGCATCTCATTTTCATCAGTGCTACGATCATCATCTCCAATGTCATAATACTGTGAAATGCAATCCAAATACTCCTGCCGCTTCCTGGCAAGGGCTGCTTCTCTTCTATCTGCATTGGGTGGTGCATATCCCTTCACCAGATTTATGGCACTTCAGTTTCTGACCTGGTCAGAATGGAATATCATCTTACTTTGGAAGAAATGTTTTAACAGTGAAGCAGGAAAGTATGTTTTGCTGGATCAGGGTCCTCAACTATTGAAGCAAGATACAAACCAGTAAGAGGCGCCAGACAATGGGCCTAATATTGGGAGGTACACCACTCCATGCAAGCTCTCGCAAGGCATCTAATCCCCCCAAATCAAAAATCCATTACTCTGTAAACACTATAGAAAGGAGGGGAATTGTGTCAAAGCAGAGTTCTGTGATTGTCAAGGAAAATGGCATTTGTACAGTCAAAGAAATATCCAGTTATTTTAGAGATCAGCACAGCTTCAAGATAGGATGAACCGTCCAAGTTTCAAATAGCAGCATGCCTCTGCATGGTACACCAGACATTGTTTGTCTTATATTGAAGCAACCGGAGGATTACTAGTCAGAATAATTCAGGGCAACAAGCATTCTCATTTCTAGAATATGGACAAGTCATCTAAGCCATCACTATGTTACACCTGCAGTAAAAGGCTTGCCAAGGTACATACGAAGATTAAGACACATACCGATGTCAATAGCAGGAGCAGCCAGGATCTTTCTGAACCTAGCCACTCTGGCAGCATCTGTTGCTCTCCCACCAGTACACAACCTTGAATTACCTGCTGAGCCCCCTTTGCTTGCAGTGTCAAAGGGGTAACTGGGTGATGGCACTGAAACCTCTGGAGTCTCATTGTTTGCATTGCTTGCAATACTCTGTCAAGCCACAGGACACCACTCCTGACTCACTAGTTCTGCCCCTACAGCCACAGAGGTAGCAGCCTTTTGCAGCACTTTGAACAGACTAAAGGAAGAATCAAGTTCTTACACAAAAATTATCCTACTCTGGCCAGGAGACAGACACAATCTCAGATAGAGAGGTTCAAAGATTGTGGCTCTCTAATAGCAGCTGCCAGAAACCCTGCCTGCCCAGATGTCCAACACGGTTTTGCAAATCTGCAGTGTCACCTAGAGCATAGTCTTGGATACATGCAAGTTCAATTGATTCAACTCATTTATCAAAGATTAATATTCTGGACAATTCTAAGGTTCACATGAGGTCAACTAGGTGAACCCTAACATAATCTGAGAATGACAGATAGGTTATGTGGAAGCCATAATTGAAAGTTTTGACAAACTTCATTTGATCAAGTAGCTGAAACAAGAGCGGCTTGTCATTAGCAGTGATCTTGCAAAATTCAGTCTCTACTGGAGGGATGTCTCTGGTATAGTAAGCTGTTTCTGCCCATGTCCAAAAGAACAATGTCTGATAGGAAGAGGTACACAGAACACATTATACTTTTGTATCAGCCACATCAACAACTTTGGAAATTCTAACAAGCGTGAAGATTACCTTGGATGTGATCAGAGATTGGCGCCCACTGGGACTTGGACTGGAATCATCAGTGCCTTCCCTTCTATCTGAAGTTGACTGCCCTTCTGTGGAATAGCTTCGACCTAATATCCTCCCAACACCAAGCAACCTGCAACAAAGAAAGCAACAGAAACTCAAGAGAGACACATGAAATGCTGGTGAGGAAGCCCTAAGCATCTGGACCAACAAAACTCCCTCCAAATGCCACACTCTGTAAGGAAGCTTGATGTCTTGTCAACCAGAGCCCACAAGGTTTGCACATTTTGTATGACAACTAAAGCAGTGAAATTCCACAGATGTCAACAATAAAACATGTCATCAAAGATTTCAACTGGCCAGATTTGGACACACAACCACTTTTGCAAGGCTCTGACAACAAAGCTGCTGGCATGATCTTTAACATACAAAATAGTGAGAAGTGTGCCATTGGAAAAAACAGCACCCCATTGACCTTGAATTTGTGTTAAATTCATACAAATCAGGCAACAGACACAACACAAATTCCTACAAATCTATGGCAACAGATGCAACCAATTGAATGCAAAATTTGAGCAAGGGGAAGGAAAGAAAAATGCACCCAGAAACTTTTTTCAAAGTTTCACTGAGGGTTCGATCTATGCTGTTGACAGCAACTCGGTCTGTCTCATAGGCAGGCTTCATCTCTGCTGCTTCTTCCTGCTTTATTTCCTCCTCTCTGCAATTCATAAGAGGAGGCAATGATTAGCATGGTCAATCAAAGAAATAGAGAAAACTGGAAATTTGGCCACTGGCCTTGCATGAAATGAATTGAAGCTCTGTATGACATGCTATTGCTGCTGTGCTGAGCTGAACATGTAAAACTTGGAACAGGAAACTATGACTATATTTTGTTTCTGCAATAAGGTCCCTGGGTGTCAGAAACTGGTGAGACATACTGATGATGAAATGCTAAAATCTGTTAACCCTAGAATCTGTTATTTTTCTGCAACAAGGCACATGGCTGTCAGAACATGGTGAGACATACTGATGGTGAAACCCTAGAATTCGTTGGTTTTCAGCAACAAGGTACATGACTGTCAGAAGCTCGTGAGACATACTGATGATGAAACCCTAGAATCTGTTCACAGCTGTGAGATCCGCCCCCACATACGATCGTGAATTGCACGGAGAAAAAAACCCAAAAAAATCTTACCCAAAAACTGTGTTATATTCACAAAAGATGCCCGATTACCAAAAGCAGCTCCGGCAAACGCAAGTAATCCATCAATCGTGCGATCTGAAAAAACTACAATAATAACACCGATGCACGAATTCTCACCAGGGGAGCTAACTGTTCAAGAGGCAACTCTAAAGTGCGAATCAAAAATCCTCAAAAAAGGAATTCAAGAATTCTTTGCTAAGCCCTTTTCATGTCTGTCTGTCTGTCTGTCTGTCTCTTTTCCGAGCAGAAAATCCGAAACCAGAGGGTGCGGGAAAGAAAGAAAAGATGGGGGGAAAAGAAAAAACATACCGGGAAGTAGCAGATGATGAAGCCATTCGCACACCGCTAACTTTCCTCAAAAATTTCCCTGCATTTGCGATCTCCAAAGCTTGAATCCCCGCAATTGACGAGAGAGAGAGAGACAAAGACAACGCGCGGGCGAGCGAGCGACAGTGCGAGAGAGATTGACTGTGTACTGCTGAGAAAGAACGCCAGGACAGATTACACGCAGACAGTTGTGCCTTCGTGGATGAAAGCTCCGGTCGATGACGGAGGATGCATCTGCTCGTCCATGAAGGCGAAGTCTCGTGTTCTTAATATTAAACTCCTGTCAAAGTGAATTCAGATTAAATTGGTAGGGCTTTTCAGAAAATAGTATATATCACATGGATACCATAATACTTAGTCTCGAGTTTTTTTTTAATGTGGTCAATTTTTTCCATTTGGTGGGGGGAAAAAAAAAAGGCCTAGAAACATCAACAAAGAATCTTTTTGGAAAGAAAACCTAAATTATTCAAGTGTCAAAAAACAATAATAATAAGATTTAAGAAAAAATAATTTTTCAATTGTTAAATTTGTTCTCTAGCCAATTGTGGCTAAATCTTTTTATTAATGATTGTCATTCTAGCAACATTGAAAATTTTGAAAAAGAAAATATTGACTTAGGGTTGGGCCACACTTAGAGATAAAACACAAAGTTAGAAAAGTTTTAAATTAACCTTGTGTCCATAAATGCAAATGTAGCTACCTCCAAATCCTATGTGGATGCTTATGTGGCATGGGAAGTTAACTTAAGAGGTAGCTAACCCAATTGTTGCCTTTGAATTTACAAAAATCTTAGATTTTCTTTCAAAAATTTTGAGGTAGCAAAATTTTCAAAAAATGTCTAGATAAATCTGCACTAACTTAATGTTCCCACCTACAACCTTTGAATTTTCAAAAAAAATCCATTCAAGTAGCAACCCAACATTCACCCAAATGTAGTAGCATTCTCCTTTGGCATAACAAGCAAGCTCAATTTCCAAGTTCCTTTGCATTCTTTCAATAGGTCTGACATTGCAACAACAACAAGCATGAACTAGGTGTCTAGTATCATAACAAGAGCAAACCAAAGCAAGTGTCTAATGTAGCAAGGACAACAAACAAAACATGGATGGCAATGAGAATCTAAAGTTGGGAGGCAAAAGGTGAAACTATGAAGGAAAAGAAAAGAAAGTTATAAAAGTTTTAAGGTGGTGGCAATGGAAAAGCTACTTTGTCGAAAGGTGAAAAAGGTAAGTTAACCCCTCTTCCAACGTCATAAGTATGGACAAGCTAAAGATAAAAAGATAAGAGGTAGGTAAAAAATGGGCAATAGTTAATTTTAAGGTGATAGTTAGCATTTTTTTAGATGTCAGAGGAAAAATGCAAAAAGGATTAACATCTAAGTGTGTGGCCCCACCTTTAGTTTGATTTTGCAACGAAGTGCATAATTATTATTTGTTAATCAAAAATTTCTTGAATCACAAATTGGTAACGATAGTTATGCAAAATGTGTGTTCCATAGAATCATATTATTTGGACATGATCATCATACATCTATTTGTATTGTTTAGACACAAATGTTATAATTAAACAATACACAATATCCGTGTCTAAACAATATGAACTTACGAAAAAATTGATTTCACACAACTATTATCACCAAATCATGATCCAAAAAGTTAGGGATCAATGAACTAATTCATTATTGCCTACTATCATTGCTAATGAAATGATGAAAATGACTTGATTTTGTGAAAATTAAGTTTCCATTTGAATGGAAAATATTGAATGACCTTGCATGCAACTTGAATTGCATTGAAATTGAATTGAATTTCATAAATCAATCTAAATTTCAATTGAGTTAAATTCAAATTCAATTAAAGAAGAATGATATACAAGTTGGTGCAAAATGTATTGAAAATATGTCTGTCACTTCCATAATCTATGATTGTGTTATTAAAATTAAACAATTTTTAAAAAAAAAATTCCAAAAAAACACCTTTGCATAATCCTTCACATGGTCCTTGACATTTCATTTGAAATTACCAAGGCAAAGGATCATATGAAAGATCCTCCTTACACCTAGTTTGGAATCTTTCATCAATAGAATTATCATTGTTTGTCATTTACAATTGGTAATAAAAATAAGAATATTTTATAATTTAAAATTATTGAAAAAAATCATGTTCAAAAAATGATGATAAACATTGTGAGTGATGTAAGGACAATCATAAATAACATTCAATAGCTTAAAAACTTGTTCAAACACAAAGATAACATGGTTAATAAATTGAATGATAACTAATTATATTCAAACTTGAAGCAAATTGTTTTTAAATAGTTGAAATTGCGAATAACATGCCTTTATTATCACTGAGCAACTTTATAAGTTAAGGAAGGTGCTAATTTATTGCTAACATGTTAAAAATCTTCAAAAATTAAACATTTTGATGTTTAACATTGCCAATAACTTAATAGCTTGAAATTCTAACTAAAAGTTTATCAATGAGATTGACAAGGTTTGCTCTCCCATGCCTCATTGTCATTCCCATGTTTTGCAACATCTTTACACCCAAATCCCACCATTTCCCATGTTTTGCACAAACACTTCACTCTCATCTTACCATTTCCCATGTTTTGCACAAACATTTCACTCTCATCTCACCATGGCCTCTTTGTTTTATTCATGTTTGTGTCAATTCACAAGTTCATCATCAAGTTACGATATCATTGTGAGATTTATTGACAACCCTTCTTCAAAATCCTCAATTGACAAATCCATCATTAAATTCTATCAATGACATTAGCTTTGTTGACAATGCTTTCTCATACACTACAATTATCTCATGTCTTGACATTTCACTATCACCAAAAGCTTTACTACCAACACTTCTTCATGTTCTACCATCACAATTTCACATTCCACGTCATTGTCTCTTGCACTCACTCTTCCACATACACAATCAATTGTGATCTTGCAAAGAAGAGTTTTCGGAACAAAAGGCAAAAAAAAACTACAAAGAAAAGAAGAAATCCCTAGAATCGTTGAGAATAGACAACAACAAGCCAAATTTTTTAAAACAAATTAAAAAATTATTGCTATCTCATCATCAATGGAGGTTGGGCCCCAATGGTACCTACTTTATTTAGAACCAAAAAGATATTTAGGTGTGAATAATTGATACATTCATTGTTGAAAAAGTTACCTCCTATGCTTTGTCAACAAGGGGTCTGTGTCACAAGTTGGCCTTGCCATTTGCATTAAAAAGCATCTAAAGAAGGCAAAAAGAAGAAGAATTATGGAAACTCAAATATTTCACCATTGCAAAAATATACCAATCTCCAAAAAAATCCCCCAAAAGAAACCAAAATCCTTCAAGATATTAGAACTCTATTATAACTAATCTCAAGTTTCAACACAAGCCAAAAGATCATCTTTGAAAAATCCTCATATAAAAATAGACTTATTATTTATTACCTTGGGGCCGAATCCATCAAGCTACTGTACTCTCGGAAATGTGTGTGTTGGAGATGGTGGAATCCCCTTTGAATCCATCGCATTTCTTCCGCAGCGTATCTTGTCGGACTTTCGATCCTTCATTGCAACAAATCCAAGCACAACCCACAAAATTTCGCTCATCTCTTTCATCTTCAAAATTGCCTCTAAGCAGAAAAGAAGAAAGAGAGAAAGAGAGAGAGAGAGCTTCTTCATCTGCTTTGAGAATTTGTTGATAATTTTTGTTGCACAAATTTATTTGCAAGGTGATCTGGAGAAACTACTTACTAAGCGTGGAAGAGATACTTGCTTGCTGTTGTTTCGTTGTCATCATTCCTCCGGCATGCATTCATTTCACTCATCAGGAAAGCCTTTGCAAGCAGGCAGGCAATCATGCAAGCAGGCAATCATGCAGACACCTCAAACCCTATTACATTTTATGCGTACCACCAAAAGGTCTAAGAACTAAACAAAACGCTTGCTGCTTTGCTTGCTTTAGGTTTTGTTTTACAGTGAAGTGTTGTGTGATCTCTTCTGTGTAGCACAAAGAGAACTTCAGTTTGAAGTTGCAGTGATCTGCTTCTTCTTCTTCTACTCCTCCTCCTCCTCCTCTTCCTGCTGAAACAGGAGCAGATCCCCAGTGCAATGGGTTCTATATGTCTTTAGCTCCTGGGTCATGGATGTTTTGTATGGGTAGCTCTAACAAACGTTGCCTTTTGCAGGGTGTCTGGAATGGACATATTCTTGGGAGTTGGAGCTTGTGAGGGAGAGGGTTAAAGCAAGCACATCTTTTTGGAGCTCTTTTGGCTGGTGGCTGATTTTCGCCAAAGCACACATACGGTGGGGTAAGTAACCACAATGTTGGTCCAGCAACCAAACGGAAAAACAGCATGGGTGGGAAACGACCCCAGAATTGTCTCAGAGGCGGAGGAAGCAGCTATGGCCAATGATGATGAGGAGCAACAAGAGTTGGAACAACAGTCCCAGACCTTCTTCCCACTCCAGCAGCGGCGGCGGCGGCAGTACCCAGATGGCAGATCTTCTGGTGTTGAATCCTTGGGGTACTGCAAAATTACTCTCTGAGCTTTTTTTCCCTCCTCTCACACTAGCTTAGGATTTTTCTTCCAGCAGATCTGATGATTCTCCTCTTGATCTATGACATCTATCACAGCAACAACAGCTTTGTAATAGATTCTGCCTTGAGAGTCCTTGAGGAGAATTGGGAACCAGTTTGCTGCATCCCTTCTGGTTGACTTAAGAAGCATCTGTCTATCTTTGGAAATGCAGTTGTTGTTCTATGAAGGCAAGCGGGTATTCTTCTTTTACACATTCTTAGCCTTGTTCTTCTGATCTCTAAAACAGTAGGCAAATCACACAGGTACACATCAAACACAGGTGGTGGTTCATTTTGTGGGTACTTGATGGACAATCTGCCTAAAGTGGTGATTGTTGCATTCGTCTTCCTCGGTGCATTGATGCTCATACTTGCAAGAAACAGAGGTGGGACAAATGCTATTCTTTGTGTGGAATCTGTTGCCAATGAGCTCAAGCATATTCCATACCCAGATTTGAACCTGAATCATGTTAGTCCTCGGGTGGACAAGGGGCGGTACTCTGCATTCAACGCAGAGAAATGGATCATTGTTGCTGCCTTGGGGTCACCAACTCATGAGCTTCAAGCATTGGTGAAAATTGAGGGCTGGCAATTGCTAGCTGTTGGTGGCTCTGAGACTCCAGCAGATTGGAAAGTTGAGGGGGCACTATTTTTGTCCCTTGATCAGCAAGTGGAGCTTGGGTACCGGATCAATGCATACCTTCCACTCAATTCCTACTTGCGGAAGAATGCTGGCTACTTGTTTGCAATCCAACATGGTGCAACAAGAATTTATGATGCAGACGAGAAAGCAACAATTCTGGGTGGGGATCTTGGCCATGTTTTTGACATTGAGCTTCGTGGTCCAAATAGCCGGCGTGATTTGCTGCTGCAGTACCGCACTCTGGAAAATAGGAGTGTGGTAAATCCGTTTATTCATTTTGGCCAAAGATCAGTCTGGCCACGGGGACTTCCACTGGACATGGTGCAGCAAATAAGTCCTGATGTATCATACACTCAGGTGTTCCCAGGCCACCAGATTATACAGCAAGGACTTGCAAATGGGCTACCTGATGTTGACTCCATCTTTTACAGCACACGGAGAGCAGAGGATGTTGCTATTGACATTGAGTTTGATACTCTTGCACCCCCTGTCGCACTACCTCATGGTACAATGGCACCATGCAATGCATTGAATACCCTTTTTCATTCTGCAGGCTTTTGGGGATTGCTGCTTCCAGTATCTTTGACCCTGAAAGCTGCCGACATTGTAAGAGGTTACTGGGCTCAGCGAATTTTGTGGGAGATTGGGGGCATGATGGTTGTGTACCCTCCAACAGTCAAGCGTGCAGATGTCGCTGAGCCCTCATCCTTTGTGGACGAAGCAGACTTGTACAAAGAATCATCACGACTGATAAAGTTCCTAGTGGGCTGGAGATCTGAGAAGGGCACCCTGTTTGAGAAGATTCTTCATTTGAGTCATGAGATGGCAGAACAACGTTTCTGGGGTGCTCAAGATGTTGAGCTGGTGGCAGCTTGGCTGAAGGATCTGCTGTCGGTTGGCTGGCGACAACCTCGTCTGCGGGCTGTAGAGCTTGGTACAATCCCTGTTTACTCATCACCTGATGAACACAAACAGTTTATGCCTAAGGCATATCCATCAGTGCATTTGGGCATTGAAGATACAACAACAATGGGGAGTGAATTTACTGAGTTCCTGAATTTGAGGCGATTTTATGGGAACATGGTTCTTGTTCTTGAGTGTTCATATCCACTGAACCACACAGTGCTTGCATGGCGGTTGCTTTATGGTCGTCTTTTCAAGCATGTGGCAGTGCTATCTCAAGAGAAGGAAGCAGCCCTTGGGGTTGAGGCTACTGACATGTGGATGTCTTACAAGTAAGTCACCAACAAAGTTCAATGGGGGATTTTCATTTTCTGGGCTTGAAGGCTCATAATTTTCCTCTTCCTGCAAGGTTCTGCACATGTGTCTAATGTGTGGATTGTGCAGCATCAAGCCAACAACAGTCTAGTGGAAAAGGTCCATGGTCACCTTGGAAGTGGTTACTGATTCTAACCCTCCAAGTACATGTTAGTTGTTACCTATCAAGTCAAGCCAGACAACTAATGACCTTAAGGGCTATTTTAGGAGCTTGAGTCCTTAGGAGTGGACTCCACACATGGCTGGCCTTACCTGTACTTTCTTGCTTTGTGTGCAGTGTCCTGCCAAAGATATTTGAGAGGTATCCAAATGCAGAGGGTTTTATGGTAATGAGTGAGGCAGTCATTTTCAATTATTGGCATCTGGCATCAGCAGATAAAACCAAGCTGTGGAATCTCCATGTGGTTTGCTTTCTTCCTTACCCTTTTCTTGATGAGCATCTAGCCATGATCACACAATTAATTATTGCAATGAGCATCAACAGGCAGTAGAACCTAGTGATAGGCACCTTGCAAGACATTGTGAGTTCAAACCCCTCTATGTGCTTGTGACTGTCATCATTTTACTCAAAACCATCTATTGGAACTGATTGGATTGCTTATCCATGAACCATAGCCACCTACTAAGGGTTACCAGTCCTTGGATGAAGGTCTTGTCTGGTTTGATAATATTTTAGGTGATTGCAATCCCTCCTCCATTGTAGTCCAAAGTCCAAACCCCCAAAGTTGATGAGATCAGGCTAGTTCTATGCAATCTCAGATGGATGACAACTTTTTTGCAGGCAAAAGAAACCTGGAAAACAGCAAGTTTCAATGACGAGTCCTCAGAATGGTACCTCAGCAAAGGACATAAGAATGGTGTGAAGAAGTTGATCAGCAGGTTGCCAGTGGAATACCGCACAAATTATCGTGCTGTAATGGATGATGATCACTTCATGGTGTCCTCCTCAGAGGTATACTATGTTCCCCGCCGCTACATTGATGATTTCTCCACCCTTGCAAGACTTGCTGGAAAGCAGAAGCTGAACAGAGCCCTTGCACTCCCTTTGATCTTTGTGGCAATGGAGAATCCTGAAAACTTTGACACTTATGCTTTTAATAATACACGTTCCCTTTCTGAGAGTGAAGTGAAAGAGGGCCCTGCTTTGATTTATACACCCAACTGGCACATCATGTATCCATGGAAGGCAAGCAGTGAATTTGAGCTCTACCACATCATTAAAGCTATGTCTGCAGGTGACCCATCTCTGTCTGAGATCCTAGATTCTAGTTAATAGTGTAGGGTAAATTTTTTTTGAAGTGTCCACTGAGCTATACAGATTTAGCTGAGACATCTTAAGGTATATCTCTTGTATCTATAAAAGTTTTTGCAATATAACATCAAGGATTAACTAAATAACCCTAGTTTTGTACAGAGCCTTG
Organism: Sphagnum tenellum; assembly: GCA_963921925.1. Lineage (NCBI taxonomy): Eukaryota > Viridiplantae > Streptophyta > Sphagnopsida > Sphagnales > Sphagnaceae > Sphagnum > Sphagnum tenellum. Next base: position 14,417,172 of record OY998159.1, on the reverse strand, counting down.
ATGATTGTTTCCCCTTGTTCACATGGGTCTATTCATGTCTTTCTGATGGTTCTCAGTATTTGATTATGGGTCCTGAGGGAACTCAAATCAGAGATATGTACATTCTGAATGATTGGGTCATGCTCAATTTTTATGGTTTTGTAGCCTCTAAACATGAGGCAATCCAATGTAGATGCCCTCATTTGAAAACCCTAAAATATCAGTTTCAATTGCTCAGTAGATGACCATGATTTTGTCATTACAGTAAGCAGCAATCTTGATGCCTTAGGCTAATCGCAATGGTATTAGTATGGTATAGGCATGCAGTATTAGCATGGTATTAACAGAGTTAGCATATCATTAAGAGGACGAGCACCCCATGCTTGGAAGCTTCAAACAAACCATGTAGAATTTGGAAAAAGGAGTGCAAAACAAATGTTCACACCCATTCAAAAATTTGATGAAATTGGCCAGAAATACGAAAAACAATCAATTTGACATGTTTTATATGCAAATGTTTTCTAGTCGGATGGTTCAAATTTCAGTTGAGTATCTGAGTGATTGATACATTCAAACTGACATCGACAACCAAAATAAAAGGTGGAGCCAACATATAGCCGCTCATCTTGCTTAGGAAAAAGGTGGAGCCAAAGTGCCTCAATAGGACACTGAAATTGGTTATTATGTTAGCAAGGATGAAGGTTTAATGTAAATTTGGAAAGTGTGAGATCAAGAGAGGATGCTGTAATCTACATCTATAAGTCCTAGTATGATTGGATGGGTTTCATGTTCATCTTAAGGTTTAAACAAGAGATGTAACCTTGGTAAAAGAAATTGAGAATTAATTTTGTAGAATTGTAAACATAGAAATTTGTTGGACATTCAATCTAATTTCATGTGTGAGTAATGCGACATGTCTTGTTGGCCCAAGTGTGAAGTCATTACTGAACTAATTTCTCCTTTCAAAATTGGTTTTTGTAATTTAGTTGAATTTTCAATGACAAAAATTACTCAAAATTCAATACCTACTGCACCATAGGTCTAAAACTTAGAAAGTCACCTTGGAGAAATCCCACTCATTAAGGGCTTTACGACAATGACTTTCCAACAATATCAAGAGTGCACCCTAATTTCTTTAAAAGAAATAGTTTTGATTTTGTTGAATTTTCTCAAAGAAAACTATTCAATAATTCATGTAGGATACGTTTTTTAGGTCCATCTCAATTTTACTTTGGTAGAATCACAGCAAAATTGGGTACCATATAACAATGCAATAACCGAATTCACCATAACCAAGTGGTGCCTAGTGTCCTATATTTCGACTAGTGTTATTGCCAAGAGAAAAACTTGACAAGGCTGTAGTGAAAATACAATACAAGCTCAATTTTTTGTTTTTTTTTCTTTTTTTTCCATTGTCTAAATCATTTTATTTATTTAACCTAATTTTGTAAAGCCTAATAAGTGGTTGAACTCCATGTGTAGATAGTCCACCTTGTTTTGTGTTTTGTGTCCAAGAAAACCTAAACCCTAAACCTAAACCTAGACCCAACACCCAATCAATTGAGCAATGGATGTCGTATTGTATCAAAGTTTTGGTTGCCAAAATTTTTGAAGGATGATTTGCAAAAACTGCCACCGTCAAACTTAACTTCAAGCTTACGTGCAACTAGAGAAATCATTTTATCCTTTTTTATGATGTATGGAATGTCAGTTGCTTGTTAAACTGATGATTAGAAACAAATGGAAATGTGATGTTATTTCATGTTTGTTTTGAAAATTCTATCATTAACACAAACTCTTTCTACATCTCGGAACAAAGACCATTCTAAACTTTTGCAGCAAAGTCAATTGTCAAGCCTTTTGTTAGGTGGTTTGTTGATGAACTTCATGTTGTTCGATGCAAATATGTGGAAATCAATTATGTGGGCAAAGATCTGCACTTATAGAATTGAGGGTGCAAAATTGAGCTCAAACATGTCATCTTGTCATCAGTAGATCTCAAAAGTTTGATGATTCTTGACTCAATGTGTACATGCTAAGAGATGGTTAGGAAACCAAAATTGTTGCGATTTGTATTGTGGTTTTTTATTTCATTGTTTTGTGATTATGTTGATGAACCTCCTGTTGCTTGATGCAAACATGAGGCAATCAATCATGTGGGCAAAGATCTGCATTTTTAGAATTGAGGGTACAAAATTGAGCTTAAACATTTCATCTTGTCATCAGTAGAGCTCAAAAGTTGAATAATACTTGACTCAATGAGTACATGCTAAGAGATGGTTAGAAAACCAAAATTGTTGCAATTTGTATTGTGGTTTTTTATTTCATTGTTTTGTGATTAGTTCCAAATAAGGAAACGAGAATTAAACAAGTTTGTAGGATGAGAAACTTATTACTATCAAATAAGCTTCATGAGGTCCAAAAGTTTCTATAATCCTAAACCCTAAACCCTTCAAACCATAAAAAATGAGAACAAAACCATTGAAAATGACTGGCTATGGAACTTTATACAAAAAAATGGATTGTGGAACAAGAAGATTCACCAATCAAACAAATTTAAGCCTTACATTGAGCAATAGTGGAAACATGGTGATACATAACGCGACATCAATAAAAGTTAATGTAACCTAATAAATTCATAGCTACTAGAGAACAATAGGATGGCATGAGAAGTGTTCATGAATGAGTGAAACCAACTATCAGAAGACAACTGTTTGAAACCTGCACTTGGAGGAAGGCAGGATTGAACGTCCTTCCGCAATAAGAGGATCTACATCTCAAATCAAGACAGCAAAAGGGAGAAAACTTTGTGAATCTTATTTTCAAGGAAATGAAAAGCACAGAGGGAACATAGCTGTTGGGGAAAATTGGAGTTGGAATCGCTTGATGAACAGTAATCATACAAGGGATAACAAACATAGATGGGTTGAATGTTCTCTTATACACTATGCAACTAAGCATTTGTTCCTTAAATTTTTTGCTAAGGTCTGTTAGCAAGTGCCGTTCCATGGGAAATGAACTGCAGAATTCTTGGTAGGCGAGAAAGGGTAATTGAAATCAGAGGGGGCTTGCAAGGGGAAACTGCTGCACCTGCAAATTCCAATCTAGAGATCCTGCAAGCTTCTAGAGATTGAGGAGAGCAGAAAGCCCATTCCAGCCAAACATGAAAGGCCTCTCAGAGTGGCCTGGAGGTGCAAAGTTCAGAGCGAACATCTCTTTGGATGCACAACCAGGGTTGAGAATGCCCACTATTCTTGCGACTACATTGACACTGGCTTGAATATGTGCAAGGTTGTGGGGATCTGTCCACACTTTGTACATCAGCTGCAACCTTCTCTGCTTTGAGTCAACTGGTACTCCCCACCTTCTGAACAACTCCTCCCTCTCCTCCTCAGTCACCTGTGCCTTCATCCGCCTAGCTAGAAGTTCTCGCTCACGTTGCAACCTCTGAAAGCTGTGGATTTTGGTGAAAACACTTTGATTAGCATCAGAACTGCTGCATATTCAAGTAAAGTAGCCACATAGAACTGTATATATAAGTACTGTAGCCACATTAATGGGCACAATGAAGATACCTGGTAGTGAGAGGGCTGGAAGGTAGTAAGTGTTCCTCTGGAGTGTTGTTAGCATGGTTTTGAGGACAATGCAAATCAGGTGTAACATGCTCCTGCAGCCATGTCAAGCGTCGAAGTTCTACTTCCATGTAGATTGAATCAGCAGGATCTCCCTTGAAAAGAAGGAAGAATTGTGTCCTGTGTATGATAGACACATTGCATGAGTTCCAGAGCTCCAGAATATGTGCTCTTTGTTGCTCAAATTGAGTCTTCCAACAGTCTAATGATTGTACAGGCTGTAGAGCTAACTCATTCACACCATGATCTTCCCCCTCCTCACTTTCTTCCTTGCCATCAGCTTCCAGCTCAAGCACCTGTTACAATCATAACTTCAGGTTAATATCTCTCTGAGCCTTGCATCATAAACTTCATGGCTGTGCCTTGTTCAGAGAGTTATGTTCCTACAGTATGGCAGGGTAGAAATCTTATTGGAGGGATCAACTTCATCTACCTGGCAAACAAGAAGCTGCTTCTGATATTGAAGCTTAGCCACTCGCTCCTTGAGCTCTGTAACATATGCACGGATACTTTTGATGTTCTCTTCAGCTGCAGTCTTGAACATATTTTGCATCTTCCGGATGTCCACAGAATTGGAGCGCTTGTGTGCACCTCCAGGACTCTCCTTGGAGCACTGGCTGGAAGAGATCTCCCCAGATTTTGCTGGTGAAGCTCCATGTTTCTGAGGTCCATTCACACCAGGAGACACATTGTCTCCACCATGGGCTAAAGGGCTGCTGTCATGTAGCACCTGAGGAGGTGTATTCTCATTATTCTCGTACCTTAAGCTTCTCCAGGTTGTTGGTGAGTAAGGAGTGTCAGCTGTCAGGTACTGCCTGCCCGTGCCACTCTGGGGTGCCAACGGAACACCTTTCTTCCTCCTTGTGGGGGTCTTAGGTGAGTCCACACCCTGTAGTAAGCCATCAACATTTCAGGGAAGATTTAATTTCACAATTTCTGTCTGTAACTGGATAGTCGTCAGGAGCAATGAAAGTATTTACAAAGTTGTCCAGTGTGATTGGGTCTATACAGAAACTTACATGGTTGTCAAGAGCCATCTTGTCAAGCGACTTCTGCACACTCTCAAGTTGCTCTTCCAAGGTTGCTATAGCAGCATCTGCATCAGTCTTGTCTTTCTCTCCAAGTCTTGAGAGCTCCTCACGTAGCATGGCTGGATTCAAACTGAGTGATGCACAAACCATAGTTGCATCCTCCTGATCCTTGACCCCACCATCCCCTTTTACCCGCAAGCAACGCATGGTTTTTATTTCATCCTGGAGATTTTTTATGGTGGAAGCAGCATCATGGTTCATCCCTGCCTGAGCCATTCGTAAACACTCCACTTCCTTCTGAAGGGCTTCAAGTGCACGGTTAGCATCCTCTCCCAACTCATCCTGCAAATTCTCCAGCTTGCGGATCTCTTGAACTAGCATGATAGAAGCAGCAGAAGATTGGCGGAGTGATGTTCCCTTTGGTTGGGTACTTAGGGGCATCTGCGAGTTTTGATCCTGCATCTTTCTAATGAAATAGTCACCAGTATCTGACCATCTCCTATGGCTTGTTGAAACAGGAGTATGGATGTGGTGTGACTGATTTCCAGGTGTTCCAAGTATCTGCAGACCATAACAAAAGGGTAAGGCAAAAGAAATATAGCACAACTTCAAGAGTTATCCCTCTCCAACAGCATTCCTCCTGTTCCTCAAAATCCATGGTACCTGTTTTTGAGCTAACTCCTCTGCATGTTTCTTAGCTACTTCATCTGCTTGCTTCTTGTCCTCTTCAGCCTGCAGCTTCTTATTGACCTCATCAAGACGGGCTTGCGCAGCATCCCGCTGCATCTGGAGCTCCTTCAGCTCAGCCTCCATCTGTAAGATATTCAGAACAATGTGATTAGTTGCAAATAAGTCTTTTTACTTATCAGGTTATGCGCTCAAGATGAAGAGTACAGGCATGGGCAAGAAAGCAACCTTCTGGATTTGAAGGTCTTTAGCATGCAGAATTGCATCTGACGAACAATTCTCATTCCCCTCAGGAATCCTCAATCCAGCCTCCAGTCTGGCCACCTCCTTCTGCAGCTGCTTCACCAACACTTTATCTGACACCACCTGTAGTTGTTGAGATTCTTGTTAGAAACATATCACCATAAAAAATTCCATCAGTATTTTATCATCTCTGAGCACTCCAATACAGCACCAAAGAACTGAGGGGATCTTGTAACATACCATGTTGATATGAGCACTATTGGTAACCTCCTTGGCTCGGGTAGCAAAAGCAAGGGTGTTGCGGGATTGCTCAATGTGGCTATGAGCAGGACTCATAGTACAAATGATGGCAGTCCTTGCATTTCCCCCAAGTGAGTGTTGCAAAATCCGAGTAAGTTTTGAATCTCTGTATGGGATGTGTGCACCCTTTGTCTTGCTTCCTGCACTGCATGGACAAATAGTCCACTCTTGTAAGTCCCAATAGTATTTTGGACTGCTGAACTGCCTCAAATCAGCAATCTAGTCATGGATACCCCTCATCAAGTGCAAGCATACATATGTACACAATCAATTTTGGGGATTCAAACCTGAGTTTGCGAATACATGTGCTGAGGGTAAGAAGGCTGCGATTTATGTGAGCTCCTTCCTTCAGTCTAGCTCCATGAGCAAGAGTTTGGGACGCTCTTTCACTTCCTGCCAGATCTACAAAGTTCTGCAAGAAACAATGCATTGATCTTAGCCGTAAATCTTCAGTTTACAGCTAAGCATCCCTGTGTTTGTATGGTACTAGTGCTAAATGTTCATGCCTGTAGTGAAAGTAATAGGCAAGAGATGCAAAGAGGAGAGCAACCCACCAAGCTTGCAACCAATGATGGTGCTGGTGGTGACTCAGATGTCAGTCCTTGAGGTTGGCTCTCCACTGTCTGCACACAATGCTATCCACCTTGAGCCAAGACCTGGAAACTGGCTCCAACAAAAACTCACCAACATTTCCAAATCTATTCTTGGTTAACTTCTGTGTTGCTCAGAGATTTGACTTAAACAATGGCAAACAAAGAGAGCCCAATCAGAAGACTCACCAGTCGGACAATCTGGTGTGACCTTGAAGACACATCATTCAAGTTTGTCTCCCCAACCTGTCTATGAGCTGCAAACACATGAGACCGCAATGAAGCACCCATACAGAATCTTTGGGTAGCATCAGGAAAGGGCATACCCATCCAAAGCTTACAGACCTCACTATACATTACCACTATTGACAATTGGGAGGTGCAGATAGAATATTCACACCTTCACATATCTTAAGGATTTCGTGCAAGTGGTCACAGTTTCGAACCACCTCTTCTTTCAACCTCTCCACTATGGTTCCTCTCTGCATTGCATCCCCTTTCCCTTAGCACACCACTTTTCCAGAATGTAGATGATGATCACTTCCTACATATGTTACATGTATGTTGCATTCGTTCATAGAATTCACGAAATATGTTGAAATGAAGGCCATGGTAGCAGATAGTTTACATCTTTGTCATCAAGAAGTCGCAGGGGATTGGTTTCAGAAGTCAACAAATCCTTCACAACCTCGTTGTAAATCTCCAGTGCAGAAACTTTGAGCACAAAACTCCTCTCCTGGTTCTGGAGAATTGGCAGAAATGATGATTGCATTACTAGGGTAAGCAGTGGCTGAATACAAGAAAGACCAAGACCTTGGAAACTAGACTTTTTTCCAGTGCTCTGAATGCAGAGCACAGTACTTGAGGGAGGTAGTCTGCAGTATGTAAGAGGGTGCAATACCTTCTGGATGTAGTCATAGATATCAGCAATGGCACTCTCCGTGACACCTCTCATTGTGTAGGTTTTCCCACTGCTTGTCTGTCCATATGCAAAGATGGTGGCTGCATCCGTTCTCATTCACTGTCAGTCTTTCCAGTCCTCGTTCTGTGTCTCTACCTCCTGTGCAAAGCTAGATCTCTTATGGCATGGCTTCTGACGCATGAATTCGCAAAGTAATGCGTTGAGCAATTAGCATGGAGCTGACCGAGGAACAATTGACATAGCCGAAGCGATAACACTTACAGTTGAGACCAGTGAGAGCCGAGAGCGCAACATCTTTCGCACCTTCCTCGTACACACGATGAGTTGAACAATCAGGTCCAAAAACACGATCTGGATCTCGGGACAGTGCATGATAACAAGTCAGCCAGTGGCGATGAAACCTTTCCGAGACCTAACCACTCTCAATATACCATTTCCAGAGAAGGTATTGCCGCCGCAAGAATAAAATCCAGGAGAAAGAAAGTTTAGCATCTCGAACAACAACGAAGAGAAACTCAGAAGCGCGTCTTACCGAACGTATAGGAAGAAGGATACGGCGATCGATCGGGCACCGGAATCTTAGAAGCAATGGTGTTATCGTTGGTGCATTCCCAGTCAGAAGTATCAGAGCGAGCTAGCTCCTTGTTACTCAAAGGTCTGACACGTACAGTCACATAAATTTTCTCCTCCGCCGGACCCTTTGTCCTCGCACCTCCTCCTGCTCCATTTCCTACTCCCGCTTTCTCGACCGCCACAGTCATGACTACCTGATAATAGACAATACACTCTCCTTAACGGTTTCTCATACCTAGGAAAATCTTCCCTTCTCCTTGTGTCTATCTATCTCTATAATTGTCAAGCAGTCGATCGCTGCTTCGAAGAATCATTACTCAAGCTCTACCCTCCTGTTCCGAGCCATAGTCGACATGTAGAATCAAACACAGCGGCGTCTAAAACAACACCTTCCTTCTTTTTCAAGTCAATCTAACAAATCACTCACTCACACTCACACGCACACAGTCTCTCTCTTTCTGTGATTCCTGGTCGTCATCAGTCGCCGGGATCCTCGACCTCAACGACGCTCTCTCGGGACACAACAACGTCGACGCTTTGCGAACCGAATTCAAACGGGGTTGGGTGGAAAGGAGGGAGGGGATACTGCGCAACGGTCACAAGGTTTAGGGTTAACAAAACAAATACCCAGGGTTAAAGTAATAGTGGTGCATTCACACTTGATGTTAAGTCAGTATTAAATGAAAATCTAGGTGGCATCCTAGGTGGCACCCAATGTTAAATGGGCCATAGCTCAATGTTAAGTGAATGTTAGCTTAACATAAAAGTTTCATGGCAACTAGGTTTAAGTCCTAAATGGCTAGCATGGTGTTAGGTGACTCAAGACTAGAGTCCCTAACACCAAGTGTGAATGCACCTTAAGAAAGAATGGGTTGAAGATGTATGGACATTGGATGCCATCCTTCATAAGTAATTGCCCTAAAGATGTTCTAGCTAGGGCATTCATAGTAAGGTTGGGTGGTTATGAGAATCCTTTACAAACCCCCTTTGGTTATACCCACTTAACTGACATGGGGTGAAAATTTCAAAAACCCATGGCAATAATGAACCTCTAATGGTCGACTTGCAAAACAACCTTGCACGTGAAAGAACCTCACTTGTAAGAATCTTGTTGTGTGAACTTGGCTTAGGGTTGTGAAAATCTGAAGTTGGTTCCTTATAGCATGATGATGGCACCACAATATTTTCACATTTTTCTTGAAGGCAATGTGTTTGAATAGTGAATGTCAATCTTTCATTGAAAACATAATCCTAAACTTAAATGTTGTCTCCTTTGAAAAATATATATTAACTCACATTAAGTTTATCACCATTTGCAAGTGTTCAAGTAATATGAGTCTAAGCTTTAAGAAAGACAACGATATGATGTTATTAAACAACCAACTTGCCACAATGAAACCTCTTTTTAATGATAGACAATTGAGATGAAAAATGAACATTAGAGATGTTGCAGTGTTGAAGCTCCTTAATACATCTGAACTTAGAAGCATCTACTAAACATGATAAACAAATATGTGAATGCAATCTTAATCTTTGATGATAACAAAATGTTAGTTCAAATATGGTTTTAAAAACTAATGCAAGTTTTGTGCATTTGTGTGCTTTTCAATATACGTTTTCCACTATGGAAGGTAAGAGTTTTTAAACATGTATGTTACATTCAGTAATACTTTCAAAGGAGTAGTACAATGTAAATAATTAAAATGCATATCAATGGTGAATGGTCGAATGTTATCAATAGTGACGAGAGAGGATGAAAGTGTTGTAGGTGCTTCCTTGGATGTATAAAATGTTTATGGCATGTGTGTTATTGACATTATAAACCACAAAAGTTGTGTTGTTCTAGCAAACATACTTAAGCAATGGGAGTTAATCCAACACAAAAAGATGGGTACCCCACCCATGGGATCAAAGTCTTGTCTTGTTGCTTTCAAAGTTCAATGTATATAAAATCTAGGTGGGGTTCAATACTACCTTGATTTTGAACATGAACACATTAATGATAAAAGATGAAACTTTTTTGTTGCATTTGAAGGTATAGTTCAAAGCACTACAATAAGTGCAATTCGTGTGTGGTTGTTAATGGGTTTTTATCTATTCCCAAATTTTTTCAACTTTTGATTTTTTTCAACAATAGGTTTTTAAAACAACAAATAGGTACATTTAAACTAAGAAAATTAAAATTACTTGTAATTTCTTAACTAACATCAACTCAATTCTCATAACTTCAAGAAAGTTTGCTAAAAAAAAACTCTTTGTGTTCCAAAGTGAATGAAACAAAAAGGATCAAAAATAAAATAAAAAATTTCCTCTTTTTTCAAGTCTATCCTATTAATCTTATACTAGCTAATTCAAAAACTAAATAGTCATAATTAACCATTTAAACAATCATTAGCCAATATTTAAGCTAACAATCCAAATTTTCAAAAATTATACCCTATTTCACTATTTGCTCAACTATTTGTTCTACCATTTATTTTGCAAACTATCGGTTGACTAACCTATTGTCACAACCCCACTTTGACCAAGTGTGAGGATGAAACTCACACTCCCAAAGTTGAGGACTTGGAGTCCTCCGGGACTCCCAAACCTTTAGAGCTCAACAGCAGGGATCAAAACACCTTGCATTGGGGTGTTCTTTATATCAATGGAAACTTTTTGAAGTGTAGATGTCCAAAATGGCCTTGCATGAGCCATTTGGACATCTGCAGCCCAAGTTATGGGCAAAAGAAGGGCCAGGAGTCAAACTGGCAATTTGACTCCCGACCACTAAAAGTTATGAATCGACCTTTTTTTGACGTCTGCAGATGGAGTGCGATAGGGCATTGGAAAGCTTTCGAGGAGAGCTACAACTTTGGTTTAGACCTCATTTCAATCGGAGGTTGAAGCTAGGAGTTGTGAGTGTTCAAAGTCCCGAGAGTCCAACCCGGGATAGTTTCGGAACTCCTCCTTGGGAGTCCCGGGAAAATGTGCCATTCGGATGTAGCTCCTGCGGGGAGCTGCAGAGAATACTATATGGGGGAAGGTGATGGCTTCCCTCGAGTCCGGGCCGTGGTGAGTTTTGTGTATCAAAGTGCCCATGGCTTGTCCCAACACCCAAGGGTGTTCCCGAATGTGAATTAACTCTCTCGTGGTTGGTTTTGGATGCAGATTCAAACTTGATAATCTAGTCCCGTTTCCTAGTCTAATCCTAGGACTTCTAGCACGCCCCTCTACCCCATTTTAGTGTTGGAAGTCGGGAGCGGCCCTCAAGTCCCAACTTTTCGCAACTCTACATAGTTGGACCCTCAAGTGGGTTCAACAAGGGACTTAGGAATGCGTCACCTATCAACATGTCTACTAACTTAATCTAATGTTACCTATCAAGTTCAACAATTTGTTAGATTAATGTATAGGTTAGGTTAAATAACAATTTAGATTCATTTGTTAAATTTAATAACCTACCTAAATTTATAACTTGTTAAGTCACCTATCACTAAAATATGGGTAACATTATCCCCCTTTGAAAACAACATTACATCCTCGAAATGTTAATTCAAAGGCCTAGGTTAGTTTGATTTTCTGTAACTAATTGACTAATGGTTCCTTCGATAGGTTCAACACATGCTTATTCCACATGTTCGGTTTGGTTTTGCCATGATGTAGGTCAATGTCAAAAATGCGTTTAGTAACGTTTCTCAAGCTATTATTTTTAGAAAGCTATGTGATGTAAGGGGCCTTTGGCAAACATTGTCCCTTTTACAAGGTTGTTTTATGGTGTTCATTTTTCTCTTTCCAACCAACATGGGCGGCAAATGGAGGGGGTCACCATTATTAAGTCGCCTTTAGGCACAAGGTAGGGGAACACTTTAAGAAGTCTTTTACGTGTGAATGTGGACACATGTTAAATGCATCTAGCACACATTTAGCACATTGCTCATTTGGAGGTTAGTGGATAACCACACATGATGCCATCAAAGATATCATGTATGCCCTCACTCGAGAAAGTGGGCACATTGTATGGAGAGAAAGATGATATGCCCTTACCTTAGGAACTTCATGACGATCCAATATCTACATGACCCATGAGGACTAGGTCTTTGTTGCCAATGTGGTGGTTATTGACACAACATGGGAAATAATGGCTTCAAATGTCATTAGTCGACCAACAAGTGCAACTGTAGAACATAACATCATTGCTAAGATTCGCAAGTATAGAGGGGTTCATGAAGAGCATCACTTTATTCTAATGGCCATGGAGGTGCACGACACCCCGGGTGTGATATTGATTATTTCATTAAGGAGTGTGCCCATTTTTTTCACGATAAACAATCAAAAGGACATTTATCCTTGTCTTTTTGCATTTCAAGCAATGTGTTAGTATTGTTCTTCATAATGTTTTAGCCTCAACTATAGAAAGGAAGATTGTGTTGGCAAATGATGTTCATTTTAGACCTCCTATTACTATTAGATCCCATGATTTGCATGTTGGCAACATTAGAGGGGTTGTGGGTGAGATAACTTCCTACCATGAAAGGGACTGGCTTTCTCCTTTTTTTGGTTCTTGCGAGTTGTGCGTCTTTAAGCCTTTCCTTGGCCTTCTTTTTTGTCTCTTTTGTGATGGTTTTGGCCATCAATCTTTTGTTAAATTTTTGTATGCCTCAATTTTGTCAAGTGCACAATGACATTTGGTATAGGAGAATCGTTCATTAATAGTACATTGTGGATTTGAAGGCCCACTCAAGGTCTTAGGCCAATGGGAGGGGCTCAAAATTTCAAAAGGTACTAGCAATGAAACCTACATAAGGATCCTGGTAGATTTTTCTTTCAACATATTTTCATCTTTTCGTTTTTTTGTGTTTTCTTTTCATTTCATGTCCTTTCATTAAATGAAAAATGGAATTAACAAATAGTTTGGAGAATGTTGGCAATGGATCTTTTGAAAAGGTACATTTGAATAATCATAAAACACAACAAGGAATTTTTTTTCCTTTGGTGGCCCTATTATGGAATTATTACAATAGCCAAAATGGCCATGTTTTGTAACAATTTATAAAAAAACTTTTGATTTGTCTTTTAATACATAGCCAAATTTGGATATTATGCAATATATGGAAATATATGGAAATAAATTATAAATAAGTAAATTAATGGAAATATATGGAAATATATTAATGCACTTCATGATTTTTTTAAGGTATTACTCATATAAGACTCTGCTTCTATTAGGTTTTTTTTTGTTAATTTTGGAAATATCAATCTTGTTAATTTTTTAATTGTTTTGCTCCTTGTTATTTTTTCGTCAAAGTCTGTGTTAAATTGAATCTTCTACACAAGCTTATCAACTCAAAACTTGACATTGGTGGAGGATTTAGGACTTGCCTCAAGGAATAAACAACCACATACTTTGTGGTGAAATTTTGGGCATGTCCATTTGTAGGTGGTGGTGGACATTGTTTTGTTTAATTTTGCAAAAAAAAGTAAAAATGAAAAACATGAAGAAGAAGCAACAACAAAAGCAACAATAAAAGACTTCATTTATTCTATTGTGGCATGAATCCATAGCAAGGGACAACATTTCCAAAGTAGTTGCATATGTAGTTGATGTAGAAGAAACTTCATCTTTTCTAAAACAATAACAAGATTGATACAATTGAATTACTGTAAATGTGAAGTCTTTTCACATTGAATAGACATGATGGTGGTAGCGATAACATTTGCAATGTTGCTATTGTTGTTTGTAGTGGAGGAACGAATTTTGTGATGGTTGTTGCACCCCCCATTCTTCTAGCAAAATTCAAGTTTAGAGGAAGAGGAAAAGGTTTCTATTGTAATTGTTTGGCTTCAAACTATTGTTGTGCAATTGAAGGCATGGTGTATGGTAGTTTGGTTAAAGGCATCAATGATGTTGGTGTTGTTTTTGTTAGTGTTGGTGGTGCAATCTATTATATAATTACAACATGGTGTGTGTGTGTGTTTCTGTCCGTCTTTTACTTATCTTTTACTTATTTCTTTTTCTCTGACGTCATTTCACTTTCATTACCTCTCTGGCGTAATCCCATTGGCTCCCGTTCCTTGTGGAGTGTTTTGGAGGGTGGGGGAAGGGAGAGCCCGGTGAAGCACGGGGCAGGGGGGCGGGGGGGGGGGGGGGGGGGGGGGGCAGGGCAGGGTAGGGGAGGGCAGGGTAGGGCGGGGGGGGACCTGTATCTAATCAAAGAAAAATACAATTTTTTTAAAAAATTATTTTCATTATAGAACATATTAAAAAAATTAGAATTTTTTTAAAAAGAAAGAAGAAAGTAAATAAATAAATAAATAAATACATAAAAGCAAAAAAAGTGAAGATAGACAAAATAAGAATAAAAAAAATAAAGACATGAAACAAATAAAAAAGGAATGGAAACAAATGAAACAAGGACAGGGAAATACAATAAAATAATTTTAAAAGAAAAAAATTCCAAAAATGAAAAAACCAAATAAAGAGTAAAAAATAAGAAAAGCCCTACTTGAAAAAAAATGAGGTGTGTCTTCTTTCTCCAAACTTCAAACTTGCATCCAAATAAAAATATATATAAAACAATAATAAAAATAGAAAATACATTAAAAACTAAATTAAAAGTTTTTATAACATGAACCAAGGTGGCCAAAGGCCATGGGCACCCACTAGTAACAACAATTGCAACATCACATGTCCATATGTTATTTCTCCTTTTTCCATGTTTGTCAAGCTTGCCACTCAAGGTGGATTTTCAATTGAACTCCACGTAGTTGTGGAAGTAGGTTGCCTGAAAAGTTAAAGGAGTCTAGTCGTCCTCATAAAAACTGTTTTCCTTTTTTGTAAAGCTTGATGATGAGAGCTTTCATACTTGTGAAAGTAGTAGCGACAACAATGTTATAGTTTCCTTTAAAATTGTTGTGATTACAACAACGATAATCAAGAGGAGGAGGATGATGATGTTGATGGTTGTTGCTATTGCTATCTCTGGTGGGATTTTTTTGTTATATAATGGGTTGTAGAAAAAGCCTTCACAAATTTTGTGACTATGAATGTGAAATGATCATTATTTTCAACACCTCTTTATGTACATTTCATGGAAATTCTTTTTAGGAATTCAAGGATTATTTAATGATGAAATTGATGCTAGGCTATGATATATTGCAATATTTGAATGGCTTTGGCATTTAAATGTCGGATGATTAATTTGCTTTGATTCTTTTGGTTCAATGATTGGATTTTGAATTTTGTAGGTTTCGGCATATAGAGTATTAGTAATAAGAGCGCAACCTAATTCACATTCTGTAGATGGATTTTGCCTCTATTGTGAGGCATAGTTGAGATTTTGCATCAATGTGCTCAAGCTCGAATTTGGGTAAGCACAATTTCAGCACAGTCTCAAGTGTAGTTTATGCTTGTTGCACAGGGTTTCCTTTTGCTTGTATTTTTCAAAAACTTCAACATATCTGGTCAATACTTTTCCAATATTTTGGCATTTCTTGAATTAATATAATTTGTGCCAAAGCCATTCAGGTACTACCATAACACCTTGGTGGGTTCACCACTAATTAAATTATTTTCAGCAATGCTCAGTTTTTCTAAAACCACTTCTTTCAAACAACAAAATTTTGTGAAGGAGATTTTAAATCTTTTAGAATATTCGGAAGTATTTTATTTTTCAACATCGAATCTTCAAAACAAAATAAAGTACTCAGACACTGAAATGTTGAACTTGCCATTGTAGTATTGTATGTAGGCAGAGTTATTAAGGAAATTGGTGGATCTTAGGTAGGTTGATACAAGTGGCTGGTCAGTACCGGCAGTGTTGGGCGGTTCTTTGAATTTTTTAAGAACCGCTTGCTCTGGTGCTGAAAAAATCCAGAATGAAAAAACCACTGTTTTCAGTTCTCTGAAAAGAATTCAGTCTCAAAGAACCACCAGTTCCAGTTTTGTCAGAAACCTCAAAGAACCATTTTCATGAAAGAGGAGGCAGGATGCCAGGAGAACTCCATGAAACAGGTGCACCCTCCTGCATTTGCCAAGCAAAACTATTCTTCTGAATCTTCTTATATCAAATGAGATTTTCTAGAGAAGATTTGCAGCCTATTGTCACCTAGAAAACCAACTGCAGTATTCTTTTGAGCTTTGTTGCTGAACCAGTCCACTTCACAAATTCCAATTTTGTCAATGATCTGTGAGTCATTGGGTGGCTCATCACTATACACTTGCCATTCTGCTCCTTGCCTTCATGTTCATGGAGACTTCCTTTCCTTTCAAAAATTGAGAACAGATTTGTTCACAAAGGCCAGATTACTGCACAAGCCAAGTTCTACATCTGGAGTTCATGTCACAACAAAACAAGGGGCTAAGCTTTCTTTCCCCACCCTGTTTGAAACTCAGTAACCTAGTGTAGATATACTTGTGGAGATATGTGTAACAGCAGCTGATAGCTAGTTTCCACATATTTCCCACATTCATCAGGAGCTATACACATGCTAATGTCAATGAATTACAAAAGCTGGCAAACCTTTGCATGAAAACAACCAGTTCATGATGACATACCCCAAACAATACAACTTCTGTATATGAGATTCTAGTGACCTTCAACCACTGTGATCCTTTTAATCACCACTGTGTGCTCAATCAAAAAAATTGCTTCCAATTGAGGAACTTACATGGCTCAAAATTTTGCTGGAGGTAGTGGGATGGTCCTCCAGCTCAAAGAATACCTACCTAACTCTGTACTAGATGTTAAATAGCCTCCTGAGGCACAACCTGCGAGAATTTGGATGCTCACTCACATGCTTCAGATCTGGCTTGGAAGCAAGGGGTCAGAACCACGTAGCCTTCTTGAGCGAGGCTCTGCACCTGCCACATACTCCTTTGAGACATCTCCAACTGTGGTTGACTTGAAAGGCCAAAGATATGAAAGAGCCACCACACGACCGATCATGATGAGTGTGGGAGACACCAACTGGGCCACTGCAACTTTGTCTGGCAGCTCACTCAATGGTGCAAACACCTGCACACAGTGAACATCAACCATCTAACTGTGATTTTCTTCTTGAGGTACAGAGATCCAAGCAAGTGGAGAATCAGAAGTCCACATGAATCCTTTTGAACTATACAGTTGTACAGGATGAAACAGGTATGAGATTTTAGGGAAATTACTGAATTAAGCAGCAGCACTTCCACATTAGGAGTGTTTAGTTGATCTTAAGACATAGAGCACATGGCATTTTAGTCATTCAAAACTTGGTGATGCGAAATTGTATGGTAGTTCAAAGGTGACAATCCTGTCAGAAACAAACTCAAAAGAACATTTGATCACTCACCAAGCGTTGCTGGGGAGTGGTGCCCCGCTCAATGGCAGCAGCAGGGGTATCAGGTGGAAGACCATTTGCAATCAACTTGGAAGCAAGCCCTGCAAGTGTGGCCAAACCCATGTAGATAACTAAGGTGGAGTCGGGATCTGCAGCTTGTTCTGCTACATAAAGTGGATCATCTCCACCTTTCCTTGAATGTCCTGTCAAGAATCTCACACTGCACCACATCCAGAGAAAATCCCATCACACTGATAAGACAAGTATCCTTACAAAATAACTGTCATAAAAAACACTCCCACAACAATACAGATGGTTGTGGCGACTACAGCTCACCTGTTTGCAGCTCCCCTGTGAGTCAAAGGAATTCCTAAATCTGCAGCAATTCCAGATGCAGCAGTAATTCCTGCACATCAGCCTTGATAGGTTCAGACCTTCCTGTCTCTAACAAACAAACTTCTTCAGAGTGCTTGCAAGGGGACAGATAATTCATATGCATAATAAGAAAAAGACAGGTAAAATGCATTCAGAACCTGTTGAGGACATGGCATGGCTCATACCTGGCACCACCTGAACTTGAATGCCTTTTTCTTGCAAGAAATCCATCTCTTCACCACCACGCCCAAACACCTGCAATGTGTTTGTGAAACAGAGCAGACCTTAAGGTTCTTTTACTGGATAAGACATGAAGAAGAGATCACAAGCTTTGCAAGTGTCAAATGTACTTACCAGTGGATCCCCTCCCTTCAATCTTAGCACTGTGGCACCTGAGACTGCAAAACTCAACAGCAGCTCATGGATCTCTTCCTGTTTCAATGTGTTACATAATGTCAGTGGTAAGGTAGACCCAGAAACACAACCAAGAGGCTTCAGCTTGCGGATTTTTATGTTTTGAGCTTAGCAACAACATCTTGGCATATGCTTGGAGTGGCGCTACAGCAACTCTCAGAAACACAAAGGGTCAAAGAACATCTGTATGAAGCACAATTGTGACATAATGAACCTCTCAACCCCTCAACTCTGAAAGCATTTTCCATTGGTCAGAGCTAAAAAATTTACCTGTGTCCGGCTATGGTAGCCAGAGGTCTTGCCCACATAGAGAAGGGGAGCATCTGCATGCACCATCTCCAGGATATCTGTGGACACCAAACGGTCATACAAAACAAGGTCGGCTGTCTGCATGAGCTTCCATGCTTTCAGTGTGAGAAGGTCTGGATCTCCTGGTCCTGTCCCAACCAAAAATACCTTGCCAGGCCCTCTTGGATCATTCTCATCTCTCCCAGTTCCTTCTTGCTGAGCCCTTTGTTTCCGTAAAAGGGATAGCATTTCCCAAAGCTCTGGTAGTCGTGCTGCTATATCATTGCCCTCATAAGCTGAAGCTGAATTGCCATCACCTGCAAGCTTGAAATCCTAGATAATCAAAACCTAATTGTTGTGACTAGCTAGGGTTTATCATCTGGACAATATGTGGCAGGAGCTAGTCTTTTCTCAGAATCAAAGAGAAGAGGAGGGGGGTGAAGATCCTACCTAATGAGCCATCAACTGCTGCTGTACTGCACATTGTGTGGAGACCGACAGCAGAGCTCGGATTGCTTTCCATCAGTTCCGCACATTTTCCAGATTGTTGCACTTGTGTCGTCTCCTTCTCGGTGGTAAACATCAAGGTACGACCGCCACCTCGCCCTCTCTTCACCGAATACTGCTCCGTAAACGGCGAACGGTCCTCAAGCATTTGTGCTTTGCATTGGACCCGCGGTCTCCGAGGCCCTTGTATCCACAAATTCTCGTGCGGCCAGCTGCCATGGCAGCTGGTCGTAGCTTCACAGGTCATCATCTTCCACATCGAGTTATCTAAGTTCACAGAAATTTTCCATGACGAAACGGGACTCAACATCTGCGCCTTGAACTCCAAACTGGAAAACAGATGCCATGAAGAAGGCCTGTGATACATTGTCGCCATCATCTGCTTTTACCCCAATCCTCAAAAGAAATCCGTTCAATCCTCAAAAAATCTCCCTTGTAGATTTCCGGTTCTCCACTCGCTCGTTCTCGAAACCTTCAATGCTCAAAAGCAAACTTGATGTCCCTCTCCGAAACGATTCCCTAAACTTTACAATTCTTCTTCGCAAATCTTCATGTGTCCTCTCTGTCTCTCTGTGCTCCTGTCTCTCTACGTCTCCTCCCTCTCAAAACCTCCAATTCTCAAAACAAAAAAATGTAGACACACAGCACATACTTCGAATCTTCATGTGTCCTCGGTGTCTGTCTCTCTATCAGCTTCCTCTCAAAGGCTTTCGGAAGCGGCCGCAGTTCTCAGAGGCGATCCTCACCTACCTAATCCCAATTGTCCGCTTTGAACTGGCAGCTTCCATGCGAATTTGTAGCCCACCGAGCTCTTCTTCTTCACCATCTTCCTCAGAAAGATGAAAATCTGACCAAATTATAATCCTTACAAAAAAAATAATTGTCCATTTCCGCTGCAACTTCCGGTTCAAATTTGTAGCCGCGCGAGCGCTCTCTCCTTCCTCAGCTTTTGGAGACAGCCAAAGGTCGTGCAAGTACGCGACGACGACGCAAAATGGATTTTGGAAGGGGGAGGTCAGTCGGGACGGTTCAGGCCCACCGCGAACGGCGAACATGTGCGCGATCAAGCAGCGAACAAGGCCAGGGGCGATTGAGGCCAGTATTGGCCGGATATTACCTTTTTCTCATAACCGGTCAGGTAGGTTATCAAAAAGAGTTTGAAAAATTGAACCCTCCGGTTATCAGTTTCATTGGTAAAAAGTTGGCTCTCAAATACCCACCTTGAGATTCGCTGGTTATCCTGTCTCAGTACAGGGTAGGCTATGAAGTATTAAAAATGAATTCTAATTTTTAAAATAAAATTTATTTCCGTAATAAACATGTTTGGAATTTGAGGATTGATAAAATTTACCTTGATGAAGTTTCGATAATCTGGATAGGTTATTAAAAATAGAGAATTCAATGCCAAGCAAGTAGGTTATCAACAGGTTTTCAAACAAGAAAAATCAGTAATCAACTGATAGGTTATCAATACATGAGTTGATAACCGGGTGTTTTCTCAAGAACACCGGTTCAGGTCCACCATGAACAGGTGCAAAATCAAGCAGGGAACAAGGCCAGAGTGAGCTTTCTTCCATCACTGCAACATGAAGGATGGATGATAAACGGTCAGGAATCCCAACAGTTTCCTGTTGAAATAACCATGGTGGTTAATTCAGTTGATTTTCTCCCTTACTCACCAACTCATAACCTGTTAGTAGGTAGGTAATAAAATCGACCCTTTCTAACCTATGTATAAACTATAAACCACCTATTTAGCTACCATAGTGGTCACCTATTTTCCTACCCATCTGCCTATTTATAGGACTTCTTTCTTACAGAATGGGTTACCAAGATGAAAGTGGATGTTATTCCAGTTGGTAAGGCACTTGATGGTTACTAAGTAGTTAGAACGATTTGGATGGTTAGTCCATAGCTAACCAGTGTGGTGGTTAGTTATGGGACAAGAATACAATGAAAAAATGTTTCCTGTCCACACACCATCCATCTTACATGGTGCACTGGTGGATGCTGGTTTGCTCTTGTCAGGGCTATAGACATTTTTACCCTCTTCAGAGGAAAACAAGGGTGGGTAGGGTAAATTGGCCAGTGACTGAACACTTAAAAGGCTCAGGGCAGGCTGGATCCAAGGGGAGGGCTTCATTGCTTTTGCTGTCCAAACAAAACTTGAACCCCTCTTCTTGGTGCATTTGACACACTAACAATTGTCCAAAATGGATTGGAAATGAAAAAGGTAATGCCTCCCCCTCCCCTTTCACTATGGGGGGTCTAGAACTCAAAAAAGCAAATCACTGAACAATACAAAGATCGATTCTTGAACACTTGAAATGTTCATTGCATGTTGTTATATTGCTTGGGGGGAGGGGGGGTTGCTTGGGGCTTCCCTTCTTAAGGTTTTTTAATTTTATTATTACATATATTAAAGCAAGGATGGTACCGACAAATGAAGCCGGCCCTGATGTCGGATGGACAGTGACTTCACGGGCGGCTTCATTTGGTCAGCCTGGCCACGGGCAGTAGCTATATTCAGAAGGACAGTGGCTACGGTTAGAGACACTTGCACATGGTAACTCAGTAGTAAATGCAAATTTTGTTCTAATTTTTCACATTGTTTTCCTCCTCACTGCAGTGCACATTCAAATTTACCTACCTACGTCGATACCTACCATAGAAAAAGATAAGTGAAGCCACTTGGGAGGTAGAAACACTGGACAGGACTTAAACCCTAATAGTGACACAGTAGGAAAATGGTGAGAAGGTGAAAGGTAGATTTAGAGAGATTTCACTACCTACTTTTCGCCATCTCACGGAGTCAAGTTAGGGAGGTAGGAAAAAGAACCAGAGAGGGAGGCAGGCGGGCACGTAGGTAGGTACGTAGGTAAGGGGTGGTTTTTGAGAGAAATAGTGAAAAGGTATGTAAGGTGGGTAGTGAGAAAGCAGGAAATGAGAAAGTAGGTACAAGAGCCAGGAAGGTAAGAAAAGAAGCACATAGGTAGTTAGGAAATTCGATAGGTAGGTGGGTCGGTAGATAGGTAGTGGTTTTGGGAGAGAATGGGATTTTTATTTCACCTGTGCATTAGGCATGGGGCTCACACTAGTTTATAGTTATTTTGTGGTTGGATAGATCTCTCTTTGGATCTCTTGTTAGTTTGAGATTCCTTTTGTCATCATTGTTCTAACCTTTACACTCTAAGCGGCCTTTCAAGGCTTATGAAGAATGCTCACCCTCTTGTTAGCCTTGTTCCTTAGGCTAACCAAGTTGTTTTTCCTTTATAGAGTAAAACCTCTATAAACTGATCCCCCCAAATTTTATAACCTCTCAAATTTTATCACTTCGACCCAGTCCATCAATGGGACCAGGCAAAAATTTTATATTCTTATAACTTATCACTTTTCCTCTTTCCCGACAATTTTATAATTTTATAATTCGTTTATTTCTCGATCAGTTATGGTGGAAATAGTTAGTGATAGGCCTCTGTTTAAGACTAATCTAGTTTAGGGCAAAATGTGAAATGCGTTGGAGGGACAATACTCCGGTTACAAGTAGGTTCGGAAAAAAAGTGCTAGACTTCAGATGTTTTTCACCCTTTCTCTTTGCCAAAGACGGGTTGCCTTTATGATAAAAAAATGCAAAGAAAATGGGAAAAAAAAGCAGCCTGCAACTTTTGAACCTTGCGCCTCACAGTTCCAAACTCTCCCATAACTTATAACCTCTCAAATTTTATCACTGGCTGCCAATCCCTAGGTGATAAGATTATAGAGGTTCTACTGTATGCTTCTTCTCCTATTGTGTTTTTTCCTGATTCTATTCTTTTTATTTCTTGGAGTTTGTTTCAAGTTCAATCTAACTCCATCTTGGGTCTATTTGAGTTTCGTTTCATGTGCCTTCATTTGTTTTGTAAAATCCTTCAAACCATTCAAGACAAGGTTATGTAGGCTTTTTGCTTACCCCTTGACCAAATTACTTGAGATTTGATAGACAAATTAACATGGTACCTATTCTTATTGTTGTCATGTTGGCGCTTATTGACGCGCCCTCATGTTCCTTGTTAGACTCAAATGAGTCCAACTATGTTAACAAAAGCGAAAATAGATGGAACTTTATGCCGCTCCCAGCTTCCAACATTAAAGGGGGTGAGAGGGGCGTGCTGAAAGCTCCGGTTTAGACTAGAAAGAGGGACAACTATTTAGTTACTCGGTCCTGCATCAAAAACCAACCACAAGTGGGTTAGTGCACCTTCGAAAACACCCTTGGTGTTGGGACAAGCCACGAGCAACACAGAGTCACCTAATTCACCACGACCCGAACTCGGGGGAAGCCACCACCTTCCCCCATATAGTATGTTCTGCGTTGTTTCGTCGCATCCGCATCCAAATGGCTTTTATTCCCGAGACTCCCAAGGAGGAGTCTCGAAACTGTCCCGGTTTGGACTCCCGGGACTTTGGAAGCTCATAACTCTCGACTTAGACCTCGAATTCATATGAGGTCTGAAGCAATCTTATAGCTCTCCTCAAGATTTTCCTAACGATGTGTTGCACTCCATCTACACTGACGCACTCCCAAGTCCCGGGGTGAACCCACTTGAGGGTTCACCAAAGTGTAGTTGCGGAAAGTTGGGATTCGGAAGGCGCTCCCGACTTCCAACTCTAGAAAGGGGTAGAGGGTCGAGTTGAGAGCCCATGGATTAGACTAGGAAGAAGGTTTAGTAGATCAAGCTTGAATCTGCATCAAAACAAACTACAAAGTGGTTAGTTCACATTTACGGACACCTTTGGGTGTTGAGACAAGCCACGGGCACTTTAGACCACAAGACACACCACGGCCCGGACTTGGGGGAAGCCACCACCTTCCCCCATATAGTATTCTCTATGACGCCCCGCCGAGACTATATCCAAATGGCTCTTTTTCCCGGGATTCCCAAGTTGGAGTCTCGAAATTGTCCCGAAATTATCCCGGTTGGAGTCTTGGGACTTTGGGAGATCATAACTCCCGACTACAAAGTCCGATCACAACAAGATCCAAATCAAACTTGTAGCCCTTGTTGAGATCTTTCCAACAACGTATTGCACTCCCCATTCGGGGGTTGGGAAGAGGTCGGTTCGCAACTTTTAGTGGTCGCGAGTCAAATTGCCAGTTTGACTCCTGGCCCTTCTTTTGCCCATAACTTGGGCTACAGATGTCCAAATGGCCAATGCAAGGCCATTTTCGGTATTTACGCTTCAAGACCTTTTATATGACACCAAAAACACCTCAATGCAAGGTGTTTTGGGCCTTGTTATTGAGCTCTGAACATTCAGGAGTCCCGGAGGACTCCAAATCCTCACTTTTTTCAAGTGTTGGGCTTCACCCTCACACTTGGCCAAAGTAGGGTTGCGACATGCACACGTCGAGATCGGGTCGATTCCTGACTTTTTGTGGTCGGGAGTCAAATTGTTAGTTTGACTTGCAATTCTTCCTTCAACCATAACTTATGCTGCATATGTCCGAATGGCTCATGCAAGGTCATTTTCAACATCTACACTTCAAGGCCTTTCCAACGGTGTAAAGAACAGCTCAAGGCAAGGTGTTTTGACTTTTGCAATTGAGCTCTAAAATCACAAGAGTCCCGGAGGACTCCAAGTTCCCACTTTTGGGAGTGCGAGTCTCATCCTCACACTTGCTTCAAAGTGGGGTTGCAACACTTATGTTATACTTGAGGTGGTTATTTAGGTCAATGAAGGGTTTTTGTTCACCTTATGAGGTTTTTGGCAAGTGACTAGTCTACCTTTTAAGAAGAGTTTTCACGTGCCTCTTGTGTGCCTTCTTCTTTCCATTCATGGGAAGACTTTTTGACCATTCATCTTCATTGATGTCTAATTTTAAGGAAAGTCGGTGAGCACAATTGCATTACCAGAACAATCCAACCCATGATGCTAGTTATTCTTTTGGAAAACATCGTTACTACTTTACACTAGTTACACCTTCCTCCTTTAGACCTTGTTCTTTTGCTTATTTTTTACTATTAACCTAAACACATTTTTATCTTGGATAAGATTGTGTTTGCCTAAGTTTTAACCATTGTTCCCCATTTGTTTTTGAATGGGCTTTCTAGGATGGTATATGAACATCTTTTGGATGTTTCATACTAGAAGATTCATCTTTAGGGTTTTCGAAATTATTCTAGGTTGCAATTATTGTTGTTCATGAGGATATCCTTAAGTTAGTGGCCCTAGTGCTAGGGGCTAACATATTATTGGCAATGGTAAAAGACACCGGTGATTTATGTCCTATTGTTGTGTGCAAGGTGTTTTTTTGATTTATTAATTGCTCCATTGTCTTATAGTTTCAAGGGTCATTTTAGGAACACCTATCCCCCCACTAGTTTGGAGTTTCAACCTTTGGAGGTTATAAGGTCATCCCTTTTGGCATTTGAGCCTTTTTCGATTTATATTTTAATTGGGTTGTGATGTAAGTCAATGTAAAAAATGCTTTTAATAATGTTTTTCAAATTATTATTTAAAAAAATTGTGTGACATTGAGAAGCCTTTGGCTAGCATCGTCCCCTTTACAGGATTGTTTTATGGCGCTCATTCTTTTATTTACTACCAACATGGGCAACATCTCAAGGGGGTCACCATTATTAAGTCATCTTCAGGCATAAAGCATGGTGACCCATAGAGAGGTCTTTTATTTGTTTTGGCCCATTATTGAACATTGTGGGGCCCCCAACTATGCCTTTCCATCCTTAGCGGACGATACCCACATTGTGGGGCCTTTGAATGATATTACACGCACTTTTGACACATTTCAACCCAATTAGCTATAGTTGGGCTTAAGGTCAAAGTGTTAATGTGCAAGCTTTGGAATACATTAGGGATCTTTTCAGGCATAGAAATTCCTCAGGGCTACACCTTGGTCATAAATGGCTCACATATTTTGGGTGTGCAAGTGGGTTTTCAAGACTTTGCCACACATTTTTTGAATGAAATTTTATCTCATGATGTGGTGCATATCAACGATTTTCCTCTCCTAGGAGATGCCCAAGTTACTTTGGGCATTTTGTCCTTATGTGTAGTTCGCCAACCTTCTTATTTCACATAGATAATGTTTCCTTCTTCTTCCTTCTTATTTCTTTGGTGGGTTTCCACATGAGAATTATGTAGGTATGTGGGGACATTATGGATCCAAAATCGAGGGAGTTTTTTTAGAGCCCTTTAACAAGGCATCAAATTTGACTACCAATATGACGCGCTCCTAAGTCCCTTGCTAAACCCACTTGAGGGTCGAACTATGTAGAGTTGTGGAAAGTTGGGACTTGAGGGCCGCTCTCGACTTCCAACACTAAAAGGGGGTAGAGGGACGTGCTAGAAGTCCCGGGATTAGACTAGGAAGAGAGACTAAATTATCAAGCTTGAATCTGCATCCAAAACCAACCACAAGAGGGTTAGTTCACATTTGGGAAACACCCTTGGGTGTTTGGACAAACCACGGGCACTTTAACACACTTGACTCACCACGGCCCGGATTCGGGGGAAGCCACCACCTTCCCCCATATAGTATTTTCTGCAGCTCCCCGCAGCAGCTACATTCGAATGACACATTTTCCCGGGACTCCCAAGGAGGAGTCCCAAAACTGTTCCAGGTTGGAGTCCCAAAGCTTTGGGAGCTCATATCTCCTGACTACAGAGTCTAATCAAGACAAGGTTTAAACCAAAGTTGTAGCTCTCTTCGAGAGCTTTTCAACACCATGTTGCACTCTAGAATCGGATGTTGGAAAGAGGTCGATTTTTGGCTTTTAGTGGTCGGGAGTCAAACTGCCAGTTTGACTCCTGGCCCTTCTTTTGCCCATAACTTGGGCTGCAAATGTCCAAATGACCAATGCGAGGCCATTTTGGACATCTACACTTCAAGAACTTTCCAATGACACAAAGAACATCCCAATGCAAGGTATTTTGGCTTCTGATGTTGAACTGTAAACATTCGGGAGTCCCAGAGGACTCCAAATCCCCAACTTTGAGAGTGTGAGTTTCATCCTTACACTTGGCCAAAGTGGGGTTGCGACACTTTTCCTCTCCTAAGAAATGCCCAAGTTACTTTGGGCATTTTGTCCTCATGTGTAGTTCGCCAACCTTCTTATTTCACATAGATAATGTTTCCTTCTTCTTTCTTTTTATTTCTTTGGTGGGTTTCCACATGAGAATTATGTAGGTATGTGGGGACAATATGGATCCAAAATTGAGGGAATTTTTTCAGAGCCCTTTAACAAGGCATCAAGTTTGACTACCAATATCTTTTGGTGGTATAGGCTTTCTCTATATGGAAAATTGTGCCTCATTTGTTATTCTAGGGAGTTGGGTTTTGTTGGCTTTGTATTTGTGCTCTAAGTTTCATATTTCGATAGACCCATCTTGGAGGAGTATGGTTTTTAGGTTGAAGGGGGGCCCCACTTACTTTAGTTTTACTTATATGGAGCGCAAGATAGTCTTCCTTATGCAATTAAGGGTATGCACACTTCTTTTGAAATTTTGGAAGTTTCTGGTGCCCTAAATTTATAAGCATTTCTAATGGACTTCCACCACAACACATCCCTTAGGTTTATATTGGAAGATGGCTTCATTTCCTTAGCATTTATAGCCTAGATTTGTTTTTGTTTGAACAAGGGAACAAAGTTATGGTTGTTGATAAACATCTATATGTTCGTTTTGCATAACACATTTTATTTTCATCCCAATGTTACATTTTTGTCTCGGTTTGATTTACCTTCAACATATAATTTTCTCATATGTGATTATAGACACGAGTTAGACGCATCTAGCACGCACTTAATTCGTTGCCTACTTGGAGGTTACTGAATAGCCACACATGACACTATTTGAAACGTCATGTATGCCTTCATTCTAAAAATGTGGGCATGATGTATGGAGAGAGTAATGGTATGCCTTTACATTAGGAATTTCATTATGAACCGATCATTACATGACTCGATAGGACCAAGTCTTCCTTGCCAATGTGGTGGTTATTGAACTAACGCGAGAAATAATGACTTTGAATGTCATTATTAGACCAACATGTGTAACTATGGAACTTAGTGCCATTGCTAAGGTTTGCAAGTATAAAGGGTTTCATGAGGGGCACCATTTTATTTTGATGACCATGGAGGTGCATGACACATTCAAGCATGATATGGATCATTTCATTGGGGAGTGTGTTTGTATTTTCCATGATAGACGATCAAGACGTCATTTATCCTTTTTTTTTACATTCAATTTTTTAGGTAATATGTTAATATTGCCCTTCAATGTGCTTTAACATCTTCTATAGAGAAAAAGATTGCATTAGCAGGTGATGTGTGTTTTATACCTCCCATTATTATTAGGTTTCACGATTTACATGCAAATGACATATAGAAAGGTCATGGGTGAAATAGCTTCCCACCATATGATGGATTAGTTTTCTCCTTTTTTTAAAATTCCTTCGGGCTAGTCATCTTTTGGCCTTTCTTTGGCCTTCCCTTTTTGTGTCCCCAATGATGGTTTCAGCCATTGATCTTTTATTCAACTATTTATCCTCACCCCCCCTCCACCCACACCCAAAAAGTTCAGAGATGATTTGTAAAACTTCAGGTGGTGCTCGTACAGCATTTTAAGTTTTTTAAATGAATAAGAACTAAGAAAGTTATGAAATTTGAAAATAGGAAGGTCAAAATGAAGGAAAATGATCAAAAATGTGTTTTGCAATTCAATTTTTTTTTCCTTATTGTTCTTTTTTCACTAATCCTTTGGCTTCCATTGCAAAGATGATTTGTAGAGCTTGAGAAGACACTCCTATCTTATATATAAATTCATTACGTCCGTCCGTCCGTGATGGAGCTTGGATCTGTCACGAACGGACAATCGGGCCCGGCTCGGGATTCCCGGAATTCGGAAAACGGGATTCGAGAAACGAGAAACGGGATTTGGAAAACGGGATTCGAGAAACGAGAAATGGAATTTGGAAGATTCGGAAAGGCCCGGGACTCCCGGGATTCGAAAAACGGGAAATGGGATTCGGAAAAACGGGCGGCCAGACAGTGCAGGGTGGGGCAGGGGGCAGGGCCGGGCGGGTAGGGTAGGGGCCAAATAAAGAGTAAAAGATAAGAAAAAATAAAACTTATAAAACTTCACAGTGGCCGAAGGTCACGGGCATCCATGGGGGACTTCACAGTGGCCTTCTGCTCAATCCTTACTGAATGGTCCTCCATTCAGTAAATTTGTGGATAGGGGTTTGGGAGAGTGGGAGTGGTTGGGGCCTGGGAGTACCAAAATTGACAAAGACTATCTATATTATAATTCCGTTCATGGTCCTCCAAAATGGCCCCTGTTCGTTGTCACACAACACAACGACATTTTTTTATCATTGAAACCCGTTTACACAACACGGGCCCGTTTTGATACCGGGGTGCGATTTCACACAACACGGTCGAGTTTTGATCTCTAAGTCTTTTTTAATATGACATGGCCGGTTTGCACTTTGCACATCTGGGTCCGTTTCACACAATACGGCGGGTTTTGACATTGGGATCCCGTTTCACATGTCATGGCAGGGCAGGGGGGGCAGGGTAAGGCAAGGTCCGTCCGTCCGTCCGTCTGTCTTGCAGGGCAGGGTAAGGGCCAAATAAAGAGTAAAAGATAAGAAAAAATAAAACTTATAAAACTTCAGAGTGGCCGAAGGTCATGGGCACCCACGGGGGACTTCACAGTGACCTTCGGCCACGGGCACCCACTAGTAACATTTTAAATCACTCAAAATGGAGAAGAATTGAGAAAAGTCTGCCAAAATGTTTGGTCATAGGCAGCGATTGGTGATGGGCTGGTTTACCCTACATGCATCTCTTTCAGTTTAGGATAGGGGAAGGCATCCTTCCCCTTCATAATATCTGAGGGCATGGCTGACATTGCCTCAAGTGAATCTGCATGCTGTCTTATGTGAAATCTCCATCCAGGAGCGAGGAATTACGCCCTC
The DNA here is from genome assembly GCA_963921925.1 of Sphagnum tenellum. Classification (NCBI taxonomy): domain Eukaryota; kingdom Viridiplantae; phylum Streptophyta; class Sphagnopsida; order Sphagnales; family Sphagnaceae; genus Sphagnum; species Sphagnum tenellum. The sequence goes on along the minus strand of OY998159.1, from coordinate 14,387,353 downwards.
CAAATGCACTGTGGTGTTTTTCAAGCTTGTTAGGGAGCTGTTCAACTTAAAGATTGCTAGCTTGGTAGTTGTTAGCGATGAAGTAGTTGCAGCATCCATCACTGCCTCAGAGCATCTCCAGTGGTGCTCGGTATGTGATCTATGCAAAAATATTTTTCATACCCAAGTTTAGTTATTTACTTTTTTTGCAACCCCACCCATAAAAGTGAACCTGGGACAACAAGCAAACAAGTGGGGGACTACTAATAGCAAACCACCTGGACCAATCATTATGATGAGTCAATTAGGAACAGTGATCAGAAGAAAGATTGCAGTGTTGCTGCGCCTTTCACTGGCCACAGGAGGAAAGCATCTTGCCTTGCCTTCCAGAATAACATCCAACTTGATGAGGATGTGGGAAGGCAAGCTTAGGACAAGAAAAGATGCAGGAGCCAATTGTCTCATCAGCAAAATGCACTTCTGGTTAATAATCTCAAAGATTGCACAATTTCTGGAGAAGCTGACTGTGTGATGAGAGCCAGAAACCATATGAGAGAGAGATGTCAATCTGGAATTCTTATAATGAGATAGAAGGGCTTTACACACAAACTTTGAAATAAATCTACTCACTACCATGGAACCTTCAAAGCTTTCCAACCTGCAGATGGAAATGAGATGGATGCTTGAAGATACAAATGAAGACAGGAGCAGCTATACCACATGGTGGGTGACAGAAACTGTGAAATAACAAAACGGAGCTAGATCTTTGGGGCCCAACCAAATCATGCCTGTAGGTTGAAGCCTGCTCTGTCTCACTGCCAGTTTTAATCTGTAATTCCATCACATTGGCCCAGCAGCTGTTGAATCAGACTCCCATTGACCATGTTGAACATGCCTCGCTTAGTGGAACTTAAGTGCATCAAATCTCTTGAAAGAAATGAGAAGAAAGAGACATGAACCAGTGGACAGGTGCCTAGTTCTGAGGGGAGTGGAACCATCTTCATTGCCACCTCTGTAACTTGGTCATCTAACCCATTCTCACCTTGTTGCCCTTTCTCATGCCACAAAATGCATATGCATATGGTACTAGGTTGGTCATGAGCACAAACAAATCCCTCCTCATGGATGCCTGTCAAGAAGGAACTGGAATTAGATGGAATAACATAACCCCAGATTGGCACAGTTACAGATTCAGAGAGGAGTGCACACACCAGCTTTTGATATCCAGCCAATGCTGTCGTCCATCTGTAGCCAAAATTGTCATGGCCTTACAACCAAAGTTGACATCTGCAATTGTAAGTGAGAGAATCTCCTTCCTTTATTTCAACCTTCTCCCTGAGATCCCACGAAACACAAAAAGCATAGGTAGTTTACTTGACCAGGTCTAAAGGAGATAGAAACAGGTTCCTAGATTGGTCCACCAAGCAAGGGATGGTTTCCAATAGTGGTCAGACTTTTCACTAGGATGACTGAAATTTCAAGCTTCAATCTTTGTCCCTGCCAAATTGCTCTTTTTTGTGTCCTCTTGTTCTCAAAATTATCTGGTTGCTGTTGTTGGGTCCTTACAATGTTACATCTTCTTCAGAACTCTCCTTGAGAACCTGGTACATGCTTGCAATCACACCATTCAAAAGGATCAGAAGTATGTTGCAAGGTTTTTTTTCCATCCAGCAAGAGTTGCATTGCAAGGGGGCTACAAAGTAGCAATTTAGTTCGTCAATTAACTTGGCCCTGTTATTGCAGGAAATCAAAAAAATCGCAACCCATTTCTAGATACAATTCCTGGGATATCTGGCCAACTGCAAAAGTTCATAATAGCAGTGTAATGGCTGTAGATGGTTTTTTACTGCACAGACGTGCAGCTCTGGTAGTCTGGGATTCCATGCCATGGATCCATTCATTGGAAGTCTGGGATTTCATGTCATGGATCCATTCAATGACTATTTCAAGTTTGTGTTGAATCAGAAGAACAGGGTGGAGAGATGGCTGATGGGACTGAAGCAGGTGCAGCACATGTCCTCAAGCCTTCATTGGGGATAAGGATGTGTTGCCTTTCCATGGCTGGAATCTTTGCATCCTCAGCCTTCTTGCAGCTTAATGATGTTGGTATTCTCTGTGGCTCCAGCTGCCTTTTTCCATTTGCATGGTCACAGCATTCAGGGACATGATGATATGTTCTTTGCAACTAATTACATTAGCCTCATTTTCTCTGCCAGTATTCCAAACTTTCTTGCCACTTGGGAATAGTTGAACTGTTGGGATTGCAACTAGATTTAAGCTAATTGCAATTTTAAGGTTGTTATTGCAGATTGGTGTCTATGGTTGCCACTGTTCGCAATTGCAGCTCTGGTATGCCTAATCCACAGCTTTCGGTTTCAGAGCCTAAGCAGAGGTGCAGCATATGTGGTATTGATGGCAGCTGTAGCCAAGTTTGTGGATAATGTGGTGCAAAATTGCCAAGAGAAACAGAAAGGCCATCAGCATTTGAACTGGCATCAGTTCATCATCTCCCATTTCATGCAGAAGCAACAGAAGTGGGAAATGATTGGAAGTTTGCTTGTTTGCTTATGCATGGGCCTGCAGTTAGATGCCTCAGGAGGATTGTTCCCAGGCACAAGTAAGGATGAAATCTTTCTTCCTTTCCCATTCTTTTTTGCTGGTTACATCACTGCATCTTTATCTCCTTGTCTGGATCTCACAGCCTGTCTGTCATGAAGCAATTTCATACAATTCAACTGCATTGGAACAACATTTCTGCATCTCATTGCCTCTACCCATCAATTTTTTTTGCTTTTGCAGTTGACATTCTTGAAACCTTTTCCTTCCTCTGTTTCCTCTTCTGTACCATCTGCATGGAATGCAGTTGCAATTGTAAAATTCTATGTTGAATTTTGTGCTCATATGGCTAACAAGTTGTGCTGGCGGATATTGTTCACTACTTCTTTTGAACATGACCTTGGAATCTTTCTTGCAGAATGGCTGGTGATAGTATCAACAGGCATTGCGTTGTGTACAGCAATCCTCCTCAAAAGAAGAACCAAGTGCCCACTTTTGACCATCACCCGTACTTGAGTTTTGTCAATGTCAAAGCTTCAATAAGTTGAATCCAACTTCTGTACATTCTTGACCGGGACTTGGCTATCAAAAGCTGACGTTTTTTGCATGATTGCTCAAATTCCATTCTGAGTTTTGCTGACAGAAAACCCCCCCCTGCTCTTTCAAAAATCTCTACATGACAACCCACATGCATTGGATACCCAGCATTTTGATCTTCAGAACACAAGCAACAAAAGCTATATATATCACAGTCACCAGAAACTCTTGGATCTTTACAACACCTTCTTATTAACAATTTGGACAGTTTGTACACTAACAAACATCAGAAGTGATGTGCCACAAATCTGTCTGTTAGTATGAGGAGGAGGTTGCGATGTTGAAAAATGTACACCATTTTTGTCTTCACATGCAAGCAAGCACAAGCCTATGAGTCTAATACAACATTCAAGTGCCAGTTTACTAAAGACAATTCCTTAAACAATTCAAGGCTCTCATTCTAACAATCTCATTGGGACAATTAGGTTTAAAAACTGGACAAAAATTGCAAAACAATCAGAAAAAAATCAAAACCCTAAAACATGATGTGCTTGCCCAATGATGATGATGATCAGCTTGTTGTTGCATGATGAGCTTACAACACCCACATGGGTCTAAAATACTACCCTACTACCTTGGAAGCTTAAACACTATATATATATATATATAAACATTAAGATTTTTTGTCAAGTAACAAAAAATCGTGAATGCAAATATTAAATCTTCAAGAATATTTTGTTTGTTGTCCAATGTACGATGACTTTAGAAACATCAAGTTGTCTTACCTAAACTAGGTCCGATGAATCATTGTCATTAGAATTATTCAACAAACATGTGTTGAAGTTGTCAATGTCATATGTCTTACATATCACGTGAATGGATTTGATTTTTTGTCATGCAATTGCTTACTTAAGAAAACATCATTTCATTGTCTCATTAATTTTGTTGGCATGGTTCAAATTATGAAATGTAAGGTAAAGCTTGGGGGTGGTGTGGGCATTCCCCCAAAAGAAGTGGACAATGTGATAGCCAAATCCAACTCCACCTTTTGGGAATGTCCCACAATATTAGGCTTTAACCTTTGGAAAGCATTAATATAACATCATTTTAAACCTAAAAATGCATAGATCACAAGGCACAAAATGGGGAGGGTTATTAAACTTACTCGTTCACAGCCTTCTTCTTTTCGAGGAGGGATATTCATGGATACAATGTGCTCTCTAAATACATTAAGAATTTTTTAAGTGTTTTTTTGAAAAGGAAAATGATTATCACCATGTATGAAAAAACCTTGTTAAAAAACTTCTAGAGTTTCTTTCAAAGGAAAGGGTTGTCCAAGGGTATAAGACTAAGAATGAGTCAATAGACACCAATACATTGTGTAGCTTGTGTTTCTTTTTTTTTAAAAATAAACTATTTACACAATGCAAATAATGACCTTAGAAGGGGGCATTCCCTAGATGAAAATACGAATAAACAATGTAGCCTGACCAATATTCAATAATTTTCAACATTCACATCCTCCTCCTCTAATGGAGATGTTCCCAAAATGAAGAGGACCAAGGTAACATCTATTTCATAGGCTCTTACTCGACCAATATATGAAAAATCAATTTACAAAAAATATTTGTTTTGTGTATTGGATGAATGTTATCACAAGGTTTGCCTTCCCTCCTACATCTAGAATGGTGTTATGTCATGGAGGATAACAATAGGACAATGTGAAGTTGTAATGGCAATTACATTTATTTTTATCCATGTATTTTCTCATTCAACCAATCATTAGAATGCCCTTTCAAGGTTTATAAAACTCTAAACATGTTATCAATTATTGACCATTAAACCTTTTGAAAATTTACCTTTCGTTATATGGGGGACCTTCTCAAAGCATTATAACCTTATCCGTAAGAATTCCCTATTAAGAAGGAAGTTTCATGTAATATCCTTCCTGTAAGAAAAACAAGCTCTAATGTTCTATATCTTTTTTGGTGTGCATTAAAAGAAATTATGTCATTAAAAAAACACCAAGTGTATTTGTGTTATAATTGAATTGAAAATAAACAAAAACTTGTAGTATAATAAGTCATTTTTCAAAAATGACAATGAATTTTGATCCAAATGAAGTGGTATGAACAAATATTGAAAACATTAATAGACGATTGTTTTAAAAAAGATCAATGATTTGTGTTAAGCACGAACTACATATCAACTATGGTTTTAATTACTTGTAATGTTGTGAAATAATGTTACAAATCAATCCAATAAGGTTGAACTAATAACATTGCTTTCATCTAAGTTCAACTCTGAATGTTTTAACTTCTCTTGTTTTTTTTCTTTCATTGTAACAAGGTGATAGTGCAACTTGATATCTTTCAAAAGTTACTAATTTCTATTTTCAAAAGTGATGTTTTTATTTGTTTTCTTTTACACCAATCCATCAACTATAAATTGTTTTGCACATGAAATTGTTCAAGAAATTGGCTCTTGTTGTTTCATTGTAAAATTAGATTTTCAAAATCATAGGAGGAATGTTTGGAAAGTCAATTTGGATGAAGGGATGTTTATGAGATATTTTCTATCCCACTTGTTCTAAGAATCATTAATTACAACTTTGGCAATAATGTCAATTAATTAAATGAATTAAAAATAATTAGGATGTTTCATCAAAAGTGGTTTAAGTACAACAATTTAAGGTTCCATAAGTTGTAAGTTGTGGCTTGAACATTCCAATTGTAAGGTTAAGCCCATTCCTAAGTAAAGAGGCATGGAAAATTGTCTTTTTTGATTTGTGTTTTGATTTTTTTTCATCACCATCTTCATGAATATATATTTAAATAGCTTTTCTATCAACTTGCATCCCAATTTTCTTTAATGGGACTTGAATTCAATTCAATTGAATCTTAATTTAATGTTGGATTGAATTTAGTTGACCTGGAATTCCATTCTGTTCAATGTATTTGAAATCCATTCAATTAAATATGAATCCAATTTAATTAAAATGAATTGAAATTTAATTGAATTTCAATTCAAGTTGCACATATATAATGTCATTCAATATTTTCATTTGAATGGAACTTAATTTTTTCAAAATCCATTCATTTTTATCATCAATTGATCATTATTGGCAATGCAGAGTAATGTGGAGCCCAAGATTAATCAATTAATGTTAGGCCATTTTAATATTGAAAAAAAATTGTATTACATTGTATTCAATGTTTTTTTTTTCAAATTTGTGAAGTATATGGGTTGGTGATCATCCAAAATAAGGCTTAGCCAAATTTGGCTACATGTCAGAGAGAAAAATAAATAAGTTTAAGAATTGTGTTACATGTTGGCAACATGGTAGAACCTCCTATGGAAAATATGGCAAAACTTTTTAAATCCTCATAATATTGCATGTTCAATTTTTTCCCAAAATAAACCTTTGTACATGTCACAAAGGGGTTTTATTTTTGTTGTTAGGGTGCGAAATTTTGGCCAAATAGGTAAAGTTGGAACTTGTATTGTGATCAATAAGCTTTTCTGAATTGTTAAAAAACAAAACATTTTCTAGTTGTCCTTTCAATTGCTAGCCTAAAGATCAGACCACAACCTTGACGACCTTTTCTTTAGATAATGAAAACCCTCAACCTAATAATTGGTATGTTGTTGAAGACCAATTCAATAATCTTAACCATAGGTTTTCTTATATATTTGAAAAAAATTCAAAACCTCACCCAAAAGTTCCAACTAAAATATTAAAATACATTATTAAGTCCTAACCATTTGAAAGTCGAATCGACAAAAACTTAATACTTGACTTGAAGGTCCCACCTAAATTTACAAATATACTAAACCCTAACCAAAGGTTCCTTTGAAATTAAAAAAATTGGCAAAAAAAACTAATTAAAAAAAAACCTCACCCAAAGGGTCCAACTAAAATTTAATAACACTAAACCTTAATCAAAGGTTCCTTGGGAATTACCCCCCCAAAAAAAGGGACTTAAAATCTCACTCGGAGGTTCCAACTAAATTTTGGAATAGGGACATTAAACCCTAATTTAAGGTTCCTTTGAAAACTGAAGAATCAACCCAAAAAAGAAAAAAAACTCAAAATTTCTCCTAAAAGGTTCAACTAATATTTTTAAATACATTAAACCCTAATTGAAGTTTTTTTTGAAAATTATAAAAATGCAAATAAAATTAATAGTAAGAAAATCAAAACCTCACCCATAAGGTCCAACTACATTTAAAAATACACCAAACCCTAACTAAAGGTTCCTTTGAAAATCAAAGAATTGGCGCCCCAAAAAAATAAAAATAAAAATTTTAGAACATTACTTGGAGGATCTTAACTAAATTTGAAAATAAGGACACTAAACCTTAGTTTCCTTTAAAAATCAAAGAACTGGCAATAAATTTATTTTAGAAAAAAAACTCAGAACATCATTCGGAGATTCCACTAAATTTAAAAATAGGGCCAGCAAACCCTAATGAAAGGTTTCTTTGAAAACTGAAGAACCGACCCCCTTTTCCCCCCCCCCAAAGAAAAACCCCTCAAAATTCACATGGAGGATCCAACTAAAATTTAAAATACATAGGAAAAATAAGTTTTGGCCTTGCCTACCAAGGCAAGGATATTGTGTTTAGATTCATTATAGAGTATAGTAGCTTAAGGGATTTTGGCCCCTACTAGGTAATAATAATAGGTCTATTTTTGTGTGAGGATGTTCGAAAGATGGTATTTTTGGCTTGTGTTGAAACTTGAGATTAGTTATAAAATTATAATATATCTTGAAGGATTTTGGTTTCATTTAGACAATTTTGTGAAGATTATATTTTTAGATGGTGAAATATTTGAGTGTCCATAATTCTTCTTCTTTTGCCTTAAGATACTTTTAAATGTAAATGGCAAGGCCAAAGTGTGACACACCCCCTTGTTAATAAAAATAAAAAACATATTAGAGAAATCCGCAAACTCACCCCCTGTCTTCTTCACCCTGTCTTTGGGCCTCCTTTTCACCCCTTGACACCTCTTTTAGTGGTATCCGTAAACTAACAAAAGTTTTCTTAAATCTCAGTACGAAATGCTGAAACTTAGTACGAAATGCTGAGACCACTAAACCCTAACGGAAGCTTCCATTGAAAATGGAAGAAAGGCAAGACTGGTAGGTTGTAGCGTTGTTTCTATTTCCACGCAGAGAGAGAGAGATAGAGAGAGAGAGAGAAAGAGAGTTGGTCCATCTTCTCTCACACAAGAGAACACAAAAAATACTGAGAAAGAAGGCACATTTGATTTGTTGTCGTCGTCGTCCTCGCTGAGGTTTTAGTGTCTTGGTTGTAAAAAGAAATGGGCTCCTTTGCTTTGCACGCTGTGCCTGGTGATCCACGAGCTCTAGCTCCCTTCATCGTCGCGGAAGCAAGCGGCGTCGTGCTCCATTTCTCTGCTGCTGCTGCTGCACCTCCTTCTTTCCTCTTCACTGTTGCTGGTAGTGAGGGTTTTCAGCTGCAGGAGACTTTGGCCATTTGTCGCTACATCGCTAGTAGCAGCAGGCGAACAAGGGAAGCGAAAAAGGGAGGGGAGAAGGAGGATGAGGACCAGGCTTTGTACCACACGCGTGGCCAGCAGCTGCACCTCCAGCTTGAGTCGTGGTTGGATTGGGCGGAGACGGAGCTTCGGAGTTCTGTAGAAGATGTTCTCGCTGGCGGCGGCGGCGGCGGCGGAATTGGAGGGAATTTCGATAGGGTGGAAATCGCTTTTGAGAAGATTGCTGTGGCTGTTCAAGGGAGCTCCGAGGGGTTTATCATCGGGAAGGCGCTGACTGTTGTGGACATTGTTGTTTGGTCTGAGGTTTTTCCCTTGCTTGCTGATACCAGTAGCACGGAGTATCTGGCGTTGAACAGCACTGTTTCCAGGTGGTTCAGGTACGGTTTTTCCTTTCTCAATTCTGTCTGAAAGCAAGCGTCAGGGTGCTTGTTTTAGGTCATCTTGATTGGACCTCCTTTTGAAGCCATTGTCGTCAGTTGGCTGCCACAATACGCCTCTTGATCATTTGGATGGCTTTGGAGTTCATGAAGTATGCGTGTCTAGGGTTTGCAAATCGTCAAAGAGCTTGCAGCAACTTTGAAGCTCTTCTTATCATAAGAGTAGTCTCTGGTGTCTCTCACTCTCTCTTCCCAGACCCTCGTTTCACGCCCATTGCTCTTTTATTTGCTGTGCCATTTTGGTTGATGTTTTCTGGCATCTTTCTTCTCCAGATCAATGGGTAATTTGGACTATTTCCTCAAAGGAGCTGACAAAGCTCTGGCTGGAAGTTCACCTGAAGCTATGATTGAAACAGCAAGAGCAGCTGCTCAAAGCACAAGATTGCTACCACCAGAATCAAATGGTCTTCGGTCATTGTTAGTTGGAGGGGAATCTGCAGCTTTGACATCCCCTGTTCCTGCATCCTCAGCAACTTCTGTACACAAAGCATCTGGATCTGCCATTCTAGCAACAAGGGAACATCGGGCTAGTAGGATTCCTATTCCAGGAAAGAGGAATGTAATGGTCACTAGCGCATTGCCCTATGTCAACAATGTGCCACATTTGGGCAACATTATTGGCTGTAAGCACCCTTGATCGTATCCAACAATTCAACTGTTGGAGCTTTTGTGACCTTCCTGCTTTATTGGGGGCTTTCCATTTCACTATCAATCAAAGTGACATGAACTATATGGATAAGTGCCACAGTGCTCATCTGTTTGCCTGGTTGGATCTTTTATGATGGGCCAGGTGTTTTGAGTGCTGATGTTTATGCACGCTATTGTCGGAGGAGGGGTTACAACGTGATCTACATGTGTGGAACGGATGAGTATGGAACTGCTACTGAGACCAAGGCCTTGGAGGAGGGCTTAACCCCTAAAGAAATTTGTGACAAGTGAGGATGAAACCCTAAATGCTTGACTGACTGTGATCCTACAAAGTTAGATTCTGACTTAATGTCAAATGCTCCTAGTGTGCCCATGTTGTTGTAGTTTGAAGTATTGTTACATTGAATGCAGATACCATGCGATTCATAAGGATATTTATGAGTGGTTTGACATCGACTTTGACAAATTTGGGCGCACATCAACACCACAGCAGACTGAGATTGCTCAGGCGATCTTTTTGAAGTTGTATGAGAAGAATCGCCTTAGAGAGAATACTATGATCCAGGTGTGATTCTTGAACACAACTGTTGCACTCAATTTTGTCTTAGATTCTAATGATAAAGTTTTGCAGGCATTGCATTTCTTTGAACTGGAAAAGTAGTGTGAAGATGAAAAGCTTTTGGACCCGTGTTTGCAGAAAAGGACGGTTAACCTCATGGGTGGTCTAGGTCTAATGGGCAAACAATGAATGCTTGATAGAGATGATTGTGAATGCAGGCAGGAAGTTTTCCTCACTGCTAGAAAATGAAATGAAGTATTGGCTGTTTCTCTTTGTCATGGTTCAGCCATATTGCAATACCTGCAAACGGTTTCTAGCAGACAGGTTGGTGGAGGGTACATGCCCAATGCCTGGCTGTGGCTATGAAGATGCTCGTGGTGATCAGTGTGATAAGTGTGGCAAGCTTCTCAATGCTGAAGATCTAATCAACCCCAGATGCAAGGTCTATACCCTCCCTCTCTTCATGATTTCTCCTGGTTTTAAGGTTAGGAAAGATGCTGAAAAGTTCCTCACTTTTTGTGGTCAGCTTGTCATGTAATGGGCTTGACTTCAGTGGAGAAATTCATGCTTGGGATAGGTGTGTGGAAATCCTCCTGTAACTCGGGAAACCGATCACTTGTTTCTGGACTTACCAGAACTGAAGAACCAATTAGAGGAGTATGTCACCAGTACTTCAGTGGCTGGAGGCTGGAGTTCAAATTCTATTCAGACGACAAATGCATGGATTCGTGATGGGCTTAAGGAACGATGTATCACTCGTGACTTGAAATGGGGAGTCCCTGTCCCTCTTGAGAGATATAAAGAAAAGGTGAGCTTTCAAATTGCAGCAGAACATCCCATGATTCTTATGTTGTCCCCTACCATTTCAAGTGCTGTTATGTTGACCAGATTGAAGATAAAAAGGAGCAAATATTTCTGGTTAGTAGCCACCAAGTGAAATCATGCATTATGAACTAATTGGAAAAGATGTGCTATGATTAATCAAATTTGGAAAGACATTCTAGACATTAAGTCACCTCAGAAATTCTGAATCCAGAACCTTAGTCCTCATAGGCTTGTATGTATGAAAATGTAGATGTGGACCAAGATGTGGTTTGATCCTTTCCACTTAAGGCAATGGCTATGTATTTTCATTCTCAGGGTTCCTCTACAAGGCATAGTTAAGTGGGAGTTTAGCTTGTGATGAAGGAGCTTGTCTGTACAGGTGTTCTATGTGTGGTTTGATGCACCAATTGGATACATATCCATCACAGCAAATTATACATCAGAGTGGGAGAAGTGGTGGAAGTCTCCAAATGATGTGGAGCTTGTGCAGTTTATGGGAAAAGATAATGTGCCTTTCCACACTGTAAGAGCACTCTGACCTAAAACATTCTATCTGCTGTAGAATGGTACGTTGATCAGATTTTATCTGGTACTCCTATGTTGTAAGAGCATATATTAAGTGATGTTTTGGCGTTGCACAATAGATATTCCCTCCACAAGTTACATATTCAAACTGTTGTCTGGACACAGAAAATCTACTGAACACATGAAGTTTGCACTCAAGTAGAATCATGGACTCTGTCACTCTACATTGCCCTCCCCCTTTCTTGTCTAAAGCCTTGTACCACAATCTGTAACGCCTACAGAGTTTTTCATGCTGGGAATGGGGCTTTTGCAGGTGATCTTTCCATGCACACTTCTCGGAACAGGGGATCCATGGACACTGATGAGGACTATTAGTGTTACTGAGTATTTGAACTATGAGTCAGGTCTGTTTTCTCCTGTCCATTCCTTGTTGTCAATTAGATTATATGTTTGATGACTAGTAGACAGGCTGACAAGTGAGTTACTGGTCAATCAACCACATTCCACAACTGACCCAGCTGTTCATCCATGCTACTATTTCAATGGGATTTCTTTACAAGAACTGGTAACTTAGACTGGCTTTAGATGGCTCAAAACTTCTATGTATGCCATGATGTTACACCTAACTTGCTGGAATTGACTTATTTTTTGTATTAGCTTCAGAGAATCGAACACTTGAAGTGACCTCTTGGTTTTGAATCAAATGATGTAATTCTATTTATTCCCATGCCATAATTCCTGTCATATAGTAGTCATACAATGGCTCACAGGACATGATTTTCATATTTCAACCTCCTAGCAACCATTTTTGACCCATATGTCGGTTGAAGGTGTTTGTAGCCCAATCTAGGCAGTTGATGGGATAAGGTGCTAACAATGCTGGGTCATGCAGGAAAATTTTCTAAAAGTAGGGGTGTTGGTGTTTTTGGTAATGACGTAAAGACCACCAATGTCCCTGTGGAAGTGTGGCGTTACTACCTTCTGACCAACAGACCAGAGGTGCCTTCATTATTTCATTATAATTTCATTGCATCCTGTGAAATAGGGGCTTGTTGATTTACTGGTGCTGCTGGAGATCCCATGTTTCACAGTTAATGACACAGAACACTTCTGATCTGTAAGACTTAGGACTGTGTCTTTCCACCTCCATATGTTTATGATAGGGCATTCATTTTGTGACATGGTTGGATGCATTGTAGGTCTCAGACACACTGTTCACATGGCTTGATTTACAAGCAAAACAAAACAATGAGCTGCTGAAAAATCTGGGAAATTTTGTTCACCGCACCCTCTCTTTCCTGGCAAAACCTATAGGTTTCTCTCCTCTCCACCTTCACTGTGAACAATCAGGCTGCAAAGTCATGATATCAGTTCAAGGTTCATGGGTCTGTGTTGTTGGATAATAAATGCTAACTGTCAATTCCAGTGGTGAAAGGTTGCATGCCTAACTCCAATTATCCTCAACAGTTTTCTTAAACCCATGTGACATTGGGGTTTACAATGTTTCCATAATCCTTTGGACAAAGTCCTCACAGTGTTCATCTTATCTGTGCAGGTGAGGGAGGCTATGGTAAGGTGGTACCTGAAGCTGCCAATCCTCAGATGCATGAGCTGACAGCAACATTTGGTAAAGAAGTCCAAAGAGTTGTGAAGGAGTACTTGGATGCAATGGAGAAGGTAAATTTTCTCTTTCAGCTATAGAGTACAAATGGATTGAAATCTCAAGGACATGTGAACTCCCATAGTTTGTAGTCTCTGACTTGTATGTGTGCTTCACCACCATGATTGAAGGCTATACAAGCATCTGTAGGGTTTGCATTCTGCTGATTGAATCTAGTATAATTCCAGTATGCATTCAATACTTAGCCAGGTCTCTCGGAAAGAAAGAAACTGTCTGTTTTCTAGCATATGCATCAGGTGATTTGTGAAGATGCAAAGTTCTTTACAAAGCTAAATACATGTTCTGGTCAACAGGTGAGGCTCAAGGCGGGACTAAAAGCAGCCATGAATGCTTCTAGTCTTGGGAATCTCTACCTGCAAGTAAGTCTGACACCTGCCTTTTTGCACATGGTTGCTCCTCTCTGCCAAGGATTTTTCTGACGATGTTGTCTTCCCTGTTCTGAGTTCTTCATCCTGAAAACCATTATTGAGCAGTGTATAGCATGTTCCAACCACCTTGTAGCAAGTCTTATCCCATGTATTTGTGTGGTCAACAGGACAGTAAGTTTTGGAAGTTGTATAAGGAGGACCCACCAGCATGTGCTGTAGTGTTGAAGACAGCAGTGGGCTTGGTGCATTTATTGGCCACCCTTCTTGAACCATTTATGCCTTCCTTTTCACATAAGGTATTGCTTTCTGTGGTTTTTCCCTCACCTCCTGACATAAGACTCAAGCATAACATATTTCAACAATCTCATAGCAAGTTTTATGTCATGCAAGTGCACCTGTCATAATGCGCAAGTTACATTTAGTCCTCAGCAGTGCTGACTCAGGTCCTGATGAGAACCTGATCTTTAATTGCTGAAAATTGTGGAAGCTTTTAACACTGTCTTGGAAATAACTTAGCTATCCACAAGGTCTCCTTATGAACCTGGTTACATGTGCTCTATGATTTGACTTGGGAAACACTGCAATGTGATTTATCAATCACAGGTCTTGGCACAGTTAAACCTGCCACCATCAACATTATCACTAGTGGAGGAGAATGGTGATTTGGAGAGGGCTGGGGAACCATGGGTGTTGGTGGCTGCTGGTCACACAATTGGCTCCCCTGAACCAATTTTCTCAGAAATGGTTAGCTTTCTCCTCATGCTTGTCACTGTACTCCTTCTCATCATTTTTGTTTTGGCTTGGCTGGAGCTTATGTAACAGTTACCTTCAAAGTGATATTCTTGAGGTTTCTCTAGGATCTCACAGATTTGTTCTAACATTCCATGCACTTGACTTTGCTCTCATCATACACTACAGAAGAAGGCCAGTTCACTTTCTTGTTTCACTGAAGTTATGCTATTGATATTTGGTGCAGAAAGATGAGGAGGTTGAGATCTATAGAAAAAAGTTTGCAGGCAGCCAGGCTGACCGGGCAGCAAGTGAAGCAGCAGGAGCAGCTACAGTTGTGAACTCAGGTTTCTCTTCACAGACTCTTCTGTGAATTTTTGATCTTCCCTCGAGGTGTTTGGACTGTTGGCCAGATTATTATACACTTACCACTCTAACTTAGAGTGCAAGTCAAACAATAGAAGATCTCGTAGGGTGCATATCCTTACTATACTTATCATCTTATTGCTTTTATTCGCATGAGCAGGTCCATCAACACCTGGAGTCACAGAGAAGACTTCTAAGGGCAAGAAGGGTGTTTCATCAACAGACTCCAAAGGAAGGAAGGATCCAGCTGAAGCTAAGGAGGCAGCAGTTGATGTTACCAGACTAGATATCCGGGTTGGGGTAATTAAGAATGTGAAGAAGCATCCGGATGCAGATTCCTTATATGTGGAGGAAATTGATGTTGGGGAAGACACTCCGCGGGTTGTTGTCAGTGGCCTAGTCAAGTTCATTCCTATGGAGCAGATGCAGGTATTAATTTTCAGGTCCTCATGAGTGAGTCCTGGTAAAACAGAACAGTAATAACCTAAATTTATGTTGTGTCCCTAATATCTGTTGACTCTGTGAGCCACACCTTAACCTCACACTATCTTTTGGATGAAACAGAATCGAAGAGTCTGTGTGCTTTGTAATTTAAAACCAGCAGCAATGCGGGGAATAAAGTCGCATGCTATGGTGTTGGCTGCTTCCAACAGTGATCATACAGAGGTAAGCATATATCCCAGTGTATTTTAGAACCATGTTGGTTCTGGAACTGGTCTTTCATGGTTATGAAGGGCTCTCTCTTTGTTGATGCAATATTGTTTAGAGAGGCAGTTGACCAACAGACAACCAACTTTGCTGTAATGTTTCCCATAAACTTCAATTTCTCCATGTCTATTTAGCCTTCTGGTATTAACCTGTGAATGAATGGAATCAACACTTGGTCATTGCTAGGTGCATGTCCGGTGATGTAGGTCACTGTTCAACAGTTGTCAGTAATGTTTTGTAGTCGCTTTTGTCAAATCCCTATTCCATATTTTAACATGCAGGCTGCCTTAAAGTTCTTTCAGTGTAGAGATTTACTAAGGTAAGTTGAGGGTAGGGTCCATGGGAGCCAAAATAACCTTTTAGCCTTCATAGAAGGTTGATTGTAGTTCCAAAGGCATGTTTCTATTATTCACATTTTTTGTGTGACTCTCAAGCCTTCTATGTGTGTCTGCTTATATAGTTGTAATTTAAACTGCAGTTTGATCCAGATTTAAGGTGCTTCATAATTTCTCCTTAGCTGTCATTCTGAAAATTGAGGTTGTTTGTAGGTGGAGCTAGTCACCCCCCCTGAGGGTGCAGTGATTGGAGAGAGGGTCAAATTCCCTGGCTTTGATGGGCAACCAGATGATATCTTGAATCCCAAGAAGAAAGTCTGGGAAACGGTGCAACCTGATTTGCACACAAATGCCAACCTTGTGGCAGAATATAAGGATGCACCATTCACAACATCAGCAGGTGTGTGTCAGGTTGCGTCAATTCGGAATGGTGGAATTAAGTAAGCTCTTTATTGCTCCAATTGTTTGTCTTTGCAGTGGGGTATTGGGGCAGGCCCTTATTTTAGGGTTGGTTAGTGTTGACACTCCTGTTGTTATTCTTAGTGGTTACTAGAAGAGGCTCTTCAGATATTCATGTTTGAGATACGATATCTGGCTAAAACCTGCCATATACTGCAATGGTAATTGAATTCTTCATATGTAATTGTAAATCATTCGCTTCACACTACATTTTGTGCACAATGTTGCAATTCATGAAGTTGAACTAAATGTCATACACAAGGTTTGTCCACCTTGAGATTTTCACATGAAAGCTGTGAAATGACAGTTTATGAACTAGTAGTCCTTGTGAACATTGACCCTTTGTAAGTAATAGATTGTTTAATAAGTAGAGATCACAATTGCTGGTTTTGCTGAAATGTAAGCTGATGAAGTCATTGGGGTGGTAGTTGTGGCAGCTTGGCCCTGCTATTCATGATAAAGTTGATGCTCTGAGATGCTTCTCATGTGGACTGGTTTTTGTGTTACCTTTCAACTGTCATTGTGGAGATCTCATTGTGCCAATTTCATAGAGATGTTTGTGGAGATCTCAATTGTGATAATTTGATGGATATGTGTACTAGTTGCTTTAGTGGGTGTTTTACATTCAAGTAGTCACCAGTGCTTGAAGGGTATGTTCAGTTTGCTGGAGGCCTTTTATGTAAGCCTCTCTATTCCTTTGGATTAGATGCTTGACTCTTGCTTTTACATGGACAATCAAAAATGAAATTAAGGCTTTGCATTCACAAGCTTGTTGCAGCTTGAATGAGAATACTATATGAATCCAACACAGATTTTTGCATAGTTTTTTGCTGCAATTTTGAGCTGATTTTCATACGATCTACACCAACCATCAGTAACTGAAGAAATCAAAACACTCAATAATGGGAGCTAGTGATGTTATGAGACATTATGAAAGACACTCCCTAGGTTATTGCTGCATTCCTTCGAGTTGGAGGTGTGTGTTTGATCACAAACTGACGTAACAAGTTACTTCCAAAAGTATCTTCTAGAGTTTTCTGTGCAATTTGCCATGTATTGACACCATTGGGTGCTGTATTACTGCACAAAAAAATACATATCATGAGGGGTTGCACTCTGCACTTCGAAGCTTTTCATTCACAGTTTACAATGGGAAAAAAATCCTCATACCCACAGAACTTTGATGTGATAAATCACATGCAATGATGCAGTGGTTCTAAAAGCCATAATTCAATTCATGCAGAGTCCAAAATGAAGTTCTGCCTTTTGAACCATTGGGTCAGAAAAAACAAAATACCCGTGAATACACAAGTACATCCCCCCTGCCCAATCCTGACTTTTCACTGATGAATTTGAATGCTGTCTATGTCCAAAAAGTTCATGCTACTATTACTCTGTGCAGATGGATCAGCCTCTTGTAGAGACTCTTTGGGCATCTGGAGATAAAATGATCATCAATCACAACTGCTGAGATAAAATTGATTTCAATCTGTTAGTAAATGTAGCACAGTAGATCAAGATTATGATCCAAAGAAAGGGAATTTGTTTACCCTCATGGAAAAGAATTTTGCCTCAACAAGACTACACTTTGAACTATCTTTGCACCCAAGATTACTAATTATTATCTCCCCTCCCATCAGTAAAAAATCTGA
Source organism: Sphagnum tenellum (assembly GCA_963921925.1). Taxonomy (NCBI): domain Eukaryota; kingdom Viridiplantae; phylum Streptophyta; class Sphagnopsida; order Sphagnales; family Sphagnaceae; genus Sphagnum; species Sphagnum tenellum. Next base: position 14,369,462 of record OY998159.1, on the reverse strand, counting down.
GGAAATGCATAATATTCACTTTCTTTGAAGACAGGCCGCAAATCTTCTTCAGACATGAAATGGAGTGGAAAATTCACCACATGCCCATGAACTGCATTTAACTGGGTCTCATGTCCTCTACAGCTAACATTGCTAATCTCTTCATTAAAACCTTGTTCCAGAGCTATGCCAAGGTCAATGGTAGTATGACCCACCTTTTCTTTTCGATGTGCTGCTGCTTGTCTCAGTGCAGCTCGCGAATGAATTGTGTCAGCTGGGATGCACTCAAAAACAGCCTGGTAAATGCTGGTATTATTCCTTGCTCTTAACATCCAAATCTCCTTGAAAGTTGTGTTGCAAACTGGGTCTTTGATACACTGCAGTTCTGAGTGTTGTAGCCCAAGATGCTCTGCCCAGAGGCTGATACGTAAGGAGTGTGCAAATGGGCCCACGCTTGATGGTTTGCCATTCACCATTGAGTCCATTTGTTCATGATCCTCAAGAACCACTCCCATTTCTGAGTCCCGAGAACCCAAAAGGCTCCGGTCATTGATGTTTGCAGACCCAATTAACACAAATCGGTCATCCACTATCATTAGTTTGCTGTGCACATACACTTGGCTTGTGGCCAATGGCCCATTGTTGTGCAACCGGCCGTGATTCCGAAGGCCATAGAAGGAGATGAAATCCTCCACCTTGGATCCTAATTTTTCTTCCAGCTTTTGGAGCAACGAATGTTTCCCCTTACAAATTGTGCGATACTGCCAATGCATTATGAATCGTACAGATGCTGCACCACCATCATCCACTCCTCCTTGGAATCCAGGCAACAGTGGCATGACCACTATAACACGAAAGACTTGTGCCTCCTTGTGTGCCCTCATGATGCGCGTGTAAAGAGCTTGCAAGACACGGTTTTGAATCGTCTCATCATCCTCTAGACCTGAAATGAAAAACTGATTCTCAATGTATATGAAATTCTCTGCCTTCTCAATTAATGAGCAATAAGCTGCATGAATGCTCTGCTCCTCTGCCTGGCTTGTACCTGCTGACCAGTGGCCAACACTGCGTATCACTTGAATTTTGCAGCGAGATCGAGGTCCAATTTCAAAAATCTGCTTGTGATCATCACTTATGTCTGATTCAAACCACTCATGATTGGTAAGAGATTCTTGCATTGATTCCTTGTCTCTTGACTCCTCAGCATGTTCTGCCTTCACCGGACTCTCCACGAAGTCATACTTAGCTGGCATTTGAGATATCATGGACATGTTGTTCTTCTCAGGAATTGGGTCTTTGTATGGCACCACTCGCCCACTCCCACGCAATGGTGAGATCCCAATGGCATCCCTCTGTGCCCCATCAACTAAGTTCCCACTCCTGCGCGATGGTGAGATCCCAATGGCGTCCCTCCGTGCCCCATCAACTAAGTTCCCACTCCCCCAAGAGTCTAGTCTCGCATCTTCGGGTTCTTTTGGAAGAAGTAATGGGATGTCAACATATGAGGCCAACTTCTCTTGGTCAGAGGCCTGTTGAATGGCATTTTCAGCTTCAACTTTTGCCTCAGCTTCTTCCTCGCCTGTCAAGTAATGTGGGATGACCATGTGTTGGCGAGGCAAGAGCAAAGGAATTGCTTGCCGGTTTGGAGCCTTGCTCCGTTTTGCATAATTCCACCGTTGCACAAAATGCCTGGCAACATCTCGGCACGAAGGACCCCAGATTGCACAATGTACATCATGCCATGGCATTCTTGGAAACTTGTTCCTGTCAAGCTCATCCTTCATCACATCCTCCCATGAATTTGGTTCTGATTCCCTGGGATTGTAGTAATCCTTCCCTGGCCAGATGGTTGGTGGGTTGTCTGACACCCTGTGCTTAGGATCATCATACCTCCCAAAACACATATCCAGACCCCCCAGAAAACAAACATAGTTGTCAACAATGACCAGTTTCTCATGGTGTGACCAAAGGTACACACCAGATGAGAAATGATCCGGCCACCGAAGCACCTTGATGTTTTCATGAATAGCAAGAAGTCGCTGCTTAGAGTAAGTGCTGTTGATCTTCAGAGCCATTGACACTTCCTTGTACAAGAGGATGTAAATCCGGACCCCCATTTTGGCTTTTGATTCCAAAAGACGGTCAAGTCGAGAAGCTTCATGGTCATGGAAAGGCCGCCGGAGGTAAAGTTCTGGACATAGCCACCATCCAGTTATGAAAATTTCAGTTCTTGCATCCTCAATTGCCAGAGCTATGGCCTCAAATGCTGCTTTTCCATCTACAAACCATTGAGCTTCACTCCCATCATCGGTGATCCCCCTTTCTGGAGCAAAAGATTGGAAGCGGTGTGGGTGACACCAGCCACATTCAGAAGGCTTGAGTACAGCATCATTTATAGCTGTGACCCAATCCCGAGCTCCAGTAGCCCAAGCTGTCCTCATCTTGATGGCTCGATTTCCACAGTTGACAGTGAAGCTGAATCGCAGTGGATTCTTCTCCTTTGTAACAATTGCAAGTGATTTCAACTCCAGACCTGCTGCATCTCTAGGATTCCCCATTGTTGATGGTAAAACATCAAAAAGAATTATGTCTAAGGCCTTGACATCCAATGGATCTGCAAGTAGTGCAAGAAACCCAGGTTTCAAAACCAGCCACACTTGCTGCCAGTTGGTGTTTAACCAACACCGACAAGACATCCAGAAGCTAGAGCAACAGGATGGGTTTTCATCATCCAACAGTATTCTTGAAAGATGATGTACCATCACATACCCTTCTCGAAGCTTTGGTCCATACTCTGGTTTGAAAGAGAGTTTGCTTACTTCAAGAAAGCGGCAGACCTCTCTTGTGTTCACAATTTCAATACTTGCAAGGAAATGGTTGAGGTAGTTTTGCATTGCAGATGTGGCTCTTTGAGAGATTGTGGGTAGCCGACCAAATGCAGGTCTGATCACTGGAAAGACAGCACTCGAAGGAATATGATCTCCTCTCTTTGATGATTGGTTGTTTTCATCACCTCCTTGTTCACCACCACTACTACGTTGAGGGTGAAGAGAGAGATTGATGTCTGACTGTTGGTCTCCAAGTCTGAGATTGTTGACCCACTCCTTCACCAGCTCTTGTTTCTCTTGAAGCTCCTCAAGCAAGGCCCGCTTTTTCAGAGAAAGATGAAGGAGAATAACCTCTGCTGCCCGTCTCTCAAGCCGCCATGTGAATTGGCGATATGTGCATTCAATTGTGTACACAAGCTGGAAGGCAAGGCTGATATCATTCCACTCTGACCTGGAGACCTCAACAACCTGTGCCACTGGCAGCTCCTCAAAAACTGGGGTGTCAACTACCAGGCCAGGAGTGGGTGCCACAATCAATGGTGGCGGCAGTGCCATCGATAATGGGACATACCCAAACCTGTCTGAGGCAAGGGCTTCCTCAATGCTTGCCAGTTTGAGTTGCACAAAATCCCCCTGATCACACCTGGAAGACCATATCTTTTAGCTAAAGTTACCTTCATTCCAACACAAATCCCATCTTTTGTCTGTGAATTAGCTCCTAGAATCAGCATTTCTAGCAGATCAATCTGAGTGAGGAATGGACTTCTGTTGGAAGAAATACCACACACTTTTTTGAAGCTTCTGATGCAGCTTACTGTTGAATTAACAACTTCAATTTAGAGTATGTGTACATTTGCAATTTCATTGTGGACTTGATCGCTCTTGAACACAAGACTTCTGGACAGCAACCACACTGGTGTACTTTTGAGACTACAGTTGTTCTGGTGGAGTTGAGAAGGTGAGAGCATGTACCTCGGTGGGTGCACTGGAACCAAGGTTCCAAGTTTGGAGTATTGAACCCGAGAACTTCACCAGCACATTAACAAGGCTCAACTGGTGCTGTAGCCAATTCCCTTGAATAGGCCCAATTTAAACCTCCAAAACTGTCTTCTGTCCCACCTGCTAGTCACACCTTCAAACAGAACAATTTTGTCAACTCAATCACATGCAGAAAAAAAACAGGTTGCTAGCTTTCATATGAAATCAAAAGAAATGCACAAACAGATGTGTCAATTTGCCTTTCAAAGTTAAGAATGGAATTTCAAATGCTAAGATTCAAAAAAAATACTCAGAAAGTAACTGCATCTCCAGACATCTCCAGGACAAGCCAGACACTCTACAACGACAACCAATGTAGGTCTTGATCAAACACCTCCAGACATATCTACAGACATCTAATTTACGTCTTGATCAATCATGTTCAGGACATCTCCAGACCCTCTAGAACAACACCCAATTGCAGGTCTTGATCAAACATCTCCAGGACTCCTCCAGGACACCTCCAGGAGAATCCCCAGACATCTACAACACCTAATGTACCTTGATCACACATATCAGCCTACAAGGCAACAACCCAAGATGGTGGATTCCAGTCAAAATTCTAGCACAAAATCTTTCTAGATTTTGATCAGAACTGTACAAAGTAAAAACTTGCTAAAGAAGATCTTCAAGCTCCTCTAGAGTGAGCGTTTCCCACATACTCTGAATTTTACAATCTCTACCTAGAAGAAACACCACAAAACCCCACCCACACTCGTACCGCAAAAGACATTAAGAGTGTAGCACAAGCAAGCAAGAGCTGTGTGTTTACTTACCTTCTTATGATTTGTCAAATGATCGCAGCCAAAAAAGAATTTCTGCACACCTGCTGAAGGACTTTTGAAAACCCGAAGCCTCTACTGGGGTTTTGGTTCCTGTGAAATGTGAGATACCCAACACTGGCATAAGAGCAAATACTGATCTTGGGAGCTTCTTGGATGGGTCATGAATTGCAACTTGTTTTGCTAAAGAGGCTTTCCATAGGCTAATTGAAGATGATCTTGCTGTTGTTCCTGGCTTCTGGTTTGCAGCATCTAATCCTTCAGAGTCTTGAGCAAAACGAAACATGAAGAAGCTTGGCGTATTTTGGAAGAAAACTTGGAGCAAGATCGCTTAAAACCCAATACCATAAATCACTGAATCAATTAAGATCCGTAAGAATAATACTTAGACCGACCACCAAATGGACAAAGAAAAAAATTCACAAGAAACGACAAGCAAGTGACAGAGAGAGATATGCTTTGCATCTCTATCTCAGGATCCCAATTTCTGTCAGAAATCTGTTTGTGACAAGAGAAAGAAAGCTTGTACGACTTCCACAGCTGGTTATGTTTGCCACCTGAGCCAGGAACCGACAAGTGCAACAACCGAAAGAAGAAAGGAATTTTGCTCTGCTTCCGAAGCATATCCAAAATCAACCTCAAAACCTTTTTTAAAAAATTTAAAAATCAATTGCAAACACAAAAATGGGTCCCAAAAAATTCTCCACATCTAACAAGGACGGGGTTGTCATCAGTTCCTTCCCAAACCTGCAATGGCTTGAACGAAAGCCGCAAACATCAAAACAACAACAACAACAAAAGCTCCGAAAAGAACGACAAGTTCCAAAAGAGACGCTACTCGAAGAGAAGAGCATATGAATCGGAGGAAGAGAACTTCAGGTACCCGCCGGGTATCAAAATGGGAAAAAAAACACGTTCCAATGATGTTTCGGGGACAATTTTTGTCGTTTTTGCCACCAAAATTTGCAAACTTATTGGGATTTTTTTTAAATTTTATATTAAATAATAAATTCTACTATGAGAAAATAGAAATTTCCTTCTAAAGTTCTCTCTCTAGAAAACTGGGCCCAGAGGTATTTGGTATTTTTGGGAAATTTTCTCCTCTTTTTTTTATATATATCACAAAATTGAGAAAATAACCATGCTTAACTATGGGGGAAAAAAAAATTAAAAAATTTTCCCCATTCCCTGTCACACATGGCGGGTATCAAGAGGGTACCCACTGGGTATCAGGAGGTGGCCCCCCCAAAAAAAAAAGCAAAAAAAAGAAAAAGAAAAGACATTTCTTAAAAACCCAGCCAACACATTTGTCTTATAACAAATTCTTGTAAACTCTTTACAACAAAAAATTATTATTATTTAATTTAAAAAATAATTAATTTTACATTTCACTTGTCTTATAATAAATTCTTGTAAACTCGTAAAATAAAAAATTATTATTATTTTATTTAAATAGTATTTAATTTTACATTTTTGTGGATGGAAGGAAGAATATTCGGTAGTTAGTACCTACGTACTTTTTTTTGAGCTTTGGCCACCCTTCATCACAAAATTATATTACTTGTAAAAAAATGCGCTGCTGAATTTTTATTTATTAAAAATATATAATTTTCTCAAGGAAAATGAAGAGTTTAGAATACTCTATATTTGGGGTATGGGAGGGAATATTCCTTTTTTCGAAAATGGAATATTTTAAAATTCCATGCTGAAGCTGCCCGTGCATTATGGTAACACAATGATGGCCTCTTTTTTTTTCTTTTTTTCTTTTTTCTTTTTTTTTTTGGGTAGCTAAGTGGAAGTTTTCATGTGCATGTGTGTGTGTAGACTTTGCTCTCAAGTACTTGGGCCCCAGTGAACCCGCACCCACCAGCACACCATCCACTGGATGATGTCCGTTATGACTCAGATGTGGATGAACCTTGATGGAGTTAATATATTAACCCATTTGGTTAAAAAAGAAGTAGGTCCTACATTATAGGTACATAGGTAACAAAATAGGTGACTATTCACTAAGTAGATGTTTCATACATTTGATGGTACATACATAATAAGGGCTGTTTCTATTACCTACCTACCTACCTACCTACCTACCTACTAACAACCCACCCACAAGTGGGGTTGTTAATAGGTAGATAGTCAAAAGAAGCAACTTATTAACCACCATGGTTAGTTAGGGAAACTGGAACCCAATAGGAAACTATTTCATGACCATGTATCATCCATCCATCCATCTATCCATCCATCCTCCATGGTGTGCTGGTGTGTGCTTGTTCACTCTGGCCCCTCAACCATGGCCAACCCGGGTCCATCCCCACCAACACAAATATGTACCTTTTTATGTGGGAAGAAAAAATGCTTTTGTTTGTTGTTGCTTGAGAAGAGATACAAAATCATGAGTTTCTCAAAAAAGATTGTAGTTCCGAACAATCATTTGTGAAATAAATAAATAATAAATAAATAAATATTATATATATATATAATTTTGAAGCCCTTCAATCATGAAGGGTAGGCCCAAGTGATGGAGTTCGAATGGTCATCTAAATACACTACAAAAATTAGGGCATGTTTTTACATCATAGGTGTTTTTAAAATATTATTATTATTATTATTACTTGCACAATTTTTTTAATACTAAAAGACAACCCAACACACCCCATGGAACAATTATATATATATATATATATTACATCCATTGCCATAATTTGACCACCTGCTCAATCTAATCTATCTCCACATGGCATCACATGGATACGACACATCGGCTTGTCCACGACTATTTTGGAAATGTATTATACAAATTAGGACATTTATTTTTTCAATAATTTTTAATTTTAAAGTGAAAGATCCCACAATAATAGGAATTTTAAACATGGCCCCATTGCCAATCTTCAAATAGGTACATTCTTGCACTTTTTTGTTTCTCGAGAAGAGAAATAGGACCCTCAAAGAGACACACACACACACAATCTTGCAAAAGTCAAATAAATTTTAAAGTAGCAAATAGTTGACGTGTTGGAATTGTAAAACCAATGGATGATTATGAGAAGATTACGGTGTGGAATCCATCCGCATATGATGATCATTGACATTCTAGTTTCCTAGTCATGCATGTTGAGAGAAAATAAAATCATGACAATGCAACCTCCAAGAAAAAAAAAACCAAAAAAAGGGGAAAAAATAAATTTAAATAGGATTTTTTTTTTTAGTGAGGGAATTGCTAAATGCAAAATAAGAGTAACACTCAAAGTTTTGAGGGAAAGTTTGCAACCCATTTCTCTAATAAGAATAGGTAGTTTGAGGGCTTATCACACTCTTGAAGGTTACTTGAGCACCTTTGAAGGGTTAGGGTTGTGCCAAATACATATTCATAGAAGTCATTATATGCTTTACACATGTGTTTATCCTACTACTCCTTGCCTTTTGTTGTTTTGGGTTTCACAATGCAAATCTATGTGTTTGTGGATCAATTTTATTGTTTTAAGTATTATCGATGTCTAGCTTGTTAGGTCATTACAATTCTTGTTGTGGTGTGGTTTTCTTGGATTTGATCCCAATAGGCTTCTTCTTCTTATAAGTGTATGATTGTTTTTTTTTGCTATGAGTTTTGGACATCAGAATGATCAAGCTAAAAGGTAAGTTTAATATGTCAACTATCATGTGTATCTTATGAAACCCAAGGAGATGTACAATAATAGAGTTACATAAATAACTATTTTGACAAACTTTGATGATGATGATGATGATGATGATGCGAAGGTATCCAAATTATTCAAATATCTTAAATTATGTTTCAAATGCATCATGTTATTTTCTTGTCTAGATGGGTTGTTTCTTTTTAGGAAAAAAAAAATTCTATCCCAAGGTAGCAAATTGAGGACATCTTGAATTCATTTTTTTAAAAAATTCCATCATTTCCATCATTTCCATCATTTGAAATAACAACTTGAGCCAAAGGATTATTTAGAGCCAAAATATGCGCTTTTAGAAATTTGTGAATAGGATTTGCAAACAATGTCATAAGGATGCCACTCTTGTTATTTCAAGACCATGTGTGAAGAAATGTTTTTTTTATGCACCTTATAGTTAAATCACATAGGTTTAAATTATATGTATGATGTATAAAAAATATTTGCAATTTTTCATATTTTATATAATAACATCTCGCAATCTACTATATATTCCAAACCACATCATGTAAATTGAAAGTGTGTTTCTCACATTTGCTTGATGGAGAAATCTAATTGTCAATAAAAACATTTGAATTTTGAAAATAAAAATGTGCTTATGTTATAGAAACATCATTCTATCATTTTTTGATGTCATTTAATTTTATTTGATCGAGGATTCTAGTGTCAAATTATCTAACTTTCTAGTGAACATTAATACACAAGAGGTTATTTCAATAATTTGGTCAAAATGTTTTGATTATTAAATAGTGTTGTAATGATTTGCAATTGGGATGTAACATTGGATTATGACTATACATGCAAATTTGTATAACCTATAAACTTGCAACTTTAATAATTATTTTTCCTAATTTGGGTGCATGCTAGGTAAAGTAAACAACTCATTGCTTTGTGTCAAAAATTCACAAGTAGTCATGAAAACATTTTAATGTATTGAAAGTAAGAAAATTATTTTGTACAATAATTAACATGATAATAATGTTTCATCTTATACTTAAAATGTTGAAAATTTCCATTTTGAAAGTAGATTTAAATAGAAAAATTTTAAATGCATCTATTTGCACAAGATGTCCAATCTTACAAAATGGGCTACATATAGATGAAATTCCAATTTTTTTTAAAATTCAAGTTAGTGGGGCATTAAAAGATATTTATATAGTGTCATGCATGTTATAATCATAATATATCAATTTTCTAATATGAACTAAGTTTGAACACCATATTGATCAAGTCAATTTCAAATGTACTTTCAACTTATTTTTATGATACTAAAGTTGTTCAAATTTTGTATCTAACTTCTTATTTTTAAAATGTAATGACTTGTTTTTTCATATTTTTACTTAAAGATTTATTTTGAATTTTCTTTTTATTATTTATATGCAAAATAATTTCATTTTAAAAACTGGATTTGGTGGGATTACTTTTTTTTTGTGTACTTTACCTTGCCAACACCCATTCAAATTTATGATGAAAAGACTTTTTAATTAACATGGGGAACAAAGTGATTTTTTTTGCAAAACTTGATTAAAACATAAAGATTGAATTTGTTGTCAGATGCAACCTTGCACCTTAAGGCACAAGTTGATGTTCATTACCTATGTTCACATTTTTATACTTTGTTTTCATATATTTATTTTGATTCTTTTCTTTGACAAAACATTTCCAAAAAAATCACCATTTGGTAGACTTGATTGAAATGTTTATTGGTCTTGACACTTCAACCTATAGAAGATTAAAATCGATTTTTGCACAAATGTAAGAAATGTGAAGTTCAAACTCCAAACATATTACATTGAACACATTGAATGAATTCAATGGTTCTTCAAGTCTTATTAACAATTGCCTTCTATCCATAAAAGGTGAATTATGGATTAGAAGGTTACAAAAAAAAAATCAACGTGTGATGTTTCTAGTTTGACAAAATGATACTCATCCACACCTTGATGAGATCTCACACCCAAAATGACTAATCATTATATATATATATATATATACAATCATTTAATCACACAATACATCCTACACAACTTCAATGGACAAAGTTTCAAGAAAACACAATTATTCAATTATCATGCACTCATGTTACAAATCACCATTTTCACAAAACAAGTTTCACCCAAAGAGTTGAGTATTGAGAAAGATAAAAAATGTTGCATTTTGGAAATTAAAAATGAAAAACATAAAGATAATTCAAGGCCGAATTCTTTGATTGTAATGGGATGTCAAGATTGATGTCCATCTTCAAAATTTTCAATCCATCAACAAGAAAGAAAATCCTTATGAGTTAAGAAATGAAGAAATCCTATTCAAAAACATCAATTTTGCTAAAATTAAAGTTCACAAAAATAATAATAATAAAAGCTTCCCAAAACTACACTCCTAAGTGCTTACAAAATAAATGACTACATTGTGCCCCCAATTTGAACTAAATGTTATTTTTTTCCAAAACAACTAGATGGTATCTAGCCACTCTCCTATGCACTCCATTATGTTCATTTGCATATGTTTACCTTGCTTAAAGTTTTTTCTCCATGTCTTTTCTTGAAGTTTTTTTCACCACATTTTTCCGACAAGCTCCACATTGAAATAATGGCACATTGCTAGCCATGAAATTTAACCCTCAAATAGAGTTTCAACAAGTTCCAAAAATAATTGTAAAAAATAAAAGCAAGTCTATATGACAACCTTAACCTAAGCTAAAATAGATGCCAACAATTTTTTGCATCATAAGGTATTCTAATAATGCTTATTCTCATAAATGGGCTAGTTCATTAATGTCTTTCCACTTAGTCACATTATTAACAATTTGTATTGTGTAAATTTTTTGTAAAACATTCCACGAAATATTAGGTGATATAACTTATGCTACAATATTGTGTTCAATCCACACTACAACAAATCCTATGAAGGTTGGGACCAATGTTGAGCAACCACAAGGTTAATCCTATGTGCTAATTTGTGATAATGGTATAAACATACGTTGTGCAATATATTTTAATACAACAATGTTGGACTAATATGAAACAAAATATCACCAGTTTTATAAATTTGAAAAATGTTATTAATATGAGTAGTGAAAAGACCAATACTAGCAAATATTGAACATGAATGTTGATATGAGGTGAAAAAGACATTATATTTTAAATTTTATTCAAATTCAATTAAAAATAAATTTAAAAAAAAGAACTATTTCAAATTAGAGAAATAATCATATATATTAATTGAATACAAATTATAAAGGATTATCATCCTCTTTTAACCCATTTCTTAATATTCAACATTTTAATAATACCTTGCACACCAAATCTTAATCTATACTTTTACCTCCAATTGAATACTAACTATGCAATGACAAAAAATGTTTAGTAATGAATATTTTAACTAATCTATCACATCCGCTTGCTAGTTGGTGTGATAAATAATCTTATTTGTTGAACTTTCAAAATCTCATCCCCTAAATTTATGCATGGATAAAGATCTTTCGTATTTCACTTCAATGATTTGAACAAAACTCTATCAAAATACTCATGAACAAGAATAAAACACAAAAAACAATTTGCATTTTTTGAACCTATTTTGAATTTAAAATGAATTGTTGAAGGCTAATGATAGATTATCTTATTATAAGCCCATGACGGGTTGATCAAATGTACATTTTCCCTAATAATGGAACTTGTGAATCAAAATCAAATTGTGTGCATGAATAATTCAAGGGCTACATGCATATTCATCTAAAATACCTTCAACAAATGCATTACTAAATATAGTGTACGACCAATAGATGTTGAACAAGTTGTAAATATTTGACATAGGTAATGATGTTCTATAACCTTTTTTTAACATTAATTCTTAAAAGAAAATGGCAGTTTGATGGAAGATATAGAACATGCATAGTTTGTAGGATTCCATATTTTCATGCCGTATGCACTAATGAATTGAATGTCAACTATTATTGGAACAACACATTAAAAAAAAGATTAATTTGACTTTTAATTATATTTTAATGAATCAAACCAGCCCTAATGGGAATAAGGTTATGCACAAAAAAGAAATGAAGGACACACAAGTCATTTGAATTTTCACATGTACAAACATTTTCTCCTTTTTTGCGGTGTTGAACATTCAACAAAAAATAATATGAACCTCAACAAGAGATGCAAGCTTACCCCAAACTAGTTCTTGATTGAAATTCTTAAACCAAGAGAAAATTTTGAATTCAAAAACAATCATTCAAGCTTATTTTGGGTGAACCTATGCACATATTCACTCTAAATAGGAAAATGTTTTACCATATGGTCAAATGTGTTATTATTGCATTCATGGCTATTTGTGTGACACAATGCATGAATGGATTTTCAACAACAAACATTCAAATTTTCAATGAGAATAATATTTTTAATGTTGATCATAACTTTAATCTATTTTATCATTCACCAAAAATACAAAATCACTAATCATCACTTAGTTGTGCAATTGTTGTTTTGACTATTGATACGTAATTATTATCCAAATTGATATGTGTATTTAAAATGCAACTTGCAACATTTAATGAATTTATGCATATTATGTGCAAGAGGTAAGAAAATGGTGGTTTCTATATGGCACAAAAATAGGTAGGCCAACAAAAATATGGAAAATTATTTTAGTTTAATCACATATCAAATTGATATGGTCTTCAATACCATTACTTATAACATCTAATACATCAATTAACAAATTATATACTTGTTTAAACCCAATGATTAAAATATTAAAAATCACGCCAAATTCATTATTGTTAATTATAAATTCGACTTTCATTGTGTTTTGAAGTAATTTATTTAAAATTAAACCTTTTATTTGTATTAAATTGAATTACTTATCATTAAAAAAAATTGGTCAAGCATACACTATCTAGGTCCACCATGATGATAACCTTTAATTTCTAGCTATTGCTCATGTTATATTTTGTTAACACACCATATGCATTTAATAATTGTTTTAATTGAAAGGTTGTGAATTTTTATTATGGTTGTTATCATAGTCAAAAGAAAAAGCTCTATAACAATTTTATAGTTTCCAATATTTAATGTTCTTATTTATGTTTTTGTGTTTATATATAACATATGTTATTCATGGCAACCACCATTATGTTAATGATGTTTTTGGACTTTGTAATGGTTCCTTTATTAAAGAAATTTATTGATTTTTTATATTAGGATTGCAAATGAATCTAAATTGTATTTTATCAATGTCATTTTGTGGTGTCTATTGGTCCAAAGTTACCAAATTTCATTACATACTGACCTTGCACATGTATTATTTTTTTGCTTTGCGACATTCAATAGAAATTAAATTAATTTGATATTGTAATATTTATATGTCCAATTCATTTTCCTTAAGGTCGTCATTTAGATCATCCCTTGAGATGCAATCACAATAAAATGAATCAAAACAATTACTGAATGTTATGAAGAACTACACTTCCATTATTATAAAACACCATCATTTTAGTAATTTTTTTATTCATCTTTTTTGAATTGCACTTTTATGTTCATGAAGTTGAATCATTTCGTTGTGTTGAGGTAATCCTTTTAAATATGGGAAAAAAATTGTTGAATAATGTGCTTATAATATTTTCAAAATATGAAAGTGTTTTTTGTTACCCAAGCCTTCACCAAATGTTCTCAAGTTTATTGTTTGTTCTAATATACTTTTTTTTAAAATCCACATGTGTTCAACCATTAAAAAATCCTTTTAAGTTGCATTGGATTGGATTTAGATTTCTGTATTGAATCCTAATTTTCAAATGTATTTGGTCACTAAACTTCTTGAAAAATTTGTGAGCATGGTTTTAAATATATATATATTTGATTATAATGTAGGACTTGATGTAGAAAATAAAAAATAATACAAGTCACATTTGGTTTCAATATTGATATCTTGTCCAAAAAAATATGAATAAATAGCAAATAGTTGTATCTTCTTATAAACAAGATAATATTTTAAAGTGATTTTCATAAATCATTTCTTTTATCCAAGTCTAATGTTGAATTTCAAATTTGAAAACTAATTCATTTACAAATTTTCACATTTAATTACAAATGCAAGTTAAAAAATATAGTTGTTTAAAAGTGTTAATGAAATCCAAATGAAATTACCAGTCAAATATCATTCAAGTTTTTCCTTTAGTTCCTCTTATAAATGAACTTGAACATTTTTCATTTCCCTGTTTGATGGACATTTTGCAATTATATTAACATCATTTGACCAATTTTTGTTAATAAAATTTGATCTTTTAAGGTTTTAAATTTCAATCTACATATTTTCAAAGTAATTAAAATTCCATTTAAGGGGAAAAAAGTTATATTTAAATTTGAGATCTTATTAACCAATAATTTGCATAACTAGAAGGCCAAAATAAGAAACATAGCTTTTTGCTTGTTCCACCATTGTAATTGATATATATAAGTTTTTTCAAATCCACCTAGTATTGTCAAAGCATTAACAACTTTTTATTCACAAGCCTTATGGTAGGTTTAATATTTTTTCTTGTGGCAAAAATGTTTAAATTAAAATTACTTTCATGAACAACATTAAAATATTCACACCTACTTTAAGGATGTAAACGATATTAAAAATTTCAAATCCATTTGAACTAAGGATTTTCTATCATATTCTTCAACAATTGATATACATTGTTCATGACCAATGAAAAAAAAAATCAAAATCAGTTTTTTTGAAGTGATGAGCTAACATTAGGGTTCACATAATGTCATTTTTTCCCTTCTTTATATATTTGTAAAAATCAAAAGAAAAGATTAACAACTTAAATTAGTTGTCTTTACATTTTCTATTCAAGTTCTCTTAGCTCAAAAATAATAATCCCCCAATTCATTATCTACCAAAGCTCCACAAGTTCAAATACAAATCAAATTTCTTTATTAATTTCAATATCATGGAAGTATCAATTTTCAAAGCATCACTCAATAACCAATGACCATGTGAGTAGCTTGAAACATGAGCTTCAACAACTAAAAATAATGTGTTGACAATTTGTTTTTTAATGATGCATAATATGACAAAAGTAACATGACTAGTCATTTTGATTGCCGTCTTTCAATGGTAATAAACAATAACTAGTGGGTGCCCGTGGCCTAAGGCCACTGTGAAGTCCCCCATGGGTGCCTGTAACCTTCGGCCACTGTTTTTTATTTTTTCTTATTTTAAACTCTTTATTTTTTACTTGCTTGCCTTGCCCTGCCCCTACCCCTGCCCCTGCCCTTGCCTTGCCCTGTCGATCCTGATCTGTCTACAACATATTTGATTTCTGTTCAAGGAATTGATTTCCTTCTCATACCCAATGGAGTCAAGGTAAACTGTTGAAAATTCTGTTGAGGTTCTTCAAAGCAGCTATGCATCTTTTGGGGATACATGTCTGTGCAAGAAACCCATTTCATCATAATTAGAAACTTTTTTTAAGCACTTAAAATAGAAAAAAATGAAAACATATAAAATTAACATATTTAAACATGAAACAAAAAAGGGAAATATAGTAAAATAATCTTAAAAGAAAATTAAAAAATAGATGACAAAAAATAAGAAACAAAATAGAGAGCAAAAGAAAGAGAAAAAAACCATACTTGAGAAAAAAATGAGGTTTGTCTTTTTTTTCCAAACTTCAAACTTGCATCTAATCAAACAAAAATACATAAGTTTTTTAAATAATTAATATATTATAAAACATATTAGAAAAAATATTTTTTGAAAAAGAAAATGTAATAAATAAATAAATAAACGCATAAAAATAGGAAAAAAATGAAGATAGACAAGGCAGCCTAGTCCGCTAAACAGTAGCAAACAGCCAGGGAACGGGATGCCTGTGCTAGGTGTGCTGCCATGGCAGCCCAGCCTGCTGAACAGCAGCAGGTAGCCAGGGAACGGGATGCCTCTGCCAGGCGTGTTGCCAGGGTAGCCCAACTTGCTGACCAACAAGCTGTCAGGGAACGGGATGCTTCTGCCAGGCGTGCTGCCAGGGCAGCCCAGCCTGCTAAACAACAGACAGTCAGGGAACGGGATGCTTCTGCTAGGTGTGCTGCCAGAGCAGCCCAGCCTGCTAAACAACAAGCAGTCAAGGAACGGGATGCCTCTGCTAGGCGTGCTGCCAGGGCAGCCCAGCTTGCTGAACAACAAGTAGTCAGGGAACGGGAAACCTTTGCCAGGCGTGCTGCCAGGGCAGCCCAGCCTACTGAACAACAGGTAATTAAGGAACGGGATGCCTCTACGAGGCGTGCTACATGATTATGCAGACAGTAGGGTTGGAGTGGCATAGCCACGGGTTACCCACTAGTAAACAATAATAGCTTCATGAAACAACAAAACTTGTTACAAAAGGATAATCCTATTAACATAAGTTTTTAATAGAAGATGCATAAAGTTAAATATAATGCCACAAAGGGGGGCCACTCTTCTTTGCATTCACAACATACTTGAACATAAATATAAGATCCTATATGTTGAATGTTGGATGTTGGATAAAACATATTTTTTAATTAGTTTTACAATAGGATTATTTTGTTTTGAAAATTGAAATACAATGAATATACAATGTGTTAATCTTTTGTATTAATTTTTTAAAGGTGCACTAAAAAAGTTTAGGTCTTAATTGTTCATAAGTCCAAAATTAGTAAATGAAGTACTATTAATAAATTTACTAATAACTGAATACAAACATGAAGTGAACATGAAAAAATGTGAATATCTTGTTTCACACATATAATGTAAAATTTTAACACTTAATGTCCCCCTTCATATCCCCACAAAATAACACCAATGGCATATAGATATCGAAAAAACCAACAAAAATGAAGCACTCTACCTTGTCTTAATAACAATATTTAGCTTTTCTAAGAAGAATTCCAAAATTTACACAAGCTTCAATCCATTCTTGACAAACCCTTTTCCTAATTTTGTTTGGCCAAGAAGTCTTGTACATTGACTCATGCAACCTCAATAAGAACAAATTGCGTGTCTTCACAAACTTTTTCATCAATAGAAGCATATCAACAAGCTTTCAAAAAGACATGGTACAAAACCAAAACCCATGATAATTTCTTCTAAGCCAAACAAGGTTGTATGTGCAAGATTTCAGTTTAATTTAGTAACGATAAGGACTTAATTCACTTTAATAAATGTAAAGTTCAAATTGTTTGAATTTGATTACAACACAAGGAACAGGGTTAAAATATACAAAGATATTTGTTTAATTTAAATAGAATAATGTTACATGTAAGGGACTTCCAATAATACAAAGAGTGTGCCCAAAATTCCCTGTAATTTTTTGGTTTGATTTGAATAAATGATCAGTGAAAACACTGCGCAATATTCAATGATTTCACTGGAAAAAATATGAAACCAACTCAGTGCACCTGAACTCATCAAGGGCTTTCCAATGGTACCAACAGCATGGCAAGAGGCACCGTGGATTGGGAGATCTGAACATGACAAACAAACAAAACAACACAAACAACCTTTATTCATAGATAGATTTCTGTTGATTTTCTAGATTGAATTAGATGCAAATGTTTCAATTATGCATAGCAAGAAATATTAATTAAATGAAAGTTTTATAACTAAATGCAGAGGTTGGGATTTTGTATGAGTAGATAAAAGGAAGAAGAATTACAATGAATAATACTAATACAAACTACATTCATTCATCATAAGGCAAGCTTGGCATTTACAATTACAGACAAATAACTGAAATCAAAGCATGAGAAAACATAAAACAAAAAAGGGGAGAAAACATACCAAATTTAATTTGAAGGGGAAGAACACACAAAAAAACACACAAATACATGCACAAGTTAGTTATGTACAAGAATTGTAATGAAAATTTGCAACTACAAAAACTCAAAGTACAACAACTTCAATGAAGAAAATGAATGACTGCTTTCCATTTTAGAGCAATCAAGCTGCGATGATCAGAAAGCCAACAGCTGAGATTAGTGTGAGTGAGCCAGCAGCTGACAAAGCAGTGTGAGAGAGCCAGCAGCTCACAAAGCAGCATGGGAGAGCCAACAGCCAAGAGAACAGTGCAAGAGAGCAGCACAAGTGACAGCAACAAAAGCACCAACAAAAAAGCAAAATTAGAGCATAAAAGACAAATTGCGGAAAACAGCAGAAGACTAAGTGGGAGGCAGAACCTGCCCTTTTTATGCTCTAGAGGTCGCCCTCCCTTGTCACCCCCAAGACCCTAAAACATAACAGACTCTCCAGACCCTAAACCCAGACATAATCCACCTGCAGAACTCATAGTTTTCACTTTTGATGGTGGTTATCTACATGAAGTGTTTTTGCCAGTAACTGAACCACTGGTTCCTGGAGCTGACAATTCCTGACTTGTTTCACCCATCAGTTCTCTCTGAAAGAATATCTTTCATAAGAATAGAGAAATCTCCATTCTCATGATGAAGAAGAAAACAGCAAGGCTAACACTTCCTCAGGAAGCCACAGAAAGAACCAAACAAGGGAAGACAAAAAACCAAAACGAAAAATGAAAAACACACACCAGTATGAACAAAAGTGCCAGTCTCACACCTGTTCAGGGACCATCAACAGTAGAATGTATGATAGTGACTTAACTATCACAACTTCCCCACTGACTTCATCAGCTCCCTACAGTGGGTAAAGGCTGGTGACAAGCATCATCCTGTGAACTGAGTTTCTGCTGCAATTCCAGAAGCAACGGGAAGACTCAGCCATACTACTGGCTAGCAACAGACCCCACAACAAAGACCAGACAAAGAAACAAAGAAAGACAGAAAGGGAAAAGAACAGGGAAAGACTAAGAACAAGTGGGCTTACAGGAAGCTCCCCACTTACATGACCCGAAGCAAAATCATTCTGAAAATGCCAAAAGCAGAAATTCCAAACAGGAATTTTTCTTTAAGAACCAACCCTCTAGTTCTCTTTAGAAGAACTTTAAAAGGGTAGCCTTTTGCCTTCAGAAAGACAATAAGACTGACCATCTGGAAGACAACAAACTTCTTACAACTACAAAGTCTCAAGAATCTGTAAAATTGACTATTGATAAGGCCCAGCTTCACAGTCATTGAGATATTGGAATGAACATGAGGCATTCTAATCATTTCAATACCTGCATACTCTGGTTGAGAGCGTTTGTCAAAAATGTCACAGGATAAACCTTGAGGACTCTGGCTCACAGTTAGATCCAAGAAATTACAAGAGAAGCCTTTAGATGTACAATTCAACTCGCAAGAGGTTTTTGGGTATATGCTGCCACCAAAAGAGTCTTGGTTAAGGTACATGAAGTTCTCAAAATCTGGAAAATCAGGAACAAAAAGATCATCCACAAACCTACGAACCAAGGACAAACTATGAAGCACAACAGGACATGTGTTACTCTTCAAGAGACACTTAATGAAATCAAACTCATAAGTGAAGAGATAGAAATTTGCCAAATAGACTGCACAATTTGTACCCATAGGGATACCAATGCATTGTCTATAAACACCCTGACCAAAACAAAGAAACAAATTGTCTAATAAGAAATCCAGCCAAGAGATCAAATCTGAAGCCTCTGCAACTTTGAAGCTATGAAGATTTTCAAACAAATTGACCTCTGCTTTATTTTTCAGCCACAAAAACCTAAAGTTCAAAGCTGTTTTTTGAACCATCAAAAACTTAAAACGATGAAGTTTCAGCATCCAATTAAACACTTTATTTGTCTCATATGAGCTTTTAGATCCACTAGGTCAATTTCAGTGTATAGAGTTGAGAAATCAAAAGACTGCAACAGAAGTGGGGAAGCTTTATCAATTTCAGATCTCGAACGATTAAGATTATTTATTACCTCCACCACTCCTGTAGGGTCATTGAGAATCCAACTACTATCACAAGGAACATCTGCTTTTTTGAGTTTAGACATTGACCGTAGGAAACATAGCTTTGAAGAAAGAAAGAAAGAATAGGAATTATTATAGAGTGCACAAATTCCCCACCAGTTTAGAAATCAGATTAGAACTTCTTGTTTGCACAGAGAATTATGATCTAGTGCAAGCTGGAAATATATTCACTCATTCTTTAGTTTGTTCAGCTGCGACTGACTTTGGTTGTAGATCTCTGAATTTCTTGCTTGAGTTCAAAGAGAAAGAAAAAGTTGAAGTTCAAAGCTGGAGTTCATACAATGGAGGCTTCCAGAAGAGGAGTATGCGATACAACTCCTGGAGCAAGGATCAGGTGTTTGTACTCATGGGTTGTTATAGGCACATATTGTATTCAGCTAGTTATACTTGTGACCATTATATTTGTTGGATCATCTCAAGGGAGAGAATTGAGACAAGCTGCAACAGCAGCTTCAAGACATGAAAGAAGATTAGAAGCTTACACAAACAGCAGAAGTAATGGAGCTCCTATGCATGGTCCTGCTGTGCAATCATTCCAAGTTTCTGATGGAAGCTGGGTAGATTGTATCCCCATAGAACAGCAAATTGCAGCTCTTCACCCTGCACTCCAAGATCATATCATTCGGATGCAGGAATCATCATCAACACATTTGAATTTGCAGCAACAAAATGCAGATAAACAGTCCTTACTGAGAAAAATCAGTTAGAGAACTAGAGCTGGCTGCACAGATAAATCTAGGTTTAATTGGATTTTTATGAAACCTCCAAACTGCACAAAGAAATGGGAGACAGTTTTCTCTGAAAGAACTGGTAAAAAACCACCAGGTCTGCCCTGTTTCTAATACCTTCACAACACTGGTTGAAATCAAGAGCTGTGCAATTTCCAGTACTGTAAAATTCAAAGGCCATTTGCAATGAACTTATGAGGGAAGTCCCTTATTTACAAAAGACTTATAATAATTCTCATGAGGAATCTGGATACTCACAATCAAGGAACCCAGGACCAAGCAAGAAACTTTTAAGTCAAAGAAAAACTTCCAGATAAGATTGAAGAATTAGGAAGAAGAAAAACACACCAGGGAAAACCAAAAACAAAAAGAACATAGAATTGGCAATATGAACAGAAGTGATAATCTCTCACTTGTTCAGGGACCATCAAGAGTAACATGTATGATGGTGACTTAAATATCACAACATACCCACCCACTGACTTCATCAGCTCCCTACTGCAGGCATAGGCCAGTGCAATCACTAGCTTGCATACTCAGTCTTTGTCTCACAGAAGACTCACTCAGAGTCCTATACCACAAAAGGGAAACATAGACCGAACACAGGGGAAAACACAAAAAGAAAAAGAGGAACATTGGGAAGAACAAAAGATAGCAAATGAAAAGGAGGAGATGAATGAAGACTTAAGTGGGCTTAAGAAAGCTGCCCACTTAAAGGCTTTGTTGTGAATCAGAAAAGGAATTTCTCTTCATTGAGCAAACCTCTAGTCCTAATTTGAGAGAACATTTAGAGAGTAGCAGCTACTATTCAGAAGGATAATAAAACTGACCATCTGAGAAAAGAAAACAACTTTAGAACTAGAAAGCCTCAGGAACCTGTAAAACTGACTATTGATTATGCCCAACTGAGCAATATAGACCTGAGGCATATGGATCATGTCACTACCTGCATAGTCTGGTTGAGTATCTTTATCCAAGGTGCATCAAAACATTATCAGCATTTGGAACATACACATCACCAGAAGAATTGATGCCCCCACCGGGTGACAAGTTCAGACCAGGCGATAGTATAACACAAATCGACTGATTTGAACCATCAACCATATCTCCATTCCAGGAGCTCAGCATGAGCATTCCATTGTTGATATTCACACCTTGTATGCCTGGGCCATCATTTGGGTAGAAATTGTCATTGATAGGTGGTAGTTCAGCCATAGGCTCCAATTTCTGATTCAAGATTCAAACATTCAAGTTACTACCTAATTGTAGCTCAATACAATTGCTGAGCAATGCCTAGATTAATGTCAGCTGCTTGGAGCTCATCCAAGTCTGAAGATGCTTGTGATAGTAGATGGTCAAACTCTGTCTAAGGATTCCCATGGGGCTGATCAAATTTACAAGATAAAATGTAGAACATTTTGTCAATGGTTCAATTTTTTTGGTGAGCAGTATCACCTACCCTGGAGCATCTCATCTAAGAGCTCGCTCACTTCATCTCCTGCTTTCCAAGAATCTTACATATTAAGCCCCAGAACATACCCTGAGAGCATCTGGATTGGTACTTGTAACCTGAGCCAGGGCTGAACTTGCATCCAGTGGTTGCAAGTTAATCACAAGCTTAAGTCTTGAACTCACCTGTAACTAAAAGCACAAGACAAGTTGTAATCAAACATGAAATCAGATTAGATGGTAGATTTTCTGACCTTCGTCTCGTCACTTGTAAGCAAAGAGGTGTTCAAGTCTTTTGCTTTGGCAGCCACCCCTATGTTCCTGCTGGCTTCTGCTGTAATTGTGGTATGATCCATGTATTCCTGTATTGTGGTAGCATACTGGCCATTTGCAGGCCCCCTCCTGCACCACTGTGAGTCAATTTCAGTACATGCCTGTAGAAAAATACCACTGCTAACTTTTGCAGGGTATGTTAATGATGATCGAGGACTTCTATATAAAGATTCACCTGAACAAGAAGAATAGGACAAATTTAATGATTGACCACAGAAGCAAGTTCCTAACGCATCATCACTAAGTTTGCCTGACTGGAAAACTTGCATCATTTGTGACACAAGTACAAGTGCATAAATTCAGGATCTGAAAAGGTTCTTCACCTGATAGAAGGACCTAAAGAATTGACAGGGCTGAACCTGGAGGGTACAGTTGCTCTTTCAAGACCCTCTCCAACCAGCTGGTCTCGAGTCCGGTCTAAGTGTGTTGTAGAATCAAAGAGAGGAATTGTTAGTTGCTGATTAGAAACAGACACTGCAGCATCTTCAGGGGTCTTAGTGGCAGGTGGCTCCTCATTTGATGCTGAAGACCCTTGATCCATCATGTTGACGGGTTTGTCTGGCTGCAGAGAGGATGCAGAGTCTGGAAGTTCACCACGATACAGGGAAGTGCTACTGCAACCAAATGAACCATATCAAGTCTATCAATCTGCAAACAGACAAATCCAAAGTAGTTGCTATGTAATGTCAAAACTCTGAAAATTTTGACAAAATCACATGAATTGAATTTGATGCAAAGCTCAAAGTCCAGACATTCAATCGATGAACATTTCTAACAAGATGAGGCAGTAAATCATGTACACCTTTGAAAACGCAGATAAACCATCATGGTACCTTCAATGATGCTGCTAGCAAACACAGAGGTAGATTTGAAATTGATGACAGTTTATGGACACATGTGTGTTTGATAATCATGTATGCAGGCCAGGCAGTTTGTGATTTTTGAGCAAAATGCTGAATCAAAATTTAGCTTTTCTGGCACAACTGATGAATATACCACCCCACCAGGTTTCAAAACCCTAAAGTCCTGGAGGGGGGAGGGGGGGAGTGGTTCAACTATCAAGCACCTCCAAGAATCTACCTGGGTTGAGATGATGATCCGGAGGAAGACGGTCCGACCCCGTCTGCGCCATTGCCCCCATCATCGTTGCTTGCGACCTTCTTCTGCTTCTGCGAATTATGCGACTTCGAATCTTGGGAATCCTGGTCGCTTGTTCCTCGACGTAAAGCTTCCTCAGAAACAACTTCATTGTGCTTTGGCTCGGGCATTTTGAACTCACCACCAAAAAAACTCTCCGACTGGGAAAAAAAAAAATTCCCTGAATTCTCTTCTCTCTGTTTGTGTCTCCGTCCTCCCCCCGTGCCTGCTCTTCTTCTCTCTCCCCCAGGCAAAACAGATACCCCCCGGTCCCTTCTCAAATGCTTCTCCTTCTCTCTCTCCCCCCTAAGATAATCTTATCTATAAATTCACCTAGTGCGTGCGTCTGTCTCACACGACATTCTGCACCAGTAATCTCACACGACATTCTGCACCGGTAATGTGCAAGATCAATTTTGCATTTTGCAACCCCTCTTTGTGTTCGTCTGTCCGTCCATTTGTCCGGACGTCTTTGTTTTTTTTTTATCTTTTTTTTTGGATTTATTTTTTTAGATTTTTCTCCCCGTCACTTAAATTAACAAAAATGAAGCAAAAAATAAAAAATATCGATAGAAAAATCTAAGGCTACGTATTTGTTTCCTTTTTATCTTTTTTTTTGGATTTATTGTTTCTTTTTATTTTTGAAAAATAAGAAAGAATAAAACTTATAATAATGAAGGAAAACCTTACTTGAAAAAGAATGAGGTGTGTTTTCTTTCTCCAAACTTCAAACTTGCATCCAAATAAACAAAAATAAAAAAGTGAAAAATAAACACAAAATAAAAACAAAAAACACATAAAAATAAAAAGCAAAAAAGAGAAAAGCTCGCTTCACCATGTATGTTTTCATTGGGGACTTTTCAACGAATTTTTGAAACAAAAATTTTCTTAAAAAAAAAGAAAAAAAAAAGGTTGCTTTGCGCCTTGTGTGTTCCTCTTGGTTTAAAGAAAGCGGACTATTTCATAGTGTCCGAAGGTCACGGGCAACACTAGTATATAATTTCGCTTGTTATGTGCGTGCATGCGTCTGTCGAGGTGCTGAAACTCAGTGTCCGTTTATCGAGGTTCTGAAACTCAGGTCTTGAGAACCAAATATCAAAGTTTTGAAACCCAGGTCCTGAGAGTATATATTTCCACCTTCTTCTTCTTCTTTTGTCACCTATCCTGTGTGAACGATGATCTTCCATTTTGTCAGAAGTTTTTATTTTTTCAAAGTTACCTTTCGTTACTTAATTTACCTAAGTTACTTTCTACTGAGCTACTTTTGCATGTGCTCAAACGCTACTCCTCCATGTTGGGCATCCTTGCCTGCTCTGAAACCAAATTTTATCTTTTTTTGGGGGGGGGGGAAAGGGGGGTAGAAAACGGACACCAACATTTTCATCGGTACACCCAAAACAGGGCAGAAACCTATTTGAACATTGAAATCTGGG
The DNA here is from genome assembly GCA_963921925.1 of Sphagnum tenellum. Lineage (NCBI taxonomy): Eukaryota > Viridiplantae > Streptophyta > Sphagnopsida > Sphagnales > Sphagnaceae > Sphagnum > Sphagnum tenellum. The sequence continues at coordinate 14,344,163 of OY998159.1, read as the reverse complement.
CAATGTGGGAGGCAAACTTTCCCAATCGGTCAGCTTAGAAAACTTACAGCCGCTAACGTGTATGTGAAGGCATTAAGAACAACCATGTCTACTTTTTAGGCATTAAAGGGGAAGCACGAGCACAAGTACGGAACTAAGCACGGGCACGGGTGGGCTGAACACGGACGAATTGTGTCCAAACGTCACGGGTACCCACTAGTTAAGACTTAAATCTACTTATTGTGAAGATATTTTTATCTTAAATTAAGATTCATTTAACATTAAGCTATTGCCCGTTTAACATTAGGTGTCACCTAGGATGCCACCTAGATTTTCATTTAACATTGATTTAACATCAAGTGTGAATGCCCCATAAGATTATTAGTACCTCAATTATTTCACTAATTACTAAGGTTAGTAGTGCCTAGTTATTTCACTAAGGACTCTAGTATTAAGAAGTCCACTAACACCAAGCTAAGTCATTTAGGGCCTGAACCCTATTTACCATGAAGATGTTTTATGTTAACATTCACTTAAGGTGCATTCACAATTGGTGTTAAGGACTCTAGTGTTGTTGAGTACCCTAACACCTTGCATTAATTAGGACTTACACCTACTTACCATGAACCTTTTTATGTTAAGTTAACATTCACTTAACATTAAGCTATCACCCATTTAAGCCACCTAGGATGCCACCTAGATTTTATATTTAACACTGACTTAACATCAAGTGTGAATGCACCACTAATATTAAACAATCACCCCACTTAACAATGGATGCCACCTTAAGATGCCACCTACATTTTCACTTAACACTGACTTAACATTAGGTGTGAATGCACCTTAAGATTAGTACCTAAATTATTTCACTAATTACTAAGATTGGGTACCTAATGGCAGGGAATTGGGACTTTTTAAGTTCTGATTAATATTTATTTAGTTATTTATTAAATTAGTTGCAGAAATTTCCTTGTAGTTTCATTATGGGGCCCGGGGGGACCCATCTTATCTACCTACTAGTAAGGTAGTTTTGTTTGTTATGTTTGGTTTGCATGGGACATTGAAACCCTAAACCCCCAAAAAGTAAAAGCAATGCATTTTTTATTATAAAAGAGTTTGATAAAAAAAAGTTTTTTTTTAATTTTTAAAAAATAACACTCAATGCACTCTTAGTATAATAAGAGTGCATTGAGTGTAAAAAAAAAAAACCTCTTTTTATTAAAGAAAAATTAGATGAAATCAAAATCAAAATCAAATCTTTCTGTGAAATTGGGGCTTGGTTTTTAGTACTATTGGAAAGCCCTCCATGAGGAACGGATTTAATGAAAATGAACCATTCCCTTTTTGAATGCCTTTTTTTTATGATCTTTGCATGTTTTACATGTAGGGTAAAAGCCTGAGGTAGTTAGCTTTCTCGAAATAAAGGCTTATGCAAGACTAACCCCCCAATACATACAAAAATCTAATAAAACCCATTGTCGAGGGTTTTTTAACTAAGTGCAAACACCTAATGAAAAAAATAAAATTGTTTATTTATTTTTCTTATGATACCCAATAAGTACTTGTTGAATATCATGGGAAAATGAAGAGGGTGCACATTTTTCAAAAACAAACACCCAAGTGAGTGATACACAACATGCCTTTAACACTAAATTCACAAGGTGGGACATTTAGCACATAAATACTAAGCTATATTAAGATACTAAGTTATAAACAAATTATGCTATTGTCAAAGCAATGATTTTATTTTATTTTGATGGCGCATTTACACCATTTTGTGAAAAAAAAATGTCAAAAAAATTCTCTTTTTTAATCTCCAAAAAAAGAAAAGAAAATTCCAAAAAATCACCCAAAATTTGTCACAATTGCTTAAAAGATCAAAGGGTGCTTAAGATTTTATACTTTTGTATTTGAATATCGCCATATTTGGCCAAATATACTCGGGGACTAAAGCCACCTGAGCAACATCACAAAATTTACTTTTCAAAATAAAATATAATATAAATATAATATAAATATATATAAACTGAACTGTCAAGGCAAGTAAGAAGTGGAGTAGCATGTGACACGTGGCGCCAGGAATAAGCAACACATGTGAGGCTGGTAGGGAAGGTTTAAAGAAATGAGCAAAGCCGGAGGTAGTTTTTTTTTGGCAACATCTTTTTATATTATGGCTACCTACTAGAGCCTAAAGGTTAGAAATCTGGCGAATTAAAAAAATATTAAAAAAATAATAAAAAGGATGTCGGGTAGAAAATTCTTCCAATGAGGAAGTGTCTGATGTGAAGTTCAAAGCTGAGATCATGTACCTTTTAGTACCTTGGCAGCTTCGGTAGTAGTTATATTATTTTCAGAAATGTTGAAATTTTCTAAAAGTATCTTTCTTTAAAGAGGAAAAAAAAATTGTGAAGGAAAAAGGAGAATATTCAAGATTATTAAAAATATATTTTATTTTCAACAATGACATCTTCAAAATTAATTAATTAATTAATTATTTGACAAACATGTATTGAAGCTGCCAAGGTACTACCCCTTTAAAATTTTGTCAAAAGTTTTCTGGTCCAGAACATTGAAAATTGTGAAAAATAAAACACTGGGGAGCAGCTCTTTTGTTGGGTCTTCTTTGTCTTTTCTTTTCAGCTAAATGACCAAATCAATGTTCTAGTGAAGTTCAAAAAAATTGAACTCAGAATAACAAGTAACAACACTACTGAACGTTGCTTGAAATGTGGGAAAATTTTGAACTCTAAAAAATCTATGCTCCATAGTTGAAGTTTTGAGGAAAGGTTTGCACATGTAAGTATCATTCTTTTATGCTCCATGGTTGACGTTTTGAGAAAAATTTTGCACATCTAGGTAGCATTCTTTTATGTTCTATGGAATGAAGTTTAGAGAATGTTTGCTTGTGTAGCATTCTTTTTAGGAGCATTGAATAGGGTTTAAGGTTTTAGCATGGAACTTGTTATCAACCTCATTCAAGTAGGAATGAGGTTAGTAGTTAGTACCAATGCACAATATTATTCCATTCCCCACCTTTCACCGGCCTGAAGGTAAGGTGCCTTCCATATACACTAGAAATTTGTGAACCTGCATCAACCAGCCCACCGTCCACTGAATGAATGTTATTACTGGGTTATGGATGAACCTCGAGTGAGTTGACATTTCTCAAGAAGCAGTCTTAGATTGTGGAAATTGGGGCTAACATGTTATTTTCATGTATTTCAGTATCTATGTCGGTTTTAGTCAAGACTTTTTATGAGGCACATTTTTATTGGTTCTTTCGATGATATACAAGCTAGGTTTGAATGTTTCAAACACAAACAAGAAATTTTTTTCTTAACAATTCCAACCAAAACAATGATTCTTTGATCATAGTATCAGTACATTTGTTAGAGCATCTCCACTGCTGCACAGTATGTGACTCCAGACAGTAAAATTTATTGTGAAAAAGTTTTAAATGTGCCAGTTTAGCTCACGGAATTGTTTTTTCTGCATCAAATATGTGCAACTTGCGGTGCCTGGTCAAATGCGCAACATAATTGTGCACCTCGAAAAAAGAGTGTAATAAATTGGACTTGACTGGAGTTCAGTATCCCTAGTGACACACTGAGCACCAGTGGAGTTCTCTTATGACAATTTCAAGTCCTTGAAATGCCGAACCACTCCTATTGCATATTACTTCCATTTGCATTGATAACATCAAATTTGGATTTAATTATGATCTCCTCGTACCCTTGAAGTAATAGAAGTCCATTGTTTTGAAGGTTTGAAGGCTTGTGAGTAAGTGTAACAACTTTTTCAAAATGTGTTGATCTTGATTTAATGTGTGTGATGTTTTGAAATGGGAGTGTGGGTTAGTCATATTAAAGTGAAATTTCTTCTTAAAATACATTAAAAAGGTGTTAGCCTAAAGTTAGTTTCCCCTTGTTTGAGACATTCAAATGACGTAGTTTTGTTGAATTTGATGATGTGAAAAAAAAGTTGTTCATATATTCTACTCAAGATTGTTATTGTTCATATTCTCATTCTATGAGTTTTGGGTCATTTGTGTCATTTTGTTTGAGTGGAGATTGGTCGCTATTAAAAATCAAGAAAGGTTTTGTCATATTTAATAATGTTTGTGAAGATTTTGTAGCATCTTCCTTAGACTAAAAGTTGGTAGGTGGGTGTTGTGACAAGATATCTGAAATGTTTGACTTGAAAAATTATGCCATTTTGTATTCCATCTATGGTGAGAATGTTCAAGAAATCAAAATTAAGTTAGTTTTAAAATTTGGTTTCAAAGGTCAAAGACAAATTCATGTTTCCCACGAAGGTGATGAATCTCTAGTCCACGTACCAATTTCAAAAACATTGTTTCTATTATACCTTTTAGCTTTTCTTTGGTTCATGAAGTTCCTATATGAATTCTTAAAATAAATGACCAACATGGAAAGTGCATCTTGGATGACAAATTGACAAGAGTTTTCAATATGGATTCTATTAAGTGTTCCATAAAATTTTATTTGAGAAAACCAACCATTTATGTTAGTTTATTTTATAGAAACAAATCATATTAAACATTTTTTTAAAGCATTACATGCACAATAGTGAAAAATGTCTTATTTTTGCAAACAAGTTCTCTATTGCAAACATGTTTTTTCAATGAAGATATAAAAAAATCCATTATGTGTTAATAGGCCAGAAAAAATATAGGATCCAAATGTTGTTGAATAAAAATTTCTGTAAATTGTGACATTGAAATGTTATGCCAGTGACAAATTCAATTATAGTAGAAAAAGCAAGAAGAAACATAAGGAACCTTTGTATCCTTCTAATCATTATATTCAAGTTCATCAATAATAAGGGGTATTGTTCGTGCTTATTTTAATTGTTCCATGGTGGAAACATATGGGTCATGTTTTTGTTAAACCACCAACTTATTTTGATTACAATCAAAAATTATTTTCGTTATATAAAAGTAGGTTTTAAAACCTTAGTTTTAAATGTGGCATGGTCATATCCAACATCACAACAATGTTGCTTTTTATAATGTCAATAACAAGGCGAATTCATAAAGAACCTATAGTTTGTGACCATGTTGTTTAAGATTTTGCAAGCAAAGAAGCACCCAAGGGAACAATAATGGTGATTTTAGATATTTTAAAATCACATTTACATTTTCTCTGGGAAACAATAAAAGAACCTAGCATTTTTCTTCCCATCACATTCATTTTCTTGTGGCAAACAATTCAAATATTTGGTACATCCATGTTCTTTGTCATGTAAGTGATTTCCTTCCCCCCTTGTGTGAATGTAGGTTTTCAAATTTAATTTTCCTATAATTTGTTCTTAATTTCTTAACAACCAAGCTATGTGTATGTGTCCAATTTTGAAGTGAGATTTAATTTTGTATGGTTCCATTGTTTTTTAATGTAACTTTATTTTATATGTTTTGAATTAAATTTTAAAGTAGTGTTTTTTTGGTGTAACCTTTTTTTGGGTTCTTATGTGAATTTTGAGCTAGTTTTTTTGGGTGAAAGTATGAATAGGTGGAAATTTTGGACCATCACACTTGTAATCTTTCTAGATTACATACAAATGTAAAATTTAAAACCATATTCAAAATTTTGTTAATTTTTAAATTATTCATTTTGTCATAAAATTTAATTGGAATCATTGGAAATTTTTTGGATGAATTCTAAGAAGATTATGCACTCGTAATGGACTTTGAAATGACAATACTAAGATTGTCACTGGGAAAAAATGAAAAATATCAACTCAAAAAAATGTCAAAGTAATGTCAAAATAAAAATTAAAACATCATCAAATGAAAAATTTATTAGTGAAGTGCATTGAAATTTCCATATATATATATATGTATTATGTTTTAAAAGTTTAAATAACATGGTTGTTGTAAATTTTTATCCTTGAATGTCCATTTCACATTAAAAGATTTAATCTTTTGCATCGAATTTTTAATCAATCACATGTTTAGGGATATTCAAAGGTTGACTTATTAATATTTATGATTAAAAGCATAGGGAATAATTATAGAATTTGTGCTTTGATAATTGTTAAAACTATTTTAAAAATTGATAGTGTTAGATTATGAACTTTCAAATGCCAATTTTAAACCACCCAACCATGTTTTCACCTTTCAATGTAATTATATTATGTGTGGTTTTGATGTGAATTGTGAAGTGGTTTACTTTGTAGTGTAACTTTATTTTTTATGGTTTTTTCTAATGTAACTATATTCTATATGGTTTTGATGTGAATTTGGAACAATGTTTTTAAAGTGTAACTTTAGTATGTATGTTGTAGATATGCCAAAGAAGTTTTTTGAACAAATGGCATTAAATGCAACTATTTTGAAATAATGCCAAATAAGGATTGTAATGAACTTTTATCTTTTAGTAATATACCAATTGGATCTCAAGAAGCATCCAACAACAACATGGAGGCATCTCGGGTAATTTTAAGTTCAGAATTTTTAGCCAATTGTGACATTTGGTACCCATAGAATCACAATTCTAATTATTAGGTGTTTTTTTGTTTTTCATGATTATATTGCAATAATTAAATTTTTAGTCCATAAATGTTTCATTGTATTGTGTGTCACCTTGTTTCATTGCAAGTTGATAAAATGTTTACAAAAGGCAAAAATAAAAGGTTTTAAAATTACAACAAAGAACATGGCACAAGTTTGTTGGAAAAACATGTTTTTAATGAATTTTAAGGGAGCATAGCAAATGGAGGTTATTTTACTGTAGAGAATGACAAAAGTTACTAATCAAATACATGTTGCAAAAAAAAACAAACAATGGAACCATTTCAAATTACAAAAAAAATTGGCAACCAATGCCCTTATCACAAATCTAGCTTTGTGTGCTTTTTTAAAGGATATAATCTAATATATTGCAAAAGGATATTGACCTTTGTTTTTCATTGAAAATCCATGGTTGAAGTAATTGGATCTAAATGTGTGTTCAATTTCCTTTCTAACAATAGTTTGTGAATGAAATTTTCTGAAATGTAGTAAACAAAACAAGGGAAAGATATGTTTTACCTTCTCTTGTTTCATGTGTTACACACACAACTTCTTTTGATTTTTAAAAGTCTTAGGTTGGATATGACATTTTTGCCATGTTTGTTAGTTTTGACCAACGTTATAAACATGAAAACATCAAAATAATAACATTCATAACCACATCATTAATAATTATGAATTCAATCACCATCACACCATGCCCAATGTTGTGTATTATTGACGCACTCCCAATTCCTTGAAGGACTCAAATGTGAGTCCAAGCGAAAGACAACGAAAAAGGGAGGAATCGGGACACGTCCCATAGCTCACAACACTTTGAGGGGTAGAAGGGCGTGTTGGAGCTCCGAGATGGCACTAGGAAGAATTAACAAGCTTACTCACTCACACGGGCTTGCACACAACCCACACAAAATGGTTAATGCATAGTTGTAGCACCTTTGGTGCTAGGACGAGCCACGGGCAACACGGACACACAAGACTCAACACGGCCCGGACTTGGGGGAAGCCACCACCTTCCCCCTTCTAGTATATTCTGTAGTTCTCCACGGGGGCCACATCCAAATGGTTTTTCTTTCCCGGGACTCCCGAGTAGGAATCCTGAAATTGCATCAACGGGGACTCTAGCGACTTTGGAGCCCCATAACTTTGCGACTAGACCTCGGTTTGAAGTGCGGTCCAAAGCAAAATTGTAGCTCTCGTCGAGAACTTTCCAATGGTGTGTGGCACATGGTATGCAGCCGAGTAAATCGGGTCGATTCCCGACTTTTTCTAGTCGGAAGTCAAACTAGCAGTTTGACTCTCGGCCTTTCTTTTGGCCATAACTTATGTTTCAGATGTCCAAATGAACAATGCGAGCCCATTTAAGACATCTACGTTCTAAGAGCTTTTCAATGATATAAAAGAACGCCACAAGTCATTGAGTTTTGACTCCTCAAATCGCTCTCTCTGAAATTTTGGGAGTCCGCTGGGACTCCATTTCCCAAAGTGGGAATTGCCTTGGGAATGTGAAGGTTCACTCCCTCACACTTTTTTAGACTCCTGGGAGTATGTGATGTGACTCCTGGGCTTCCTTTTGGCCCGCACCCTTGCAACCCCTTTGCCTTGGTCACGAGCCCAAAGCTAAGGTTACGATAATTATATTTCATCCAACTATAACAAAGGTTAATGTGTCAACTAATCATTGAAAAACTTTTACACCTTCAAATTTACTAATAATTCAATCTACAAAATAAACCATGTGTGTGATTTAAATTAGAAAAAAATTTGTGATTTATTAATCATCATATATTATAACCTCAAAGGAAGAACTGTTTGCTTACATAATATAATTTGTAGTTTTTCACAACTCTTTTGTTGAAATAAATGGATTTTGATAACAACTTCAAATGATTTTATTACCTATTTTTATTGCATTATAGTTCTTCAAATTGTGCATTCAACTTACCATTATCTCAATACAGAGGACCTAATGGTTTTTATAGCTCTACTTACATATAGTTCTAATTTTAAAATTTTCACATCTTCACCATTTCAATATAGTTGAATTACATAATATTATATAAGATGGTGATGCCTTGTGCTAAATATGGGCCATGGTGAGTCTTGTGAGCTCATATAAACATGTGATTAATCTATGAATCAAGATTGGCTCCAAATTCAAAAATTGTTCTTTATTTGGTTGGTGACGACTAATGTGATTGAACATTCAATTTGAAAATTAATTCATTTTAACATCATCATGATCTTCCAAACCTTTTTTTGGTATTCTTGTTAGGAGCTAGAGAACATGCTTAAGCTTCTATCTTTTGTATTAAATTAGGATTAGGGAAGTTCTTTACCACCAACATCACTTTGACAAATTTAAAGGTATCTCATAAAATTTGCTAGACTTTACAATAACTTAAACACAATGGACACATATTCTTTGTATTGTTTTCACATCACATAAGTATTTGTAGTTTTTATTTTAATAAGTGTAATGGTGACAATAGTTTTTTTTATTTTGATTATAAAAGTTTTTTTTTTTCAATACCACCTTTTTAAACCAAACAAACATATTATTTTACCATACTTTAGTGCACATTTTTACTTGGTGAAATTATTTAACCCCCTAGTGAACAAAGAGTAATTGCTACGGACAATGAATTGTTTCATTAGTACCTAATGAAACAAGGTTACTTTCAAATGAAATACAAATTTACTAAACCATTCATTTGGTAATTAATTAACTAACCAGCATGGAAATTAATTAAATTTTAATTACTTAATATATAATATTATTGATAATTTCATGATTTTTTAACCTATTATTTGTCGACACGTGTCATTACTTAGGTAGGTTTTAAACCTAGCTTAGGTAGGTAGGCCATGTAATCAACCTAAGCACGATAGGATTAGATAGGAGAATATTTGGTCAATGTAGCATTGTTGACCACACACAACACCACTTATGAAGTTTAATCCTTTGACCTTTGGAATGGAGGCAAACACCCTTATCATCAAGGCACCCCACTTGTTATAATATGTTACATTACATTCTATTTCTCAAATATTTTATTTTAAACATTACAAAAACATGACTGAATTTAATTCATATTTTATTGAAATTTTGTTCAAATGAAAATATTCGAGTTTATTTTTTTTTAAATTCAATAATGTACATAATTAAATTTATTTCCTTTTACAAGTTTAAATCATTTGAAAAAAAACAAAAGTTGAATATCATTATTCAATAACATTTCAATGATCATTATTTTGGAAAATAAAATAAAATTAATGAATAAGATTTTTGTTAATATTATAATATTACTTATGTTAAGTTACTTTCAACTATTACATGAATATTTTTCATTAATTTAAATTATTTCACCGTACATTATTTACGATTATTTATGGCTAATCTCAATTACTTTTGCTTATTTTTTGCTATTTCACCTTAGCTTACTTTTGGTTATTTTAACTTATTTGACCTTAGGTTATTTTTGGCTATTATAAATTTTTTTGGCTATTTTATGTTATTTTTTGCTATTGTAAATTATGTAAATTTAGGCTATTTATAATTATTGTAAATTACTTTTGGCTATTGAAGGTTATTTCATCTTATGTGATTTTTGATAATTCTAGGTCATTATGTTTATTTCACCTTGAGTTATTTTTGTCTATTATAAATTAATTTACCCTATATTATTTCTGGAAATCTTAAACAATTTTAATATATGACTATTGGATGTTTTTTATTATGGCTATTGGTGGTTATTAATGGCTATTTGTACTTATTTCATAAGTGGTTATTTTATTAATGGCCATTAGTAGTTATTCTATGTTGGCTATTGGTGGCTATTATATTAATGGCTATTGATGGCTATTATATTAACGGCTATTGGTGGCTATTATATTAACGGCTATTGGTGGCTATTATATTAATGGCTATTGATGGCTATTATATTAACGGCTATTGGTAGCTATTATATTAACGGCTATTGGTGGCTATTATATTAATGGTTATTGGTGGCTACTATATTAATGACTATTGGTGGCTATTATATTAATGGCTATTGGTGGCTATTATATTAATGATTATTGGTGGTTATTATATTAATGGCTATTGGTTGTTATTATATTAATGATTATTGGTGGTTATTCTATTAACGGCCATTGGGGCCTATTCTTTTTGTCGCCACCCTACTTTGGCCAAGTGTGGGGGTGAAGCCCAACACTTGGAAAAAGTGGGATTTGGAGTCCTCCGGGACTCCCGAATATTTAGAGCTCAACAGCAGGACTCAAAAAACCTTGCATTGGGGTATTCTTGGTGTCATTGAAAAGGTCTTAAAGCCTAGATATCGAAAATGGCCTTGCATTGGCCATTTGGATATATGTTGCCCAAGTTATGGGCAAAAGAAAGGCCGGGAGTCAAACTGGCAGTTTGACTCCCGACCACTAAAAGTCGGGAATAGACCTCTTCCCGAAGTTCGAATTGAAAGTGCGATACGTCGTTGAAAAGATCTCGACGAGGGCTACAACTTTGGTTCAGACTTTGTTGCGATCCAACTATGCAGTCGGGAGTTATGGCCGTTCAAAGTTCCGGGAGTCCCGTCGGGACGATTTCGGGACAACTTCGAGACTCCATTTCGGAAGTCCCGAGAATTTGTGCCATTTGGGTGTAGTCCCCACAACGTGGCGCAGAGAATACTATAGGGAGTATGGTGGTGGCATACTCCCGAGCCAAGGATGTGGTGAGTCCAAGTGAATCCGGGTCCCCGTGGCTTGTCCCAACACCAAAAGAGTGCAAATGGATTCTAACCAACTCGTGTTGATTTGTGATGCAGGGTCGTGTGATCTAAAAGCTTGATTTCGTCCTAGTCTAATCCCGGGGCTCCCAACTCGACCCTCTACCCCTTTTTAGAGTTGGAAGCCGAGAACGTGCTACCAAGTCTCAATTCCGCAACTTGACTTTGGTGAGACCCTTAAGTGGGTTTCACCCCCGTGACTTGGGAGTGCGTCACTTTTAATGACTATTAATGTCTATTATATTAATGACTATTAGTGGCTATTATATTAATGGTTATTAGTGGTTATTTTATTAATGGCCATTGATGTTTATTCTATTAATGGCTATTAGTGTTTATTTTATTAATGGTTATTGGTGCTTATTATTGGTTATTATATTAATGGATATTAGTGACTATTATATTAGTAGTCATTGGTGGTTATTATATTAGTGGCTATTGGTGGCTATTTGTGATTATTATATTAGTGGTTATTATTGATTATTTTATTGATGGCTATTAGTAGCTATTCTATTAATGTTTATTTTATTATTGGTTATTAATGGGGTATTCTATTGATGGCTATATGTAGTTATTATATTGGTGACTACTGGTGGTTATTATATTAATGGTTATTAATAGCTATTTTATTGGTGATTATTCTATTAATGACTACTTGTGGTTATTTTATTAATGACTATTAATTGTTATTCTAGAAATGACTATTCATGATTATTTTATTATTGATTACTCGTGGCTATTTTATTATTGATTACTTGTGGTTATTATATTAATGGTTATTGATGGATATTTTATTAGTGGATATTGGTGCTTATTAGTGGTTATTATATTAATGGTTATTTTATTGCTGGATGTAAGTGCTTATTAGTGGTTATTATATTAATGGTTATTTTATTGCTGGATGTAAGTGCTTATTAGTGGTTATTATATTAATGATTATTTTATTGTTGGATGTTGGTGCTTATTAGTGGTTATTATATTAATGGCTGTTGGTTGCTATTCTATTAGCGGATATTGGTGTTTATTAATGGTTATTATATTAGTGGCTATTAGTGTTTATTCTAATAGTGGATATTGGTGCTTATTAATGGTTATTATATTAGTGGCTATTAGTGTTTATTCTAATAGTGAATATTGGTGCTTATGAATGGTTATTATATTAGTGGCTATTAGTGTTTATTTTAATAGTGAATATTGGTGCTTATGAATGGTTATTATTAGTTGCTATTAGTGCTTATTCTAATAGTGGATATTGGTGCTTATTAATGGTTATTATATTAGTGGCTATTAATGATTATTCTAATAGTAGATATTGGTGCTTATTAATGGTTATTATATTAGTGGCTATTAGTAGTTATTCTAATAATGGATATTGGTGCTTATTAATGGTTATTATATTAGTGGCTATTAGTAGTTATTCTAATAATGGATATTGGTGCTTATTAATGGTTATTATATTAGTACTTATTGATAAATATTTTATTAATGGATATTGGTATTTATTAATAGTTATTATATTAATGGCTATTGGTGGTTATTCAATTGTAAGCCATTGGTGGTTATTGATGGTTATTTTATGAATGGTTATGAATGGTTATTTTTGGCTATTATATGTTATATTACAACTATAGATGAGTATTGTATTATAAATTATTTTCACATTTTATTATTTGTTATTCTAAGTTATTTTACCTTATGTCATTATATTTTATTTTAGATTATTTTAAATGATTATATTGATGATAAAAATAATTTATAATAACATATAATAGTTTAAAGTACAATAATTTAAAATCGTTTATAATAACATAAAATATAAGTTAAAATAACTACAATATCTTAAAATGATATAAGGTATATCATAAAGTAGTATAGATAGATTTTTAAAAACAACAAAAATAAACTTATTTATAATAATGAATTATGTTACAACAATGAAACATGATGTTTACATAGTGATATTATAGTGAAATAATTTTAATAAGGTGAAATCAGTAAAGTGTAATGAATTTATTTCATTTTTAAGGTCCCATAGTGATTTAAGCTAATAAATTGCACCCCACTTTTATAGTAGTAATTGTATTGAACATAACGTTATTTTATTTTTTTTCAATATTTTTGTGTTGCACCAAAAGTGGGGATCAACCACAAAAGGATTTAGCCAAATTTGGCTACAAGACAAATAGATAAATACAAATATAAAAATTATATTACATGTTGGTAAATTGTTTAAACCTATTAATTAAATATGGCAATTTCAAAATAAGAAAGTTAGAAATTTGCCGAAATGTTCCAATTTTTTTTTGTCTATTTCATAATTTTCATCCTAAAAAATGTGGTGATTTAGGGAAAATAAAAAGCATTATGCTGAATACAACAATTACTACAAAAGTGGGGTGCAATTTATTAGCCTAAATCATTATGGGACCTTAAAAGTGAAATAAGTTCATTGCATTTTATTGATTTCACAATAATATCACTATGTAAACATCATGTTCCATTCCTAGTTAACATAATTCATTATATAATTTACTATAGTAAATAAGTTTATTTTCTATGTTTTTAAAAATTCCATTTATGCTACTTAAGATAAAATATTTTTAAAGTAATTTTAAGTTATTCAAGGTCATTCCACTTTATGTTATTATAAATTATTTTATCCTAAGTATAAAATTTTAAAATAATCCAAAATAAAATATAATGACTTAAGGTAAAAATAACTTAAATAGAAAATAATAACCTATGAAAAATAATTTGAAATACCCTACAATATAATAACTACCAATAGCTTATGGTATTATAACATATAATATTCAAGAATAATTTATAATACAATAATCATCAATAGTTGTAATATAACATATAATAACCAATAGTAATTTATAATACAATACCCATTAATAAGATAACCACCAATAACCACTAATATATTAATCATTAATAACTATCAATATCCACCAATATCCAGCAATAGAATAGCCACGAATAATCACTAATATAATGTCAATTAATAACTATTAATATCTAATAACAAAATATGCACCAATATCCACTAATAGAATAGCCACGAATAACCACTAATATAATATCAATTAATAACCACCAATATCCACTAATAAAATAGTCAACAATAAAATAGCCACGAATAACCATTAATATAATATCAATTATTAACCACCAATATCCATTAATAGAATAGCCACGAATAACCACTAATATAATATCAATTAATAACCACAAATATTCACTAATAGAATAGCCAGCAATATAATAGCCATGAATAACCATTAATATAATATCAATTAATAGCCACCAATATTCACTAATAGAATAGCCAACAATAAAATAACCATTAATAACCACTAATATAATAACCATTAATAGAATAAAAACCAATAACCATTAATAGAATAATCACCAACAACCATTAATAGAATAAAAACCAATAACCATTAATAGAATAATCACCAACAACCATTAATAGAATAACAACCAATATCCACCAATAGAATAACCATCAATAACCATTAATAACTATTAATATAATAGCCACCAATAACCATTAATAGAATAACAACCAATATCCACCAATAAAATAACCACCAATAACCATTAATATAATAGCCACCAATAGGCATTAATAGAATATGTACCAATGGCCATTAATAAAATAAGCACTAATGGCCATTAATAGAATTGGCACCAATAATTATCAATAAAATAACCACTAATAAGCATTAATAGCCACGAATAAAATAGGTATTAATAGCCATTAATAACCATCAAAAGCCCTAATAAAATAATAACCAATAGTCATATAGTAAAATTGCTTATGATTGCCAAAAATATCTAAGGTGAAATAATTTATAATATACAAAAATAACTTAAGGTGAAATAACATATAATAATTTATAAGTACTAATAATACATAAGTTGAAATAACCTTCAATAGCTAAAAATAACTTATAATAGTTGTAAGTGATCTAAATTGAAATGATTTATAATAGCCAAAAATATCATAAAATAACAAAAACGGTTATAATAGCTAAAAATAGCCGTAAAAATGTAGGGTGAAATAATTTAAATTAATGAAAAATAGTCGTATAATAATTGAAAGTAGCTTAACTTAAGTAATATTATTATATTAACAAAAATCTTATCCATTTATTAAATTATTATTTTTTAACAAAAATGGTCATTGAAATGTTATTGAATAATGTGATATTCAGTTTTTTTTTGTTCAAATGGTTTTAAAACTTTCAAAATGAAATAAATGTAATTATGTACATTATTGAATTAAAAAAAAAATTCAAATCATTTCCTTTGAATAAAATTTCAATAAGATATGAATTTTTAAAGTTTATGTTTTTATAATGTTTAACATGAAATGTTTGATAAATAAAATGTAATAAAACATATTAGCACACCAAGTGGGGTGGTTTGATGGTAAGGGTGTTTGCTTGCAATTCAAAGGTCAAGGGACCAAATTTCATAAGTGATGTGTGTGGTCAACAATGCTATGTTGATCAAATATTCTTTTATCGAATTCCTAAAATAGGTGCCTAGGTTGATTATGTGGCCTATTTAGGCTAGGTTTTTAACTTAGCCTAGGTAGTGACACGTGTCAATCAATAATAGGTTTTTAAAAATATGAAATTATCAATAATATTATATATTAAATAACTAAATTTTAATTGATTTTCATGTTGGTTGGTTAATTATTTAACAAATGAATGGTTTGATAAATTTGTATTTCATTTGAGAATAACCTTGTTTCATTAGTTATTAGTGAAATAATTTATCTAATGAAACTCATAATGAACTAAGAGACATTTTGTAGTAGTGTTGGTGTTGTGTGTGTTTAAAGAACTATGGGTTGCCGATTTATCATTATTGAATCATGATTGAAGTTAGAAGGGGTAATTTGTGGTATCAAATGCATTGAATTAAAAAATTGAATTTGGTGTTATGGTGGGGATAACAAATGGTTTTGTTATCATATATAATGTGCTTTTACCTGTGTTGAGTAAGATGAAATGAATTTTTCAAATACATAGTTAGATTGTTTAGTTGATTGAAAGAGATAACATCAATTTTATAATATTGGAGTGTAATGAAAAATAAAGACATAACAACAACTTATGGGTAAGTATCATACACACCAATCATGAAATGGAAATGGTGGAACGTTTACATTCTTTTCATTCAAACACCAACTTGTGAATTTATATATTCCAAAATATAAATGATGACAAAAGGAAATAATCTTTAACCATTTCTTGTATAATTTGTTAGTCACATTTTCAAATTAATGAAAAAATGAAAACATAAAGGATAACATTCAACATTCTTTTTGGCAAATTTTGCATCTTTACAACCATTTTTTTGGTCTCACTTATTCCCCTTGATTTTTTTGGAAAACATTTTCCATTTTTTCACAAATGTTGTGAATTTAAAAATATGTATAACATATTTCATCATTTTAAAAATCCCATGGCAATTAGTTACTAGATTTTGTCTAGCTAGTAATTTTACATTACTTTTTAAAAAAGTTACGCCATTAATGTGCAATATAACAAACAAACCCAAAAAAAAAAAAAAAACAAAAAACATAACAATGTGTGAAGGCATGATATATGGTCCCAAAAGTTCATCTAACATCATGTTGTGGATGCTAACTTAAAAATAAAGTATAATGTCAACAATAACAAAATTAAATCATTTACAAATGGTGTTGTGGAAATTATAATATAAACATAGATGATTGTTTGAATCCATGACCTTCAAATAATTAAAAATATCAAAAAACAATTCAAGGTTGATCATCATGGGCACAAAAACAATGAAAACAAAGAGCTAGAACAATATTTGAAACACTTTGAGATTCCCAACTCCTAAAAGGAGAGTTCATCCCAGGAGCTTTAAGAATATTTCATTACCATTCCCCCAATTTTTTAGGCTTCTTCCTTTTTCTAGCTTGTTATTAGCATGTTTCTTCTTTGTCTTACTACAACTTTGGTCATGAACCTAATGCTAAGGTTGTAACATCACATATGAACTATGAATGAATCATGATTAAATTACAACCTATGTTGGAAATGGTGACGTTTATCAATGTTACTGGTATATGACATTGGCATTGAAGTTTAAGTTATATATATATGATCTTTGGATAGTAAAATTATTTGTAAAGTAGACATGGGCACTAGTTTGGACTTTTGTTTCACATCTCATGGCTAGTTTGAATTCATTCATTAATCAATTAAAATGGGCACCAATTTCCAAAAAATCGGGACCAACTCATCATTTGACAAATTTTCATTATGTTACCTAAACCTAATAAAAGCAAGGTATGAAGGCAAGGTAGTAGGGTGTTATGCCTTAAATAATGGTATAATTAAAATTCCTTGCAAAACCATTTTTTTGTGCATTTTGGCACACGATCTTTGTTTTGTGATGTTGGAAGCCTATCTTCACAAAATCTTTTTTTGACAAATATTGTTTAGGGACATCAAAGTTAATGTGCATTCAAAATTGCATGTTTGTTGAGGAAAACAAACATTTTGTTGACTATTAGTGATGTTGCATAAATCTAATTTACTTGCTCTTCCACTGAATTTAAAAAACTTGTTGGACCCTCAAGATTGAATAAAGACAAGTTCCACTTGCATGTGGCATGGTGACACTTTGACTAATGCACGATGAATAAAGGTTGCTTTCAATACCATAATTGTTTTTGTATTGTGAACTCATGTGCAAAAGTTATCTTCAACCAAAGACAAAGAAACTTTGCAATAGAGCTTGGGCAAGGTACAATTTCAGGACTATTTATGTGTTGTAAATATATTATGCAAATCTATATAGATGAATTGGGATCAAGTTTTATTTTGAGGCGTTTCCAAGGCAACAATTTAATCTTCCTTGTGAACTGTTAATGTGTGTAACTTATTGGTCAAAACTATACCAATATCTTGGTATAGGTTCAAGAGTTGAAAATCGAATTTGAAGGGCTACAAATTACAATTGTGGAGTAAGAAGTAGCAATTTTCTTTTTACATATAGAGCTATCCAAGAAAATAAACTAGCTTGTTTTCATCAATGATGAAAAAATAGATTGAAACATCAATCCACAATTTGGTTAACATTAAATGGTATAATTCAACAATAGTTTATAGTCTAAGGCTTGGTGATTTGTTGTAGTTTCTTTTTAAACACATTCAAGGAAGACACTAAATATTAAATACCCTTTGTTGAGCTTTATCCAGGTGTCAAAATAATGTCAAAAAAATGGAACAAGGTGTGTAGCACCATACATGGAGCCTTGTGGTTCTACTGTAGGGATTGACTACCATAAGCCCAACTAGAACTAATATTAGTAAAATATCTAGCAATTGCAAGTTTGAATTTGTTGTGGGATTGTAGATTGTGGAACATGCAACACATAAAAAAATTGGCTTTTGTGTTGACTATTGTTGTGGATATGCCTACTTTGGGCATAATTTCACATATGATGAATTGCCTTTTCACCATAATGGGACTCATCTTGTTGTCACCTGATTTTTCATTTCCTTTTTTCTTTGAATTTTTTGCCTTGAACTCCTTTGTTTTAGACAATTTGTTGTTGACTTGGCTCTTGAGTTTGCAAATTTTGTAAGAGTTTGTTGTTATCCTTTCTTTTGACTATGCAAGAGTCTATTCTTTTGATTCTATTGCTGAAAAATTACCATGGTAAAACATGACAAAGTTATGATTTTAGAGTGTTGGTGGTGTTGATGAAGATTTGACAAATAACTCATTGGATGTTGAAAGGTCCACTTACAATGTGACAATGACCTTGTAGAGAACAATGAGTTGCATCTTGCAGCTATTGTAATTCAAGCTCAAAAATGGAAACTAGAGAACAAGAACTCAATATGTTGGGGGTTCTTTGTAGTCAATGATATTCTCTAGTTGATTTCAAGAACCCATGGGTGTTGCATTGCATCATTTGTAGACCAACACCATGTCAAGAAGTTGGTAACATTCCTAACCAAAGTTTTTGCTTATCGTAAAGGACTCATCAAATATAATAAAACAAACACCATTACTCCCATGAAAACCCACATCAATGTTACACATGCTCATTTGGTTGCAAAAAGAAAGTTGAAAGTAATTGTTATTGTTGCAACAAAGTAATTTGATATAAATCACAATCGACAACTAAAGAAGAAAAAGGTTGCATCATTTGGGTCTATAGTCACAAGATCTTTTAGCTCAACAAATCTTTACAAGGACGGTGATGAAACATAACAACGCTCTCTAGAAGATTTGGTCCTTTACATTTGCAAAAGATTTATGACTCTGTCATCATGTGAAATATTTGGCTATGCAGGTTAGTTCTTCATTAGTGGCCTGTTTATTTTCCTTCTTGGTCAAATCTTGTAAAACATGTGTTGTTTGAAATGGTCCAAAAGACCATGGATTTGCATGTGCTACCTATTTTAACAATTGCAACCACAATTCTTGCAAGTTTTGATCTTTGGATGTCCAAAGGTGGGGTAGACATATTTGCATTAGTGATTAACTATTTTGGATGAAAGATGGATCCCACAAGATGCTATTGTAAGATTGTTTAAAGTTCAAGAAACTAGGGCAACGCTATGGTTTTGCAACTCCAAGGTTTACTAGAAAAATTTGGACTACTCCATCGTGTTCTTACCTTTGTGAAAGACGAAGGAAATAATTTGGGATTTATGGCTACGACATTGTAGTCCATTGCTGATATTGAACCTTTGAAGATGTTGCAGGTGTATGAAGGTATTTGTTTTGGGCATGTCATGTCTAAAGTTTGCTAATATGCAACCAATGATGATAAGGTTTCCGTATGACTAACTTTAGTGAGTGTGAAAGATGCCTAGGCTAGATTGCAAAAAACCACTACATGGACAAAGAAATCGGGAAAAAGGAGGTTGGAGTGGGAGGGGGTATGCATGGATAGTGGGATGTGACCTTAGAAGTTGAAAATTCCTATCAAAAATTTTTTTGCTAATAAGGTAATAATGTTTGAACAAAACCTTGGAATTCAAAGCTACAATTCTATTATGTGATGGCAAGGAAAAAACATTGAGTTCTAGCAGCAAGTCTTGAAATCCCAAGTGTGGGCCATTGCTGAAATTGTCATTATGTGTTTTGAGTATAATGGTGAATACATTGTGTTGAATCAATTCAAAGGTCACTAGTCATTATATGATGCTTTAATGATTACATTCAACCTAATTGTGGCCATGGAATCTCAACTAGATTCCCTTATTGATGGGAGTGAAACATGTGACCAATTTGATGTTGAATTTCAAATGTTGAATAAAAACATGCGACAAAAGGTGGTGAAGGTGATTATATTTTTTCTGCAATTTTTGATGGCATTTGATTCTCGCCAAGTTCATAATATGTTGGCATTAATGTTGAATCGCCACTAGAAATCCTTATGAATTGTTGAAAACTATGTGGGGTGTCGGAATGTAATCCACCTTCCATCTAAGTATGTTTTGAAAGAAGTCATCCCATTTCTAATGACACATTTTGAAAGGTTAAGCTCTTCCATCCAAGTAGAAGTTGTTGCTTCAATTGATGGACTTCCTATTGAGGAAGAAAAAGAAACCGACATGTTTAGTGTTGGGACATTTGTGAAAGATTCTTCACATGATTAGTTATTGGGAAATTGTCTTTGTTTCAAAGGTTGGTTATACCTTTATCAATGTGTGCAAATCCACTTATTTGGTGGAAGACCCATGAAGGTCAATTTTCAAATGTTGGTTTCCTTGGCAAGCAAGTTCTTGGGATTCTAGGGTCTCATCAAATTGAGATTGAAAAATGTTTAACTTGATTAATGTTTTGACAACTTTGAAGTGCTACCACTTACAACTCCAAAATTTGGACTGGATTATCACCACAATCAATAATTGGCCCGATGATCCACATTAGAATTGCACACCAAATGCAAACCTAAAAGACTATTTGAAGGTTGAAGTTGTTTTAGTTGAGGAGAATTATGAGTTGATCAAAGAAACTGAATTCTTTGAAGAGGTACAAGTTGATGAGGATTAGGTAATTAACATAAATCTTAAACCAAAATCTTTCTCTTTTTGCTGTTTTTGTTCAATTAACCAAGTGACCCTATTTTTATGTTTGATGTGGCAAGTTTGGTGATTTTTGGATAGGTTTTTGAACCTCAACAAGTTGTTGGAGTTTTTGGCTTCTCGAGGTTCTATTTAGTGGGGTTGGGCTGGTTTGTTGTTTGTGTGAGTGTTGTTTTGTTTTTTGTAGGTACCTTGTGATGTAGTGGGCAAAGTTATGTAAAGAACTAGGGCTCAATTCCCCCACAAGTTACTTTATGTTTGTATGTTTTTTTTTGGCACCTAATTTCACATGTTCAACTTGATGTGCATAACCGCTATGCATATCTACAAGTTACTATGACTTTGATAACCGGCACAGGCATATCCGGCAATGAACCAAAAAATTTCATGAATGCATAACCGACAATGTAAAGAAACTTCGATGGGATATCTGGATGCATATCCTTGCACTAGGAGGATTTAAAAGGAAAATCTTATTCATATCTGTAGGATAGGTCCTAAATCCTATAACCGGCCAACATTGGTTTAAACCATTCAAAGAAGCTCCTTGAAATAAATTAATTGGAAGGAACGAACCCAATTTATAGCATTGATAAATGTCATAATAGCTAAAGGGATTTGAGTATAATGTGTTCAGATTTTCATATGATGGTTTTTGTATGGTACTAATTGGTGCGATTGAACTGGTAACTTATTACCAGCAAAAATCATTATTTTGTTGGAGAGAACCCACTGAAAGTAGTATGGAACGGTCAAAGCCCTTGCCCATTCTCCTGAGTAAGCCTTTTAGGGTAATCATACTTGCAATACAGATAGAAAAACCATGAAAAGGGTGTGTGTGTGTTTATCTTTGAGGATGGTGTTCTTATCAGCAACATGTACATCATTATGACCAGCTACCATAACTGTAATGTGCACATGTTTAGTCCTTAAATATCATGATCTTTCAAAACTCCTCATTCAGTATGAAGGAACCCTTGAAACTCCCTTCCCTCTCAATTCATTTGACACCTTACACTACAAATCCCCCAAAACCCAATTTTATAGTTCATCAAACATATACATTCAGTGACATTAGCAGCAGTGGCAGCTTCTAGTCGCAGTGGTAACATCAAAATGGCTTTAAGGTCAAATTGCTATTGTGCACCATCATACAGCTGAAAGAAAGGCCTGGAAGTATCATACAAATCTGTACAAACCCCTTACAAATTTACTGAAATCGGTTGTCAAGATACATATGGAAATTGTGTAGACAAAATAGAACTACTGATCTCCCTCTATATAATGTAATAATGCAGATCTATATACTCACCAATTTAGTGAAACTATGCTGCAGCAGGGCAATTGCAGAAAATTAGTTTCAAGCTGCCACTCTCTTTCCTATAGTATACTCTTGGCATGGAATTTAAGCCCTGTGCTTTTGCAGTAGTTTGGCCTTTTGAAAACAGAAAAAACGACATTTGTTTTGTTGTGGACCTCTATGCCACCTTGGAGCCTTTCCATGAAGAAAGAGGTGGGGTTTTGGAATAGCGCCATGATTCTTTTAGACCAATGTCTTCATGATACCTGTCACCTGCAACTTCACTTACTGTAACAGCACCTTCAATGTCCTTTATCTCTTCCTTGGAGAGAGAAATGGCCACAGCTCCAATGTTTGACTGTAGATTCACCTTCTTGGTAGTCCTGGGAATGAGAACCACATCATTGCCATTGTGCAGAACCCAGGCAAGAGCAAGCTGGTTCAGTGTGCATCCTTTCCTGGCTGCAATTGCCTCCACTCATGCCCGCAGCAGTTCATTCTTCTCCAAATTCTCACCTGTCAACCTTGGTTGAAACTGCACTTACAGCAACAACACACATACATGATATCCATCAGTTTCTCTCGAGTCTTACTAAACCTCAATACAATTGTGCTCTAATTTTAATTTCTGATTCTTCTTCATGCATCATCCAAGTACTGGCTATACATCAAATTACAACATCAGGCAGAGGAAAGGAGGGTGGGAAAGTTGGAGGAGGAGAGATTGCATACATTGTGGAAATCTTGATTTCCTGCTTCAAATTTGGAGTCAGCAAATCACCCACGTCCAAGAGGACTGTAAGGTACTAATGCTATCCCCAGCTCTCTACACAGGTGCACACATACACACACACACACACACACACATACACAGAAATGCACATGATCCTTCAACAAGATCTTTCTTTTTTGTCTTGGAAGTTGTGAATCTAGTAGTGAATCTAGTAGTGGAACTGTTGCAGATTGAACAAATGTAGTTGCGAACTTAGTTCTGGAGTTGCAGATTGAATAAGTATTTTCAAGATGTTCATTTCTGTCATGGCTCATAGAGTTGATTTCCACAAGGAGTTGATTAGCAAGTGTAATTGCAGGCATAAATTGTTTTATTACCTGCAAGTAGGAAGAATGTCCTCTTCCAAATCCCAAGTCCAGAGGGACCACTCCATTTGCACAGCAGTAATAGGATGCACTTTGTGTGCACGGCAGATCTCAGAGGCCTTCAGACAACCCTAGATGCTTCACCTTCCCCTCTTCCACCAACTTCTTCATCTCCCTCACCTGTGCAACATAATAATTTCATGCTTGAATTCTGCATCAGCCCATGTCTGATTTTTTCCACAAAATGGTGCTCAAGGAAGATGTAGCTAGCCAGCTGGTACAAGACTACCTGCATCTCTGCTTGAACTGACCCAGGAGCTGAATCTCTTGGATGGAAAACTGTGCAAGAAATGAGGGATCTAGGAGCATTCTCTTGCAGGAGAACCCTAGTGCAATAGAGTCCAAAGGATTGTTTTGGAATAAATGTGACAAAGTGCCAAATGTCGAGGGAAAAAAGTTTGAAGTTGCCATATTTTGACAATAGGTTCTTGAAGGTTGTCAAAACATAGAAGGATTTTAAGATATTTCTATTGCCCTCTCTAACTTGTAGCCAAATTTGGTGCATTCATCTTGTAGATGATTGCCATTGTGGTTACATTATAAATTGAAAAACAAAACCATACATTTTGTGATATGCATAGTTATTTTGCACCAAAACAATGACTTTGAGCTATGTCATCTTCCAAAATACAACCTTTTTGAAATGGAATGATATTTGCCTTTTCTATGAGAGAATGGGGTGGAATTATCTAAAATGTACAAAGGAGATCAATTGATAAATGATGTTGTATATGCAAAATATTTGTGCATATAAATGTGGAACTTAAGTTTTTATTTAAACAAAAGCATGGAAGAGCTATGAGGCTCACAAACTTGTTGAATGTCTCCTTTGTAAAGGTTCTTTTGGTGCCCCTTGTTAAGCTAGACTCTGTTTTGTGTTGTTCCCAAGAGCTTGAAAGGGTCCCATTCAAACATGGAGTTTGAAGGGGACCCTTTCAAGCTTTTTTGTTGTTTGTTTGCGTTCTTCAAATCCTTATGACAATTTTTATACATTCTGTCCATCCCAATCTTCAATATTAAAATCTTAGCCTTTATCAGTATCATTCCATGTCCCTTGATGTAAAACAACCATTTGAGGGGTGGAGTCAAGCATGCAACCCATTTATGTGATTTTGTTAAGTTCAACTAGCAATGAATTACCAATCCTTTTTCTTGATTTTTAGGGGTGAGTGCTGTCTCCTTTGGTACATCATTCTTTCAAGAAGTTCTCAAACAAATCTCAACTTGAATTAATAATCCTTGCAACCAATCTTGATGGGTGCATTAGCAACTTACATTTAGAGGAATGTTATGTCTACCAATTGAACTTTCAAATGACTTATCAATCAATAGTATTCAATGAACCTGACTTAAGCAAATCCACATTTCAAATGATGTTGCATTTACTAATTGAACTTTCAAATGATTTCTCAATCAATAATATTCAATGAACCTGACTGCAACCCATTCAAAAAATCATCAATCAAGTTTCAATCCTGAACTTTCTTCAATGTGTTAACAAACCATAAATCAAAACCTCAAATTCTCCTCTTCCTCTTTCCTTATTTGATTTTTTTGTCCAGTTTTCTTCCTTCATAGAGTTGAGATCTATCTATCAGCAACTCTGGCCAAGAAGTCAAATCTGTTGAAAGCTTTTCCTATTGAAGCTATTGTTGTGGAGAGACTTCATAGTTCTCACCTCATCCTCACTCTTTGAACCTCACATGTTTGAAGTTAAGGGGCAAATCTCCTCTGACTCTTTAGAGTCAATAAAATACCCAAAGATGCTTATATTGATTCAATACTTATATTGATGACAACCCTTCCAGCTACAGTGTTTTTATAACCAAGCACTTCTGTCCATGGGATTGGAGCTTTCGGACTTGACAACGTTTTTCCCAAGTCACAATCTACTTAAACTCTTGCAGAACTCCTTCAATCCAAGTCTAGACCCCTCACATGACAAACCCCCCAGAAACCAAAAAACGTTTTATGAACAATATATGCATTCAGCTACAATGGCATCATCTCTGAGTTGCTATTTCCCACTATTGAATGCAGCTGAAAGAAAAGCCTTGAAGCATCATACTCGTAAGTCCCATACAAACACAACAAATATGTGCTGAAATCAGTTGTGGCAACTATGCACATGAAAGTGTGTAGACAACTGATCTCCCACTATGCAACATAATTATACTGTGGATCTCGTCATTCATGACCAGTTAGAAGACACCGCTACAATTCCAGGGCAATTGCAACAAATTAGTGCAAGGGCCCAGCTTCTTCTTGATGATAAATTCTTCTGTCATGGAACTTGCCCTCTGCCTTCACAATTTTGACACAGGAAAACAAACCCAATACCTTTGTTGTGGATCTAGGCCACTGCCTCAGACCCCTTCCACGAAGAAAGAGGTGGGGTTGATGCATAGCGCCATGTATCTTTAAGATGATCTTCATGGTACCTGTCACCTGCAACTTCACTTATTGGAACAGCAGCTTCAATTTCCTTAATCTCTTCCTTGGAGAGAGAAACGGCCACAGCTCCAATGTTTGACTCTAGATTTGCCTTCTTGGTAGTCCCAGGAATGGGAACCACATCCTTGCCATTGTGCAGAACCCAGGCAAGAGCCAGCTGGTTCAATGAGCATCCTTTCCTGGCTGCAATCGCCTCCACTCGTGCCCGCAGCACTTCATTCTTCTCCGCATTCTCACCTGTCAACCTTGGTTGAAGCTGCATTTAAAGCAACACACATACATGATATCCATCAGTTTCTCTCTAGTCTTATTAAACCTCAATACTAATTTATGCTCTAATTTGCTTCTCTTCTGCTTCTTCGTCATGATCCAAGTACTGGCTATACATCAAATTCCAAACAACATCAAGCAGATTGATTAGGAGGCTGGGAAAATTGGAGAGGGAGAAATTGCATACCATGCGGAAATCTGGTGTTCCTGCGTCAGCTTTGTAGCCCGCAAAGAACCCACGTCCGAGAGGACTGTAAGGTACTAATGATATCCCCAGCTCTCTAGAGACACACACATGCACACGCACAAATGCACACAATATCCTTCAGCACAATTCATGATCTTATTTCTCCTTTATCCCAGTGCAACAAGCAAGCAGCTGGGAATCTACTTACAAGGCTTGCAGTCACATGCATGCATATTGATTAGGTTACTACTACTAAACTAGCAGCTGGACAAACACATTGCAGACAAGAATTTTGAGTCGTGGTGTATGTTATTACTTGCAAGTAGGAACAATGTCCTCTTCCAAATCTCTGGACCAGAGGGACCACTCCATTTGCACAGCAGTGATGGGATGCACTTTGTGTGCGCGTCGGATCTCAGATGCAGAAGCTTCAGACAACCCTAGATGCTTCACCTTCCCCTCTTCCACCAACTTCTTCATCGCCCCCACCTGTGCAACATAATAATTTCATGCTTGAATCAGCCCATGCCTGATCTTTTTCCCACAAAATATTGCTCAAGACAGATGTAGCTGGCTAGCTGGTAGAGGACAAATTGTATGGTAGACATATAGATCTGCAACTAACAGAGCTGAATCTCTTGGATGGAAATCTGTGCAAGAAATGAGGGACCTGAAGCTGGGAGTTGCATACTACGTACAGTGATTTCAATGGGCACTTTTTGATCAATGCGATGCTGGTAGAAAATGTCGATGTAATCCACACCCAGTCTCTTCAAGCTTCCTTCACAAGCTTCTCTCACCCACTCTGGGTCTCCTCGTACACCGTATTCCCCATTCGCTGAGACAACGTTTCCGAATTTGGTGCAGATTTGTACCTTCTCCCGCGGGATACCTTTGACTGCCTGTTTTTCATGTTCCACACATCCCACATGAGCTCTCCCCCCTCCTCCAACCATCACTTTCAAAATTGTAGTAACAAATTTTTGTTTGTCTTGCAGGAAGAACAACACTTGAGGACCAGGTTTGTTGCTCTGCTGCAACAACGACATGTTGGACGAGAAGTTCCTAAAGAAGAAAAATGCCCAGAAGAAAAAACTCCTCATATTTCTATCGATATTGGGGTTTTGGGTCATTGCAGATCTTCAAGGTTGAGAGAGAGAGAGAGAGAGAGAGAGAGAGAGCTGAGGTTCATCACCTTGCCGACGAGAACTTCGTTGGTATGAGGACCATAGATATCAGCAGTATCAAGTAAAGTAACTCCACTATGCACAGCATATCTGATGAGTTCAATCATCTCCTCATCAGGCTTGGGAGGTCCATAGAATGCACTCATTCCCATGCATCCCAAACCCAGAGCTGAGACTTCCAATCCTTCAGCACCCCCAAGCTTCCTCCTTGGAACGGCAGGGAGATGATGCTCACCAAACGCCATAACAACAACTGGTGATCTTAGATCTTCAGCACCCCCAATGGCAAAAAAAAAAGACCCAAGAAACAAAAACAAAACAAAACAATGTGTGTTTCTTTGTAGAGAAAAACACTTATAACAGTAGAAAAAAACCGATCTTCTTCACTTCCTTCCTACCCAAGTCTGTGCTGAACCTGGAGAAAAGAACTGGATAGTCTCTCGTCCCCTAATCGCCTGACTTTATAGATAACTCTATTGGATCAAAAGATGTGAGACTGAGAAGGAAGGAAACTCGTTGATATGCATTTGTCTGTCAAGGCAGGGGTTGCTCATTGCTGCATACAAGGAGACTGTGACAAGCCGTCTTTGGAGCCAACAACAACAACAGGAAGTTGCCCTAGAAGTTGCACTCTTTCTTTTCGATTCTTCCAAAAGCTTTTTGTGTCCAAAATACACAGAAAGTTAAGAAACGTTTTTGTTCTGCCTTTCCCTTCACCCACCCTAGCACTCTTGCTGACCTCATGCAGACTACGAACACGGTTGCCGGACACTCTTGCTGAGCTCATGCAGACTACGAACATGGTCGCCGGACACTCTTGCTGAGCTCAGGCAGACTACGAACACAGTTGCCCGACCAAGTTTGTGACATGCTTGTCATTGTCAGTACCATAGAACAATCTATTCTCCACTACGTGTCTTTCGTCTAATGGACTATCTGGTCGCAAATGGACATAAAATTGTAAAGTGTTTAGATTCATTATAAAGTATAATAGCTGAACTGATTTTGGCCCCTAGGTAATGAGTTTATTTTGATAAAAGGATTTTTTGAAAGATGATATTTCTGCTTGTGTTGAAACTTGAGATTAGTTATCATAGAGTTTTAATAATAATATCTTGAAGGATTTATTTTGGTTTCTTTTGGAGGATTTTTTTTGAAGATTATATTTTTGCTTGGTGAAAAACATCTCAGTTTTCATAAGTCTTCTTTTGCCTTCAAATACTTTTCAATTAAAATGGCAAGGCCACAGTGTGAATGACGCACCCCTTGTTTGACAATAGACACATCCCTCTAATTTTGCTATCTGCAAAGTGAATTTTTTCTTTTATTTATTGAATCAGGGTGAAATTTAGAAAACAATCAAATTTTTTTTTGGGTAAATGGAGTGCATCCCATCTTCACCCCCTTTTTTCCTGAGCGCCTCCACCTCTGCTACATATATATATTTCATTGCTCCTACATGTACAGCTATTATAATTACTCTCGAACCTTGTGCATTAAATGCTGAGTTTCAGCAATTTCATACCCAGATTTAATAAAAATTTCATTACTTTGCAGATACCACTGATTTGATTTGAGGTTGAAAGACGGGTTTGACAGTCAAAGTTGGAGGGCTGGAGTGAACCAGCAGCCACCAATGCACCAATTGAGGATGAGCCGGTTCAACCTGTTTTGCGGATGAACATCCTCCCTGCCTGTCGAGATTTTGTTTTTCATCTCCTCTCTGCCCCGAAATTCTCTACCTACCCCCTCCTACCTACCACCTACCAACCCCACCCCCCCTCACTCCATCGCCAGAACTCCAGAGACCTCGAGCGGCTGTGGAGCGGGAGCTGGGGCTGTGGCTGTGGAGCGAGAGTTGGAGCGGCTGGAGCTGGAGCTGGACCGGCTGGAGTTGGAGCGGGACCCACGCGCCCACGAAAAGGTAAGATGCTTACATTTTGTTTTTGTTTTTTTTTTGTTGTTTTGTTTGAAGAAGGCTTGAGAAGTCTTCTTCTTTTTTTGCAGCAGAAGTCTTCCTCTTTCTTTGCTGCACTACAGCTTAGCTACAGCGCAGCAAAGAAGAAGGCCTTCTTCTTCTTCTTTTTTGCAGCAGAAGAAAAAGGCATTCTTTTTCTTCTTTTTTGCAACAAAGAAGAAGGCCTTCTTCTTCTTCCTTTTTGCAGCAGAAGAAGAAGGCCTTCTTCATTTTTCTCTTTCTTTGCTGCACTGCAGCTCAACTGCAACGCAGCAAAGAAGAAGGTCTTCTTCTTCTTTCTCTTTCTTTGCTGCACTGTAGCTCAGTTGCAACGCAACAAAGAAGAAGGCCTTCCACACCTTCCATCATTTGTTGGAAGGTGTGGAAATTTTTTTGTCAATTTTATTTTATTGCAATACCTTAGAATAGTTCATGTTTATAGGAGTAGTATGTGAATCTATGATTTTATGTTTTGCAATGCGTGCATTCTGTTTTTTGAACTTTCATTTTTGGGTTTAGGTTCGGAATTAGAAACTGAGCAGGCTTTTCAGCCACTTGCACTTCTTTGTGCACCTAATTTAGCTTGGAAGGACAAGGAATGGACGAAGGTTGGGATGCAGTTGAGGTTGAGATGCAACGCCGCCATTTTTACATTGTTCATCATGCAACAAAGGCTGCAAATGCAGCAGCTGCATATCGAGCTAAACACAGGATTGTAAATACTGATATGGATTAGGGTTTCATTTTATATAATTAGTAAGGTTTTGTAGCCCTTTTATTTTTTGGACTACCCAATTTTGAACTTTGATCCTTTGATATGTTATAAAAATCCAATGTTTTTTTTTCATTGGGTTCTCTAGTAATTTTCCATGCACCCATTTTTGTACATCTTTTATCAATATAATAGTATCTTCTACTCACACTTGTTTGATGTGTATCTGGTTAATCATATATGTCTTCTTTGTCATAATTTTGTTAGTACTTGAGATGTAAGAATCAAACCAAAGATCAAAATGAACAATATATAATACTTACATCTAAGTTAATAAGACTCACATCACCTGAAGACTTTAAAAATAATCCACACATTTAAAACATATAATACACACATCATTTTCTATTATGAACTCCATAAGACTATTTTCTAATATGCAATACTTGCATATGTGTCCAAAAATAGCCACAGGCATTTTGCATTAATTGCAATACCCGCATATAAGTCACATAATAGGCGCTGGCTTTTTACATTCCTTGGAATACCTGCATATGAGTCCCATAATAGCCGTTCGCATTTTGCATTCCTTGCAATATCCGCATATAGGGCACAAATAATTGTTGACATTCTTCATTTGTTGAATACCCGCATATAGTCTTCATAATACCCGCTGATTTTTTTTTGGCATCTCTTGCAATACCCACATGTAGGTCCCATAATAGTTGCTGGTTTTTACATTCATTGTAAAATTTACATTTTGTCGTAAAATTAATTTAGAATAATATTTAATTTAAGTATATAAAAAGACATAATTTTGGCACCCAGACCACTTTTGAAATGACATTACATGCGAGTATTACATTTAGGGTTTAGGGTTTTCACATATGGTTTCCTTCAATCACCTATGTATTATTTCAGTGTGATCTTGCAAATATGTATTGCATTTTTTGCATATAAAATTCCCCCTATAATGCACCGTAAATTTATTTTATTTACTATTAATTTGTGAAAAAACTGTTAGAAAAATGGGTTAGAAAATATTAAACTCTAGCAACTATGGAACATATGGAAACAAAGGAAATTCAAATTATGGTGCAGATTTAAACGAGTGAAAAGATAAAAAAACCAATACAATGAGCAAAATTTAGAGTATAAACCTTAAGTTCTAAACTATATGATGTGGTTGCTTATACACTAAATAATAAAGCATATCCTTAAAAATCCAAATGATATTTTGCCATAAGCCTTATTCCAACCCTAATTATACAAACCCTAACAAAAAATAGTCTTAGTGATATATGTCCTAAACCTAAAAAACTATACAAACTGTACAAATTATATAATGTAAAATACGTTAATCTTTAAAAACAATCAAATAAATTTCATACAAAACCAAAAGAGAAAATATGTCTTTTACCTTTGTGTGATCTCTCCAACTTTTTTTTTTTCACTCTTTTTGAAAAAGATATAGAATGCAATTGTATTACTTCACATATGTGTAAACCCTAAAATTTCCCCCCCCCAAATTTAACCTACTTAAGAATAATTACTATACATTTGTGAAAAACTTATTAATAGAAAATGATGTGTGTATTATATGTTTTAAATGTGTGGATTATTTTTAAAGTCTTCAGGTGATGTGAGTCTTATTAACTTAGATGTAAGTATTATATATTGTTCATTTTGATCTTTGGTTTGATTCTTACATCTCAAGTACTAACAAAATTATGACAAAGAAGACATATATGATTAACCAGATACACATCAAACAAGTGTGAGTAGAAGATATTCCTGG